>CAWUFW010002190.1:0-355000 GCA_963921515.1 Calotriton arnoldi | reverse complement strand
CCCACTTAGAGGGAGTTGCCGTAGTCCCAGAGGCTAGTACTGAGGGCTTGGGTGACGGTGCATCTGACGCTGATGGGGAGCCATTTGAAGATTTTCCTGAGTATGGGGAGGAAGCAGGAGGACGAAACCGCATTTATCTGCTTCCTCATTGTGAGTCCTCTGTCAACTATGATTCCCAGGTTTCTCGCCTGCTCTGTGGGTGTGGGTGATGGGCTGAGTTCTGTTGGCCACCAAGAGTCGTCCCATGGGGAGTTGCTGCTCCCGAAGATAAGTATTTCTGTTTTGTCGATGTTTAGTTTGAGCTATCTGTTCTGCATCCAGCTTGCAACACTAGTCATGCACCTGTGCAAGTTAGATTTGGTGTTGGTGGGGTCTGAGGATAGGGAAAGGATGAGCTGAGTGTTGTCTGCGTAGGAGATGATGTTCATGCCATAGGATCTGACATGTATGTATTGAATAGGGTCGGGCTTAGTGAGGATCCTTGTGGGATGCAGCAGATTGTGTTTTTTGGATCTGAGGTGTAGGGTGAGAGGCGAACACTTTGGGTTCGTACAGAGAGGAAGGACTCAATCCAATTGAGGGCTTTTCCTTGGATCCTCATTTAGTGGAATCTGTGCAGGAGGGTGTAGTGGGACACGGTGGTGAATGCTGCGGAGAGATCAAGGAGGATCAGGGCGGTGGTTTCTCCCCTGTCTAGGAGAGTCCTGATATCATCTGTGGCCTCAATCAGGGTAGTTTTGGTGCTAGGATTTGAGTGAAAACCGGATTGGGAGGGGTCCAGTATATTGTTGGTGGTGAGCTAGAGGTTTATTGCTTTTTCCAGGAGTTTGGCTGGAAATAGGAGCAGGGAAATGGGGGGTAGTTTTTGAGGTCCTTAGGGTCCGCAGTGGGTTTTTTGAAGAGCGGTTTGACTTTCACGCGTTTCTATCCCTCTGAGAAGGAGGCAGAGACAATGGATGCATTTATGATGGTGTTGAGTTTGCTGATGGTGCTGTTGCCCAGGTTAAACATGTGGTGGGGGCAGGGATCCCTGGGTGCTCCTGAGTGGATGGATCCTATGATGGTGGTGGCTGCATGTGCCGAAAGTGGTTCCCAGGTCGTTAGTGAGATTTTGTTGGGGTCAGTGTGGTTGAGGAGTCTGTTGAGTTCAGTTGCAGAAGGTTGGGGGTCGAAGTTTTCGTAGATGGCGACGATGTTGTTGTAGAAGAAGTCTGCGAGAGTATCGCAGAGCTCCTGAGAAGGGGTGACGGTGTTGTTGGTGGGTGTGAGGTTGGAGAATTCCTTAATGATGCCGAATCGTTCTTTGCTGTGGTTGGAGCTAGCTCCAAGGAGGGTGGCTAGCGCGATTTACTTGCCGCTCTTGAGTTGCTGGTGGTCCCTGTTGAGGGCTAGTTTGAAATTGGATCAGTCAGTGCTTGTTTTGCTGGTGCGCCAGATCCTTTCAAGTCTCTTGCAGGTGCGCTTGTGGATTGGAGATCTGGGGAGAACCAACTGTGATGTTTGGAGGATCTGCTGGCTTTGATGGGTTTGAAGGGTGCCACTATATCAGCGCAGTTGTTGATCCATGCGTTCAAGTTTTCGACTGCCACCTCGAGGTTGGTGGTGGTGTCGGGGGTGAGTCACTGAGGGTGTTGGTCCAGAGGTTTTCAGTTACTTTGCTCCAGCTCCAGAAAGGGGAGATGGGCAGGGTGGTGGGAGTGGTTGTGATGTAGAAGTGGATGATGGAATGGTCGGACCAGGTGAATTCTGTGGCGTGGCTGTACCTGATTGTTTTGCTGGATGACAGTATGGGGTCCAGGCAGTAGCGGTCTGTGGTAGGAGTGCCGGCCGGGCGGTGACGTGGGGTGGAGGAGGGGCAGGGTGGGGGGTAGTAAACCACGGATTACGGCCGAATACAGGTAAGTTTACTTACCTGTTTTCGGCCGTAATCCGTGGTTTTCTACCCCCCACCCTGCCCCACCCCACCCCACGTCACCGCCCGGCTGGCACTCCTACCACGGACCGCTACTGGGTCCAGGGTGTGTCCAGCGATGTGCGTGAGGTCCGTGACTTTTGAGAGAGGCCGAGGATGGCCATGCTCTCGAGTAGGTTGAGTGTGCTGCTGTTGATGGGGTCTTCCAGTTGAAAGTTGAGGTCCTTGAGGAACAGGAAGTCTTTAGCGTTGATGGCTAGTGGGGTGATGAAGTATGAGATGGCCTCGCAGAAGGCGGGGTCCTGAGGGTCTGTAGGCAAGGGTGCCTCTGACCGTTGTTTTGTCTTGTATCCGTTTGGTGTGGCAGTGGCGATGTTGGGTGCTAATTAAGGGTTGAGCCATGTTTCTGTGAGGAAGACGATATCTGGCGTGAGGGAGATGATGGTGTCCCTGATCTCGATGGCATTCTTTTGTAGTGATCGGGTGTTTATTAGCAGGCAGTGGAGTTGTTCTGTCATGGCAGCGGTGGGTGGGGGCTCCAGAGTGGGGGGCTTTGTGTTGCAGTGGAAGCGGCAGTGGCGGCAGGAGAAGGGTCCTGGCGTTGATCGAGGAGAGGCGCAGTTGTTGTTGTGTTGTCCGGTATTGAGGGCCAGGAGTTAGGTGCTGGTGTATCTGTGGATGGGTGGGGGCTAGAGGTCCGGGTGCTGGGCGCGGTCTAGGCGTTGACGGCTGCAGACGTGCTAGCGTTTGGTGCGCCTTCGGTGCACCCACTGCACGGACGTGCTGTGGCCTCCATAAAGTTGGTTTCCCGGGGGGGTGAGGGGGCAGTGGGTGGGGTCAGTGGGAGGGAGAGGTCAGGCGAGTAAGCTGGGATGAAAAAATCGGGGAAAAAGAGGATACTGTAGAAGTAAAATGGAGTACGGTTTAGAGGGGAAAGGTGAGTTTCAAGGAGAAAATCGATAAGGAGGTCGCAAAGTGAAAACAAGTTAGAGGGAGAGAAAGTGATTAAAGGGGGCCTGCAGAGTAAAAACAAGTTAGAAGGAGAAAAGAGTTAAGAAGGCCCGCAAAATAAACACGAGTTAGAGGGAGAGAGAGGCTAAAGGGAACCTGCAAAGTAAAAACGAGTTAGAGGGAGAAAAAGAGGTTAAAGTGAGCCTGCAAATTAAAAATGAGTTAGAAGGAGAAAAGAATTAAGGCAGCCTGGAAAATAAAAATGAGTTAGAAGGAGAGAGAATCGTTAAAGGGTGCCTGCTAAGAAAAAGAAAACGAGTTAGAAGGTGAAAAGAGTTAAGGGAGCCTAGAAAGAAAAACTGAGTTAGAGGGAGATAAAGTTTTTAAAGGGAGCCTGCAAAGTAAAAATGAGTTAGATGGCGAGAGAGAGGCTAAAGGGAGCCTGCAAAGTAAAAATGAGTTAGATGGTGAGAGAGAGGCTAAAGGGAGCCTGCAAAGTGAAATGAGTTAGAAGGAGAGAGAATGGCTAAAGGGAGCCTGCAAAGTGAAATGAGTTAGAAGGAGAGAGAATGGCTAAAGGGAGCCTGCAAAGTGAAATGAGTTAGAAGGAGAGAGAATGGCTAAAGGGAGCCTGCAAAGTAAAAATGAGTTTAGAGGGAGTGAAGAGTTAATGGGGGCCTGCAAGGTGAAATGAGTTTATAAGGAGAACGAGGAGCACAGAAGTGGATGGGAACCTGCAGGGAGATCCAGGACCTGCCTGGCAGAGCTGGCCCGGGGACCTGCTCAAAGAGTCCTGCTGCAGCCTCCATTAAGTAGGTTTCCCGGGAGGGCGGCGAGGCGCTGGACGGGGTCAGTGGGATGAGGGGAAGCGAGAGGGAGAGGATGGACAGGAAAGCTGGGATGAAAAAGCGGGGAAAAAAGGTTAGCCTGGAAGTAAAATGGGATAAGTTTTAGAGGGGAAAAAGCGAGTTTCAAGGAGAAAATCGTTAAGGAGCCTGCAAAGTGAAAACGAGTTAGAGGGAGAGAAAGTAAGAGCAGGCTGGCCTGGCAGAGGGCTGGGTAGTGGGATCTATTTCCTGTGCCATGTCTTCAGCTTGTTGTGGAAGTCTAGAGTTGAGGAGGCAGATGGATGTGTTCTGCAGCGACAGCTCGTTCCAGGCTTTGGAAGCGATGTAGGAGAAAGTCTGACTGCCGGATCTGTTTCTGCATATGCGTGGAATGTGACTGAGCAGGAGTGTGACTGAGATGTGGTATCTGGTGGGTTAGTAGAATGTGATGCGGTTGTTTAGGTATGCTGGAACCTTATTGTGAAGGGCTTTGTAGGTGTGGGTTAGGAGTTTGAACAGAACTTGTTTGTGTACTGGATGCCAGTGGAGCTGGCTGAGGTGTGCAGTTATGTGTGTGGTGTGGGAGGTTGCGTGTGATCTTGGCTGCAGAGATCTGTATGTTCTGGAGTCAGTTGTGTGCTGATTCTGGTGTAGAGGGAGTTCCCAAAGTCCAGTTTTCTTGTGATGAGGGCTTGGGTGATGGTTCTGTGGGTGCGGATGGAGAGCAATTTGAAGATGTTCAGCATCTTCAGGGTATGGAAGCAGAAGGCGGTGATGACATTGACTTGGGCGGTCATGGTGAGTAGATTGTCATTTACAGTGCAGAGGTTCTTGGCACAGGTGGTAAGGGTTGGAGAGAGTCCATGTCAGCTAGCGACTTGGTGGATCCCCACAATGAAGGGTTTTGGCTGAAGTTCATAACTTCTGTTTTGGCCGTGTTGAGTTTCAGACAATTGGTCTTCATCCAATTGGTGACTTTGGTAATGCAGGTGTCAAAATTGGTCCTGGTGGTAGGTGTTCTGTCCGAGAAGGAGAGTATCAGCTGGGGGTCATAGGCGTAGGAACTGACATTAATTTTACGGGTGCAAACGATACTCGCAAGCAGGGTCATGTAGGCGTTGAAAAGGGTCGGGCTGAGTGATGAATCTTGGGGTACTCCAAAGATGAAGTTCTGTGCTTCCGAGCAGTAGGGGGGCAAACTGACTGATTGAGTTTTTTCAGAACAAGGAGGAGCATATTCAGTGGAGAGCAGTTCCTTGGCTGCTAGTTTCATATAGTTGTTGGATTAGGATGGGGTGGAGTGCTATGTTGAAGGCTGCGGAGAGGTCCAGGAGGATGAGAGCTGCGGTGTCGCCTCTGTCCGTGATCATAATGATGTTGTCTGTAGCGGCGATGAGGACTGTTTCTGTGCCGTGGTTTGGTCTGAAACTTGATTGTGAGGCATCAAGAAGATGGGGTTCGTTGAGGTGGTTGGTTAGGCATTGGTTGATCAGCTTCTCCAGAACTTTGGCCGGGAAGGGAAGCTGAGATGTAGGTCTGTAATTGGACGTGTTTCTTTCTGTTTACACTTTGGATTTCTTTATGTCTGAGTTGCATGTACAAAATAAACAATTTGGAAGGCACCATTTTTACTTGAATGGAAGAATTCAATTAATGCTGTGTTAATGTTTCACACTGCTAGTGATGTCATAGACGGAAAACCCCCCTTCCTTTGAAAAGGTTTTTGTTAATTTTCTTTGTCCCATTTGGCTACATTCGTGTGACTGCATAAGGAGATGACAAAGGCATTGGTCTCTGTCTGGGTGCATTCAACTCCCCCGTGGGGCAGACCAAGTTGTCAAAAAAAGAACTCGACATGACCGAGTCTGTTCATATTTCACAATGGTAGTGCAAATTTCGCCTTTTCTCTGGCCAGAAACCTCCAATCAGTTCAGAATGCAGCAGCTGGGATGCTGAAATGAGTCTCAATCCAGGGACATAAAAGGCCAGTTTGGTCATTAGACAGCAATTACGTTTGTATTTTTTTTGTTATTTTGTAAACTTCATCATTCTGCAGAAGGTTTCTAGGTTTCTAGGCTGTAGTTCAGTCCCACGTGCGCCTGCGAGGCTTGAAGGAATCCAGCTGTTTGCCCGAGGTGAGCTTCGCTCCTTTGGGCTGCAGGTATTTTTCCCGCTCTCGCGGCCCTAGGCAAATTCTTCTTCCAGGTGTGCCACTCCTCTCCTTAATGTGGTCATAGCCGGAAGGCAGGGCTGAGGAGACTTCCTCCCCATATCCTCACGGGAGTCACGGGGCGCCGGAAGCTATTAAAATTGAGGTGGCAGGGAGCTGACGGTGTACGGCGCACCTAGATACTGTTGGGTGAGAAAAAAAACAACCTAGTTACTGTTGGGTGAGAAAAAAACAAACAAAAACCCCTGAAACTCGTTTTTTACAGAAACGTCTCCTATGTCTTCTGGCTGTTGTGGCAGCACGCGTGGGGTTGGTATCCGGCTGATTACCTATCAACAGCACACCATTGTTTCCGTCTCGGATTCACTGTTTACAATTAAATGTTATAATTAAGATGCCGCTTAGACTGACTATTTCAATAGACCTGAACAATGACTTTCGCTCCCAGAATGCACTGCTTTATTCAAAGCTCAGTAAATTGAACATCATATGTCCCAGTGACTTGCGATTACCTAGTACGAACAACAAACATCGGCTTTCTCACGCCTCAATCTATGGTCAAAGGCTCTTCATACTTTTTTAAGCCGAGCCCTCGTTACATAAAAAGATGGCTGCACCCCTTCCCCCCGAGTAAGTTGCTAAAATTCTTGAACATTTTTCATTGTATGAGATGAGGGGCGGGGCCTGGGAGGAGTGTGGCGTTATGTCAAGCTGCGCTTTGGGTGCATTATCCTGCCATAAAGCTCAGTGTAATCATTAAACACCCTTGCAAGTTCCCCTTGTTTTACTTTGCTACCGAGATTTAAGTGGGATGAAAAAACTGTGGTTGGAGTGGGGGTTTGGAGTTTCTCTTAAAGGTGCGTGGTTTATGTAATTAAGGCCGTGGCTTAAACATGTGTGATAAACATCTCTACATACCACAGATGTCTTCAAACTTTTTGATGCCGAGACCCTCTTGTCAAAAATGTTTAGGAGGAAGGACCCCCTCTTGACAAAAATTTCTAGAACCTGGTACTCCTCATCATTGACAACTATTGACAACCATAAACGCCCCCAATGCAAATCATTTTTACAGTGGGGAAATAATATTAAACAGTGTTTAGCAAACCAAAGGTCAGTGAGCGTGGGGGCGTGGTCAAAGGTGTAGCTAAAAATAGAGGGCCACATTTATGAGCAATTGGCGTAGGGCAGAGCTGCAAGTCTTCTTGCTGCACTGCCCTACGCCAATGTGAAAGGGCAAGAATGCACTGTATTTATGAAATACGGTACATTCGTGTCCTTTCCCCATCTGTTGGCGCACAAATTGCTGCCTAGCACCAACATAGGTAGGTAGGATTGTTTTTGTGCAGAAGGGGCACCTTCCCTCACAAAACAATCCAGAGAGACATTTTCCTCTTTCTATGTGAGCTGCAGAATGCAGCACACATGGAAAGAGGAAAAAATGAGGAGAAATGTTGTTACACCTCCGCTGGGGAGGCATACGTTTTTGGTGCTGCCCCAGGTTTACTTGATTTTGTAAATAGGGGGCAGCATCAAAAACCACAGATGTTGCGTGGGAACCCCCAAGCAACGCCCATGGAACACCTTCTTAACGCAGAGTATGGCAACGCAGTAACTTGCGATGCTTTGTCTTACTCCATATCTATGAGGCCATGCAAAGCCATGCAGGGTGACTTTGCCACCTCATAGGTATGGTTGAGACGCTTGCACAGCCGGAGCCTCAAAGAAGTGATGCTCTGGTAGCACAAGCCTCTCATAAATAAGCCCCAAAATATTTTTGTATGTTTTTAGGTCATTCACCATCAGGTGCCTACATATAAAATAATGGGCAGCGTCAATGAAAAATAATTAAAAAATGTTGTTACTTAGTGGGAAATGCACTGTAGTACATTATGAAACCTCTATTAGTTAATGCACTGCAGAGGTCTGTGTGTAACCAGAGAGCAACAGAATTAAACTTGGTTGGTGCAGTGGAGAATAGTGACTTGTATTTTTAGTGCTACGAGGTCACGGCCTTTGACAGAAAGCACTCTAAATATGCAAGTCATTATTTTATACTTGCATTACATACAGTATAAAATAGACTGCTACAAAATGTGCAAATAGTTTTAAGATAAAATGGTGCTTCCAAAATGTAGAGTTTAGTAATACCAGAGCGTATGTAATGCAATTTTTTTATTTATTTTACATAACTGTCCCTTCAACACCTCCTTAGGGGTACTAAGGGCTGTGTAAATACAATTATGATTAAAAGCACTCACTTCATAGACTAGTTGCTAACTCTTTGCACTACCACTCAAAAAACAAATCTTTGTCATCACAAAGCTTGGAGTGATTCGATCAATGGCTCCCAAGTACCCTTTACACTTGCAGGTTAACTAATAGCGCAGATTTGCATTTCATTCAGGCAAGCAGGCACCCTGGACCTAAAGCTTTGCACAGCACAGGAGACTCAATTAATGAAATTTGGGCTGAAGCATTTTAACAATCGATATTAGCCGTCCCAGGACTGTCTCATTCTAAAATGAAAGCAAACGTTTTGGTTTCCAGGCACAAGTGATGCTGGGGAAGGTGCGCCCCCCTTCCCAGGACTCCACGGCCCCCATTCGGGGGGTGCCCCACAGATTGAAGACCTCTGGTTTACCATAATGTGCAGTGTGACTGTTTTGCTGCCTCTTTCTGTTGTTGCATCAAGATATATAACACAACAACTGGCATTACACCCAAAACCTACCAGGACTATTGGTTTTGACCATTGGTTATAAGCTGCGTAAGATAAATGAGTAACAACAATGATTTATGAGACTGTGAAATAACTATAATGCTCCATTAAGAATGTTGAATCAAACTCTTGATAAAATATTTTCTTTTATTTTTTGTGGGTTTGAAAAATGTCAAGTTCACACCATCTGCAACACAAACTTCAACTTCCGATTCCTTTTTAGGTCGAGCCTAGCGCAGCGCGCAATGGCTGCACTAGGAAATCGGCCTCTTGGAATCACATCAGCTTTTCGACAAGCTTGTGCGTGTGGTGCTCACACGCTATTGGCCTTTGCATCTGGCTTTAGCACGCAATTGGCCAAAGGCGTGCGGCTGTCCCAGCTTTTCGGGAAATGTTTACTCCCACGGCGTCTACCTTGCGGGAGCGAGCATGGGTGCGCTGTGTGCCATCTGTTGGTTTCGTATTTCAAAGGCTTCGCGTTCACTTTGTGGCCGCGCGGCCGGGCACTGTTTTCTGTAATTGCTTTTGTCCTGCCTGACACGCTCTTCGGCAAAGCGCTTTGTGTTGTTGTTGTTGTCCTTGCATTAGAACATGTCGCACTGCATTTGCTGACAGTGATTTTTTCGTATATATCTTTAAAAGCTGCTACACCAAGTGTTACGGTAACTTCTCCACGCCCTCCGCTCTCAATGGAATGTTCACAGAACCGACTCCAGAAATAACAGCAGCAAATGTAATTTAATGGGGGGAATTTGTTTACCAAAGTGGCTTTGTAAAAGTTGCCATTGTTGCACATGTCTATGTTTTGTTGCTTAGTTAGATCGCGAAAGTTTATTCTTCTCACAAAACAAAAACACGCTTAGGCTTTTGGTTAATTGTTGGATGGAGATAGAACTATTATATGTTATCCGCGTCATTGCTTGAACGGAATAATGCTGAGAAAAGGGGGACTTTTGGTGCCAAATATTTTAAACGAAGGTGTGTGTCTTTTATAAACAAACATATTCTCAATTTATGTTCGAAACACTTATGAAGAGTTAGTGCAAACAAATGCTCTCAGCACATGCACTGTGAATGAAAGAAGTGCATCGGTAACTATCACACGTGAGCATAAATAACTATCTGTAATTTTATAGAAACGCCTGTAGGAATCGTGTTATTTTACCATGTTTAAAGTACCAGACTAACTTCCATGTCTGTTGTTCCAGCCGTCTGTGTATCTGCCTACCTGCCTATATTTATTTCAATCACATGCATAACCATCCATACATACATCCATACATCCGTTTGTCTATCTAATCTGCTAGTGTATCGTTCTCTATGCAGATGCTATGATCACGTTATCACCTGCCTGTTGTGTTTATCGATCATATGTCATTTGTACAGTGCACATAATTATATATATATATCATTTTATTAAATCTAAATTAGTTTTCATCTATCTGTCTAGCTATCTACAGTAGCAGTCGTTTATTTACTTTTCCTTTTTGGAGAAAAAAAATAAACTTTGCGTGGAGCAGTTTATATATTATTTTAACCTATTGAAATCTATCTGTCTGCCCCTTTCCCATCTTTCCGTCTATACGGACGTTATGCTTAGAGGCAGCTATTATTTATAGTGCTTGGAATCTGCAGACCTGCAATCTTTAGTGCTGTATGATATCATTACTGCTATAGATGACCTAGTTGTGACTATTATCCATCCACCCATTCTGGGTGCCTCTCAGCCCTCGTATATTGACGGATGCGGATACATTGCCAAGGCTGCCCAGGGGGGCCACGTAGGGGACCCTCCAACAGGGCGGCCGCCTTAGTGCCACAGGAAGGCACAGAAGTCTGCTGACTAGGCTCCCTGGGCTAGGGACCAGGGGGTCTTCTGGCCGCGTCACTTCCGGCCGTGGGAGGGGGACAGGGGTATAAAAGCCTTCCCCCGCCCACTGTACGGTCTCTTGACCACTACCCGTCTCGCTGTTTAGACGTGTCCGCTGGCCTGGTCCGGGAGATGTACGACAGTGCGGTGAGTGTGCCCCCTTGCCGCCCCACTGGGCGGGACACCAGGTTGACCTCGCCTGGCGGGGGCTTCTTTTTCCGGACCTCAGACGGCCTAATTTACTCCGCGGCATGGCGCACTCCGCAAACGCCAACGCCCCATGCCGTCGGGTCGGACTCCTCCGGTTTAGCGCGGGAGGAGTGGCGGATGGTCAGCCCATGCGGAGCAGCGGCAAGACGGGTCTTTCCCCCCCATTTGGCACCGTTCTCCAGGGGTCACTCCCCACCCGTCACAGCCCCCCTCCTGTCAACGTCCGTTCCCCGGCTGGCCGCAATGGGTCCACGGGGTCTGAGGGGGCTGGGAGGTGTCGGGGCCGGGAGACGGGCATCTACTCCCGGGTACGCGCTGAGAGTGGGGCGAGATGGAGTTCCGCTTCCAGCTTACTGGGCGGCCTTACTTTGCTTTAGCGGGGCTAGGAGCTCTGGGGGCCCGTCCAAGGCTACCCCCAGCACTTCACGAGGTAGTGGCCTGGCCCCGCCTGCGGGGTGTCCCATGTTTACCTGGATTGCGGGCTGTCCGTTCCCAGTGCTCTCGGCGACTATCTTGGGCCGTTAGGTCGGGGCAAGCGGGGCAGGGAGGCGAGCGCTGGGCCTCCGCCCTTGCACTCCGTTTCCCGCTGCCTGACCATCCCGGACGCATCCGGGTGTGAAGCGACGGGGTCTACAGCTTCTGGGCCCACCGCGCGACCGCCTGCCACCAGGCTGCGGGGCGGCTTGTGCCGGTTGCGACATTGCAGGCTTCCCGGGACCGTGATGCATGCGTTTCCAGTCGGGGGGGGGCGAGGCATGGTTCATGTGATGCCGAGGTGAGCATGCTGCTGGTGTTCGCAGCTGACCTGACTATAGGAGAGATCCACTACGGAGAATATCGCATCTGCTATCCCCCTCCTTTCTCCGCGGTTACTGGGATAGGGTTCACTGCACCTGATGGAAACCGGGCCCATGTGGGGGCCTCCTGAAAACTGCTGTCCACGGGCGGCGGTGTGTCGAGGGGGGGGGAGCGGTGCGCCTCGCTCCCCTGCGTCGCCCCTCATGCTACCATGGGCATGGCAGATTGTGATGTGAGACCCCAGTCTAGCACCGGGCCATCTCGGCATTGGGCAGAACTAGGCTCAAGGGGGTGGTTTACCGTGTTGTGGTGCTTCCAACTTGTGTAGGGTGGGGGCGCGGGGTCGATGAGTCGTGCATGCGCTCCCTCCCAGTCCAGCACCGGGCCATCTCAGCATTGGGCAGAACTAGGCTCAAGGGGGTGGTCCACCGTGCTGTGGTGCTTCCCACCTGTGTAGGGTGGGGGTGCGGGGTCGCCGAGTTGTGCATGCGCTCCCTCCTCTGGTTCTCATTATCGTGCCCAGTACCCCCACTCCCCCTGCTCGGGCTGTGAGAGACCGCCGTCCCACCAGCGATCAAGTGTACTAGCGGTGCATGGGTCAACGAGAAGAGCTGGCAAGCGGACCGCTAGGTAGGGCGCGACTTGCATTCTCTTACGGGTACTAACGGAATGTCTTAGCCTCTGAACGATCAGGCAACACGGGAGGCCCACGTAATACCACACCTATTGTTTGTCCATGTTATTCCCGAGTGCAATGAGGTGTTTACGCCATCGGCTTGCTCTGTCCCACTGGTTTTGTTGTTTCATTTTCGTGCTAGAGTATTGGAAGTTGACCATTTAATGATCTCCCCAGGACTAGTGGCACCCCGGACATGGCGTTCCTGATTGCCCATGATCGGGTTAAACCTATATGACTGTCTCTCGGAGCCCTAAAGCGGTTCGGGCAAGTGAGGCTTTCTGGTTTTGGTTCACCATTGCAAACAATATTGTTTGGCACTCGCGCTTTTGTTCCAAGAGGCAGGTTTCGGCCCTGCTAAGGTATAAATATATACACTACGTAGCTCGTGCAGGTCACCCTGGGCCCCCTTTCTCTGAGATTGAGTTAGGGTGCTGCTGCAGGGTCAGTGGAGCGTGAATTTCACCCAGGGTCTAGTTCATTGGGATTAGATTCAGTTCACTTTCTATCTGGGATAGAGATACAGCTGATTTGAGGGGTAAACTGCTGCTCTGCAACTGCTCGTTGGTCTGACATAACGGCAAGGGCGGCAGACTATTATGCTGGGGAGCTGGAGAACCGAGTTCGAGTCGGGTTGGAGGCTTGGACTCCTGGTAATCTCCCCGTACCGGCTGTAATGCAGCAGGCGGTCATGTAAAGCGATGTATAAAACACAAAGGCGGTCAAAATAACTATCTCTACGCCCCCGCTCAGGCTCAGGCCATTGGTCCTTTACTTGTCTTGTTAATCTGCGGGCGTATGGAAGGTAGTGCGAGTTTCGCGCTGTCTTTGCGTGATGTGTCTGGTGCTGGATGGTTGTTAATTAGGCACAGCTGTGAGTCGGGTGTTCGGGGTTAGCTTTACCTGAAATTCTCCTGGTTCGTTACACATGGTTTGATTGCTGGGGCATTACATATTTACACAGCATGCATGGTACGGTTGTCCCGCGGGCTGAGCACGTACCCCAATGGTGGCTAGATGCTCGATGGATCCGGCTCAAGTACGAGGCGTGCGCGGTCTCAATGTGCTTGCCTCCTACGTGCTCCACTATTGTGGGTGCGGACGCATGGGCACAGATACAGGGCCCTCTTCCCAGTTGTTGCAGGTCCTTCACGGTTTTGTTTACGGCGCTGGTAAGGCGTGTTTTCCCAACAGCCTGTTTCGCGTTATGCTCTGGTGTCTGAGGCAGCTGTGGCTTGTGAGGCGGGCTCGTTGAGGCGGTTGGCACACACCTCCTGGTGTGTGCCACTGATTTGGGCTTGAAATCTTCTGAAACATTTTCTATATGCCCCCCAACTAATCCATAGCCCTTTCACGCATGTAACCAACAACCATTGACAATTGCTCTGGCTTGCGGTAGGGGTAAGGTTACGGGTAAGAAAGTGTGGCAATGGGCTACTAATGCTAAATACCGAATAAAGTTTACCTGCGTAATATGACCGGGTGGTCTCTGGGGTGGTAATCTCTTGGTCCCTTATACAGTATCTATTTAGGGGGCAGGTACTAAGGTGGGGATACCTTTGGCAGTTTTTCCATGCCTATACGTAAGTAGTGCTTAAGTCATAGTGTCCTAAGTTGTGCAACTTGATATACTTTTGTATAGGGAGCCTGTTAAAAGTTGCATTTGGTCTAACAGTGCCGGGCTAACGGGGACGACTGGGCAAGAAACAAACTGGAGTGGTTACTCAACACTGTTGGCTAGAAGGGATGTTGTTAAGAGCAGAACTCAAACTAATTAGCCTTAACACTTGATGGAGACGATTTAGTGACATGCCTTAAGTGGTAAATGTTGTGCAAATTGGAGGGCATGCCTAGGGAGATATCTTCCATATTCACTGGATCCCCCCAATCCAACACGCCTAAAAGTAAGCGGAGGATGCCCGATGGATTTGTTAGACCTGTTATTAGTTTTACGTAAACGCACCAGGTACTATGAAGTAGTGACAGGTGGTCTCAAATCATAGGTACTTCCAGGACACATGTTGTTCAAGACACACACCTCTAGAAACGACTGCCCCCGCCTTGAGCAAGGGGTTGGGCAGTACTTATATGTTTAAAATCGCCAGGCATGTCGAGCGGCAGAAATGAAAGGGGGTTGTGTTCGACCTCCTGTTTAGAACGGGTAGGCGGCACCCACCAGCGCTTTGTCTTGGCCGACAGGGGTTGCCCTTCGAGGGAGAAGTGGTCAGGACCATGGAAGAGATCTTGAGGGTCCACAACCAAGCCAGTGCAACATGGGTTAGGTTCAGAGGCAGAGATGGCCACTGATTTTCGAAAGTGGCAGGGCTATTAGGAACCAAAGTAAAGAGACATAGATTGAGTTCGGGCAGGACTATCTTGTCTGTGTTATGCAGGAGGATCTGCTAATACAGCAGGCATTGTGTCCCTGCACACCCATAAGTTTTTCAGCTGGGGACGCACCACACATTTGCAGATAATAGGAGCAGGTAGTACCGGTGCATCTAAGCTCAAGTTACTAAAAAGGGTTCAACTCTGTATTTTACTTGCTGCGCTTCTACGACAGGGGTTTGAAGGTGAGGCGAGGTCCCCGGACAAGTTCTGCTTGCTTTTAGTTTTAACAATGGGATAGGAGTTCCAATCTCTGGACATTTTGCAGTCCGAGAAAGAAAAGTAAATATAAATAAGTGGTTACGGGACCATGACACAACATTGGCAAGCCGTTTTATCAATAATTATGGTGAGGTGCTTACTTAGTGGCTTGTGGATAATTAAAGGGCAGGCTAGTTGTGCGTAATTTCTCCAGGGTCCCACTAGCTAAAGCTTGGCCCCTTTTGACACACCAGGATACCCTAACAACCGCGGGCTTATGGGCTACTTCGCTAGTTTTAACAGTCAGCCTGGTGAGTTGCGCTAGTGTGGCATTCTCATGTAGCAGAACACGGGGGTCAGGTACGATGCCATGGCATTTCTGGGCCACACAAGGGCAGATGGGTACAGTGCCAGGAACTGCACGATCTCTGAAGCTAGCTATGGGCAATCTGCAGCGGAGCGCTTCAGGCAGGGGCGACGATGGGAATTCCAAGGTTTAATAGGTTCAGCCATCCGCAGCCACCCCGGGGAGTGGCCGGAAGACCGGTTAAGGTATCATGTGCAGACAAACGAGTATTCCAAAGGCACACTGGGAGGCACCAGTGGTGTGATTGGGTGCAGGGTTATGTTGCAACTAGGTGCCAGCTGGAGTAGTTGTTTATACTGGTGTGCAGTTTTCTATAAATCATAGTTCTGGGGGAAGGGCTGTCGGTGCGTCCTGCGTTTGACGCGACGGGCGGAATTATAGAAATGGTGCTGTTGCCTCAGAGTTGGGGCAACAAGGTTTATAGTATTAAAAGGCTACGTTGGTTTAAGTAAAGTTGGCATGTTTCCAGGCGGAGGCAGGTAGCTGACGGGCGCTAGGAGGGGACATCAGCCGGGAAGCACAGTAGTTATCATCGCAGGCAGAAGGGAGAACCATTTACTGTCTCTGGTGGACAGCTCGCCCATTACCAAGGTTCAGGTTGAGCAGGTAATGTAGGCATGCCTTACCAGGCCAGGCAATGTCGGTCATGGCAAGCGCCGGGCAGTCGCAACTGCAGCTTACAGGGCAGGCATGCAAGCGGAAGCGCATCACGCAGGTGGGGACGATGCCCTGTTTTCAGCTACCTCCAGCCGGGCTTCCTTCGGGGCCCTGAGAACTAGCGGGCTGAGGGCAAGGTCCGAAACAGACTCTTCGGGGGTGGCATTATAGGAACAGGATGAGCGCATCATGCAGGCGGGACAATGGGAATCCCAATGTTTGATAGGTACTCTCATCCTCAGCCACCCAGGGGAGTGGCCAGAAGGCAGGTTAAGAGTAGTATGTACAGGCTAATTTGGAATATACCACCGGCACCCCGGTGATCACCAGAGGTAATGGGGAGGGTGCAGGTACAATCCCACTGCTGGTGCAGGACATGGGTATCAGCTTAAACCCAATGAATCTGGAGGAATAGTCAAGAAAGGGTGTTGAAGCACAGGCTTAGTCAACCTTGAAGGTGAGGCGCAGATTGCACGCGGTGCACAATGGTCTGTGGTCTGTCATGTTGTATTATCAAGTTGGAGGCAGACTGACTGGTCAAGCCAACGAGACGGTAGATAGCCAAGCGCCGGCATTCTCGCCATCGCAGCACCTGGGGAATAAGTTGTCAAACTCAAAGTGTGTTGGGGCTACAAAGCTTAGCGATATACTGGGTTGCAGCACAGAGGCTCATATATGGGACACCCGGCATCCCAACAAGGCTCGAAAGGGCAGGTGATCTGCATCTATCGTTTTCACCATCTCTGTAGCTTTTCCTCTGTCTGGTCTACTACCTGGTACCCACCAGAATAGGTCTGGCAAAGGGCAGGGTCAAAGGTATGGGTGATGGGCCATTCATGCGTGCTGAGAGTGGCACGATGGGCGGAAAGCAGGAGATGGAGGCATGGGTTTCCTGACACAGATAATGTGGAGGGGGTGCCCAGGCATGCACTGGGACAGTTTGCTAAAGATGCTGCAGCACAGATTAAGGGGGGGTGTCTCCCCTCCTCACTTTCTGGTCTTCAACCGGAAGGCTATCAATGGGCAGTGGGGGGCAGTGTAGCGGGTACATTGGGTGCAAGCTTGATTAGGTATAGGATGGGTGCAGTGCTCCTCAGGGTGTCAGCCAGGGTCAAGGATCTGGGTGAATGGCCTTCCGTGCGTCTCGAGTGGCGCGAGTGGCGGAAGTCAAGAAATGGAGGCATGGGGTTCCTCCACTAAGTTACCTTGGTTGGGGGTCCCAGCCATGTGCTGGGACAGCTTGCTGAAGCACCTGCGGCACAGACTAAGGGGGTTGCCTCCACGTCCACAGGGTGTTTGGTAGAGGTTAGGGACCACCGGGAGGGGTGCGCAAGGACTATTCTACCGGTCTAGAGTGGGCATGGACTTGTCTTGTGTTGCCTGGCCGTGGCAATGAGCAGACTCTCTGGGGGAAGAGGGACCTGTTGCAAGAGAGGGAGTCCTCCAATTGTAAGATGCAACCATTGGGGGCATGTGAGTTATGGTGGTCAGATAGCCCCCCCGTTTAGTGTGGCGAAGAGCCCGGTCAAGGGAGGCCTGGGAAACCTCACGCAGGAGAGTTGACAGTGCCAGGCGTAAATTCACCAACTGGGTTTGGCTGTATAAGGTATGGTTTCCTTGCCAAATCCACAGGGAGTTTGGTAGAAGATGGGGTTTCCTTGGGACACTATGTGTCATTTGAGCATCCAGCTGGGGGCAGGTGAACTGGGGTGGTCCGAAACTTTACCTCGCCCACTTTGGCAAGGAGCCCGATCTGGAGACGCAATTGCGTATCACGTAGGAGAGTGAACAGCGCCATGCGTAAATGCACGGAACAAAGGGGATTTGGCTTCATCTGGCATGGTTTACTTCAGGCCAAGTCTACTGGATGCTGGGAAGTGGATGAGGTTCACTTCTCAAGGGTAGGCATGGACTTAATTTTGCTGGACCTTGGGGAGGCCTTGGAAGCAACAGGATGTAGGTAGGAATATCTGCCTTGGTGGGGGGCCCTGGTGGTGACGGTGGCCACCCCCAGAGCTGTGGAGGAGTTACATAGCGATCCAGAGTCTGCAAGGTACAGAAGGGTACTATATTGCAGCAGCACAACAAGGGTGCTAAGCCAAGGATACCCAGGGATGTATTAGCGGGTCCCCTGGAAGAACTACGGTGCCCCGTTAGTCCTACGGGCGGTTGTGGGTCTGAGCAACCGGGGGCTGCCTGGAACGCTCCGCCCACCTGTTGGGGGCGTGAGTAAGGAGTGGACTGGCGGTCCACTGATGGGAGAGGTGGCCTCTCCCAATAATTGGTAACCACCGATTGGCGACGGCCACGGTGCAATTTGGCTCATCAGACGGGCAGGCGGCATAGGGGCTGGCCTGCCCTGCGATCGCCCGTAAGATAACCCACCATGTTGGCATATTGGTTATGCAAATAAACCTGCAGCAAATTTCTCCACTAAAAAGGTGTCGTGTGGTTTATTTATGTATGTTGCTGTATGAGAACTGAGTGTTGCCGATATTGGCACTATGCCAAGGCTGCCCAGGGGGCCACGTAGGGGACCCTCCAACAGGGCGGCCGCCTTAGTGCCACAGGAAGGCACAGAAGTCTGCTGACTAGGCTCCCTGGGCTAGGGACCAGGGGGTCTGCTGGCCGCGTCACTTCCGGCCGTGGGAGGGGGACAGGGGTATAAAAGCCTTCCCCCGCCCACTGTACGGTCTCTTGACCGCTACCCGTCTCGCTGTTTCCCACCCTACCGCTTACCCTGCGGACGGCCAAAGGGAGTACGGGGAGGGGAAGAATCTAACTTATTGTTTTGTGTTGCAGGAGGAGTTACAGGGCGATCCAGAGTCTGCAAGGTACAGAAGGGTACTACATTGCAGCAGCACAACAAGGGTGCTAAGCCAAGGCTACCCAGGGATGTATTAGCGGGTCCCCTGGAAGAACTATGGCGCCCCGTTAGTCCTACGGGCGGTTGTGGGTCTGAGCAACCGGGGGCTGCCTGGAACGCTCCGCCCACCTGTTGGGGGCGTGAGTAAGGGAGTGGACTGGCGGTCCACTGATGGGAGAGGTGGCCTCTCCCAATAATTGGTAACCACCGATTGGCGACGGCCACGGTGCAATTTGGCTCATCAGACGGGCAGGCGGCATAGGGGCTGGCCTGCCCTGGGATCACCCGTAAGATAACCCACCATGTTGGCATATTGGTTATGCAAATAAACCTGCAGCAAATTTCTCCACTAAAAAGGTGTCGTGTGGTTTATTTATGTATGTTGCTGTATGAGAACTGAGTGTTGCCGATATTGGCACTATGACCCAGCATTGCAGAATATTGGAGTTAGTTCCGTGTCATACGCACATCGGATACCTCGTCCACTTTAAGTAGTTGTAACAATTAGAGACGGGGCTCCATTGTCTTGGAATCCAACGTAGTGTACTCTGCCATCACTGTCATGTCATATAAGATGCAGAATTGTTTGGACGATTAAACGACCAACAAGGTCTAATGCGGTTCATCTCTCGCAGTGTAACAATTGCATTTGAGTTCCCAATATTCCTATTCAGGAGCAGACGAGGAACACACGCAGCAAATTGTCGAGTCTACGAAGTGATGCTTGTAAACTTACTCCATTAGGTGCTTGGTGCAGTAGGGCAAGGCAACTTACTTTATTTCTGAGCACTGAGTACTAAAATCTGAATAAAAAAGAGTCAAATACTGGAGATCACACAGAATGACAGTGTGAAGCTGAGCTATTAAAGCGTTTGCATCAGACCTTAACACAGTATACACGTACAATTTTGTCCTGTCTTGCACGCCATCCATGATCCTGCACGTCGAAAAGAAAAATTGATAAGCTTATCCCAGACCTGTTCATGTTTGGTGCAATTCTGGAATCCGCTCAAGCAGCCCCCGCATGCCGGCATCTGAGATCACCAACCGACTGCCCGTAATTTGGAGCATAAAACAACCTGACGTTACTTAAGAGGATGTGGCCTAATGGCCAGAGCTGCCAGCTTTGGAGTTAGGGAACTAGGTGTGAGTCTCGGCGTCGGCCCAACATCCTGTGAATCTTGGTAAGTCACTTACTCTCCACGTGCCTACCAAAAAATGAATGTCCTTGTGTAATGTAACTTGTGCTCGTGTAAAGCGCTCCAATACCTTCGGGTCGAGTTCGCGCTATATAAAACTGCAAATAAAAAAAAAAACCTGGTTCATTTTCTCTACCTGCCCATTTAAACCCCTTTTTTTCAGCTGTGTAACAATTGCACATGCACAAGTTGCACACAACCAGTTGAAGTTGAGCATACTGTGACAATTGCACCCTGTTCGTTATTAACTTTTTATATGATGGTAATGTCATTGTGCATGCTCATATTGCTTTTTTGTGGGTGCAATTGAATTTGTAAACATAATAAAAAGCTATGGGAGTTCTCCCGAAAGCGTACGATATTAATGGGTTCAGATAATGTACGAACGTAATTTGAATAATCAACTCCCTGTACCCAAACTCGTTAGTTTCCGCCCTACTGCTTCAAAGTATTAAACAATTGAAAAAAAAACAGAAAATATAAATCCTATAAGAGAGTACTTTTATTAGTCTACCCTCATTTAGCCTGATCCTTTTTGTTCCGTTTAAGCTCCTCTCTCGCATGTTTCAAGCAGATTCTTTAGTAAACAAGCATTGGCATAGCCAATAGGTCTCGCCTTTGGGACCTTATAAGTGTTTAGCCATGCAACAGTTGATGTTGTTGCACCAAGGATATTGTGCTGGATAACTAAACACTTATAAGGTCCCAAAGGCGAGACCTATTGGCTATGCCAATGCTTGTTATAACAGCCTCCTTTGAGGGCAGAGCTTAACACTGCTAATGCATTCTGTTCAACAAAGAGGCCCCACTTTAAGCTTTCATACTGTTGTGGCCCAAGTTGTCGATTCATTGTAGCAGGACAACTAGACAAATATATGCGAAAGGTACCCCCTAAAATTGCTTTTTAGGTCTAGGAGCCAGGGGGATAAAGGGCAAACACATTGAAAAATGCGCCCACAAGACCTATGTTTGTACTTTTTCGAGGCTATAAAGAAGCCCTAAGGGCTGTCCATCATGACAAATTTAGAACAAGTACAATAATACAATTATTTGATTATTGTTATCATTATTTCTTTATAATCTTTTCTTTAAATATAAATGGAAACAAGAGAGAAAATTTCATTTCATATTGTGATAAAAATCATGAATAAATCATTATAAAAAGTTAAAAACAAGTTGAACGAAGCACATAATATTCATCCTTGTTAATGCATCAAAATTCTTAATTGAAATGCCTCGCAAAATTCTATCTTTCGTGCCGATATTTTCTGTAAATTCACATTATCTTTCTCAGTCATTTGAGAATAAAGTCTGACATTCTCAGTAAAACATGTACATCCAATAAGGGCAGAGACTGTCAGTTGATTCCTTTGTGTTCTACTGCAGCTTCCCAGAGTGTTCTAAAGAACAACTAGAGCGCTAACAGTCTTACTTATTACAAAAGTATGGCACACCTGAAGCTATCTTGATTAGAATAAACTGGTAACACTTAAAGCATTTCATTTAAAAAGGAACAAAATGAAGGGGTTCATTTTGCCATAGAAATTATGATTAGTGCTGCAGAAAGAAAAATTAGGGCACATTTTGAGTGACTTCTCAAATGCTCTTCTATTTCATAAAAAAATTATGACATGCAGACTGAAACATGCACTTTTAATACCAGCAGCAGACTTTCAGTTAACTCCCTGGTGAGCAGTAGCTTTACTACAGTGATCTAATCAGCAACTAGAGTGCTAACATTCTGAATTTATGGCAAATGTGTGACACATCTGAATGCCTTCTTGATGGAATCAAAGTAAAAAACGAAAAGCATTTCCTACTGAGGAGACTGCAGTAAATGAGGAAATGAAAAATGTCCTAGTTAACATGAAGGAAAGTTTCAATTCATTAAAATCTTACTTCAAAATAATGGAGCAGGTGGCGACCTCCAATGGGGGGCAGCAAGGACCACAGCAGCCCCCTCCCCCGTTTCAGTTGGAAAATCGGTATACACCACTAATTGTGGATGATGATGGTGGAGAGAAAGAGGCATGTCGGGTCGGGGCAGAAGAGACACTTAATGAAGGAAGCCCCCCTTCCATTATAGGGTTACTCCCCTATATTGAATCAACACTAACGCAAGGTAGTGGCAGTGCCTTGGACGGTGGAAATCTGGATACTTCTTTAGGGGCAGAAAGCGGCAGGACCCATTTGGAGTTAATGTTATTAAATCTAAGAGGAGATTTATTTTCAAAATTTGAGATATCTGAGGCTAATCAGAGAGGGATACAGGATAAATGTGAGGTCTTAGAAGGAAAACTGGATGATATAGCCTCGCGAACTGGTGTTCTGGAATCTCAAGTCAAGGTCCTCTCGGAAGCAGTATCAGGGAACAGCAAAGATCTTGAGAAATTAAAAATCCAGAATAAAACCTTACAAGAAGACCTAGAGAGATTGGATATGCAGGCAAGGGCGTAATAACCTAAGAGTTCTCAAAATTCCGGAAGGTGCAGAAGGAGGAGATATAAAGGCATTTATTTGTAAAATCCTCAGGGAAGGAATTCTGAAGGACAGGCCGGACATTGATTTGGACAAAGAGATTCAGAGAGTTCATAGAGACCCTTTTAAATTGCATCCGGCCAGAAAAGCTCCAAGGAAAATTTTGATCAATTTCCTTACCTATGCAGTTAAAGAGTTGGTGTTGGGGAGAGCTTTAAAAGAAACTGCATTACAACTTGACTCAGTTAACTATCAAATTAGGTCGGATCTCGGAAAGAGAACGGCGCAAAGGCAGTGGGACCTTGGAACTAGAATGCCTGAGCTGAGAAGTCGGGGTGCGCAGGTTCAAATGAAATTTCCGGCCATGTTAAAAATAATGTGGTTAAACAAGATGTATAACTTTAGCTCTCCTGAGGAAGTAGATATTTTCTTAGCCCAAATGAAGAAGTAGATCAGATTTAGATCAGTTTAGACTCAGGAATGTGTAATAGATAGATAACACTGATTAGATTAAATTAGGGGGCAGTTAGGGGTTAGGAGGCGGTAGGGATGCGGTGTAGATAATAGTGGGAAAAAAGAAGGGGAAAAAAAATAATATATATATATATATATATATATATATATATATATATATATATATATATATAAAAGTAGATAAACAATAAAAAGTTTAGTGGAACTTAATATAGTTTAATATGTATTTGTGGGTTTATTTATAGGAGTAGATGCTTCGAGCTGCAAAGGGAGGGTCCCGAATAGGCGGTTTTAATCGCCGAAGGAATAGTAGGAGGGTTCCTTATGGGAGGGTGGGATGGGGGAGCACAGGGTGTAGGGAGCAAGGGGGAAAAAAAAAATGTAGTCCTCATACAAATCCTAAAGTTTCAGAGTTGCGAGAGAAGAGCCTAGGGGGTTGTAAGGATGAATAGGCTAAATAAAGTTAAATTAATAACATGGAATGTGAATGGATTGAGGAGTAGGAGAAAGATGTCCCGGGTCACAGAATTTTTGAAGAACAGTGAGGCACATATCTGCCTCTTAGAAGAAACCCATCTAGAGGCCCACAAGTGTAAACAAGGGTTTAGCAAGGTAAGATGGATTCAGGAGGTGCTTTGTTCAGACCAAAGAGGAAGTACTAGAGGAGTATCACTGATCATAAGGAGCAATGCAGGTATAAATGTGGTAAAGCAAGACACGGATCAGTCAGGGAGATGGTTGGTGGCTACTTTGACAGTTTGGGGAGTACCTCTAGTTTGCGTAGCGTATTATGGGCCAAATGATGATAATCCAGGGGCACTTTTAAAACTTGAGGTCAGTCTGTTGAACACTACTGCACCGATTATAATTGGGGGGGACTTCAATTTGGTTTTAAACAAAGAGATAGACCGTACTTCAAAAGCAAAATACAATAGTCCTCCAAAAATGTTTGCTGCATTAAAAAACATAATTAAAGACTTTAACTTGCTAGATATTTGGAGGAGTAAGAATGGGGAAACTAGAGATTTTACGTTCTACAGTAAAAAGTATAAGCATCACTCGAGAATTGATTATTTTCTTATAGATCAGGTGCTGTTCTCGGATATCGAGGTAATAAACCACATTCCTGCTATATTATCAGACCATTCAGCAGTAGCTATGACCCTGGGGCTTAAGCAAAGAGAAATACAAAAAAGGTGGACTCTAGATAGGACCATGTTACTGGATGAAGAAGTGATTACGGAGATAGGAGATAAAACCGATGAGTACTTCCAATTTTAATAACGGCACAGCCAAAGATCAGATAGTGTGGGAGGCTTTTAAAGCCTATATAAGGGGGATACTTAGTTCCATAATGATAGGAAGAAGGAAAGCTCTGAAAAATGAAGAAGCGGATAGGATAAGCAAGATTAAGGAAAAAGAAATAGAACTACAGAAAGCATCAATGGAGACCTTGAGTACAGTACCATGTTTGGAAAAAGAGTTGGAGATTCTACGGGCTGAATTTCAAGCTGACTTAGATAAGAAGCTTTTGGTTAGGTGGAAAGCTAGTAAGCTTCAGCACTTTGCATACGGAGAGAAATGTGGTTCTCTATTAGCATGGAAGGCCAAAACGGACAGGGCAAGGAACCTGATAAAGATTTTAATCAAAAGAGGGTCAGGAGGAATAATATATGAGGATGATAAAATTCGTGAGGAGGCTAGAAGTTTTATGAGTGACCTATATAAGGAGGATATTGGACCAGGACAAAAGGTAGTTCAGGAGTATCTAAAGTTAACAACGCTCCCTCAGTTGACAGAAGAATATAAGGTATTGTTGCAAGCAAGTATTACTGAAGAAGAAGTTAGAGCACAATGCAACAAAATGGTCAGGGGAAAAGCCGCAGGCCCAGATGGGCTCCCAATTGAGTTATATGTAGGAATTTTAGATAAGGTAGTGCCAATTTTAAAGAACCTGTTTAATAAAATCTATATTGGGGGTGAAAACACACCAGGTTCATGGGCAGAAGCTACGGTGACCCTGATATTAAAACCTAATAAAGACCCACAGAAGATAGAGTCTTATAGACCAATATCCTTATTAAATTCAGATTATAAGCTCTTTACAGGTATATTGGCAGCACGGGTGGCAAAGGTTATAAAGGCGGTAGTTCACTCAGATCAGAGAGGTTTTATACCAGGGAGGCAGTTGAATGAGCTTACTTTTCAGGTAATGGGGGCCATAGATATGGCCGAGGTAAAGAAGGCTCCTCTGACGATAGTAGCAATAGATGCTGCAAAAGCCTTTGACCAGGTTAACTGGGCATATCTGTGGGAGACACTAAAAAGTTTTGGTTTCCCTAACAATTTTGTTCAGGCGATGAAGAGTTTATATTTTAGCCCTAAAGCGAAGGTGTTGGTAAATGGGGCCCTGACAGATTGGTTTAATATTACACGAGGCACTAGGCAGGGGTGCCCTCTGTCACCGCTTTTATTCAATCTGTATATTGAGCCATTTGTCAGCTGGCTCAGGGTAGATCCTATTATTCACCCCTTTATAATGGGAAAGTTAGAACTTAAACTTGCTCTCTATGCAGATGATTTGCTTTTATACACAACAAATCCTGCAGAGGCAATCCCCAGACTTATCGAGAAGGCAGAGAGGTTTGGTGAAGTCTCGGGTATAAAATTAATAAAGACAAAACTGAAATAATGGAATGGAATCAAGTAAGGGGAAGTCAGGGGGTAAAGAGTCAAATGAGGTATTTAGGGGTTCAGTTAGTGCAGAAACTAGAGGATATTCCCAAAGTTAATTGGAAGAGGGTTTCTAAAGAGGTGGCTAGTTTACTTACACGATGGGCAAACCTCCCTTTGAACATCTATGGGAGGGTTAACCTTGTACAAATGATAATCCTACCCAAAATCACCTTTTTATATAATTCAGTCCCACTCTTATTTAGGATAGAAGATATAGCGAAGCTACAAGGCAAAATACGTACCTTTATTTGGGCTACGAAAGGCCCTAGAATAGCCTGGAAAAAGTTAAGAAGAGGTCTTACAGCAGGTGGGTTAGCACTACCAGACCTACTCACATATTGTTATGCTTTTCATTTTAAAAACTTCAGGATGTTGGCTAATAAAACGGATTCCTCATCATTAGGTCTACTGTTTGAGGCTATGTTCAAAGATGTGGAGCAAGGGCAGGAATATTTCCTATACAAGTATGGAGATCCGAAGTTCTATAAAAAAGTCAGGCTAAAGATTCTGGGAGCTGCTTTAAAGATTTGGATGTATGTAAGAAGAAGAATGAAAATTCCATATTATGCAGTACAGGCCCCAGTTTGGGATTCCCCCGGCACCCAGGAATGCCTACAAGATCAACTTAGTCAGCCTCTAAAAATGGGAGGTATAAGGTGCTGGGGTGACCTGCAAGAGGATTCTAAGCTTATAAGTTGGGAGGCACTTAGCAGGTTAACCGGAGGAACATTGACGAGGTTTAAGTTTTATCAGATATCCTCATGGTGGGCGACGCAGAATTGGCATAAGGAGGAGGTAAATTTGAAAGCGGATTTAGTTACTAGGACGGGCACATGGAAAAGGGAAGTTTCGTTCTGGTATTGGGCTCTATTGGATGCTGAGGATGATGGGGAGTCTGAAGTTATAAGATTGTGGGGCGATGAATATGGAGAAAGTGAAACTGATGTTTATAAAATATGGTCTGACTCTTTTTCTATGTTGCAGGCTATAGTAAAACCAGCCGCACTTAGGAGAAATCATTTGTATACTGCTTATAGAGTTTATTGGTCTCCAAAAAAGTTATCTAAGGTGACAGGGAATGTATATAGTTGCCCCAGGTGCAACTATCCAGCAGCAGATGATATTCATATGTTTATGGAATGTCCAAGAATTAAATCTTACTGGATGGAGATATGTGGATTTCTGGAAGTCGTGCTGGAGAGAACGACGGATGTAAGTACCAGTTTCATTTTCTTCTGTCTATCGAATGACTATCATGTGAATGCACCTGCTTCCAACTTTATATTTTATGTGGTAATCCTGGCAAGGAGAGAAATTTGTAGGGGGTGGAAATCAGAAACTCCCCCGACTTTTGCTGAATGTCTGAAGAGCATTATCTACACTAGTGAATCAGATATGGCTTGTGACCAAAGAAGTAAAGTTAAGATCTGGGCTGCTTTGTTAAACTGGAGAAAGAAGGAAAGTGGGTCCAATGATTAAGCCAATGTACCGTCGGTCCTGGCCTCCTAAGTAACATCCTGGGGCCCCTAGAAATGTGAACAGGAGTGGGAGAAGGTAACGGTATCATCTTGGAGGGAATGTTTCCTTTCTCTCTCTTTGCCTCTCCCAAGGGCTAGTAAAGGTTGGCATGGAGTGATTGGAGGAATCCCATTAAGAGATTTGGCAGTATGAGGACATAAAAAAATAAAAAAAATTCTATTAACGACGCGGAGGCGAGGATTATGCATTTCTTTCTTCACACTTTATTGAGAGCACGTTTAAAGATAAAGTAAAAAACGACATGTAACCGAACTACAACTCCCATGAACATTAGGAGTAACCATGGCCACCAACTGTTCAATCACATTCCATTCCGACAGTCCATATAATAATGCTGGTGATGAAGTCCTTCCTTTTTCTTCGCTGGAGGAAGTTAAGCCCGTTGTATCTTATTCCGTCTTAGAATCTGAACTTAGGAAGATATGAATAAGGTATTAAGCACTCTCCTTTAACCTTTAATCAGCGTAAGACAAAGCAGAGAAAAACGCACCAACGACTAGTAACATAAGATAAACATGTCCTAAACACAAAAGAATGCAATGAATACTGCAATCTCACTGTAAACCTTAGGGAAAAACAGAGGAACTGTGAACCGTAGCCATCAACATCAATACATGATATACAGTCATATTAATAAGCCACAAGAGAACAAGAGGCATTACTTTCCTGGCAATCGCTGGAACTTGAGTCCATTGAAGTCTCGTGAATGTCATTACATAAGTTCTCTGAGGGAGGGAGGCATAGGTGGAGAATGCCAGTGGGGGACAATCCTCACCTCCGCGTCCTTAATAGAATTGAAACTTTTCTTCATGTTAACTAGGAAATTTTTCATTCTATGTCAGGACCGGAGGCGAGGACTATGCATTTTTAAAGCTTACTTACCACCAGTGCTGCAGCATCATGGATTGGTTTAAAATAAAACGTTTTGAAAGTTGAATCAGAAGACCAATCCGCCGCAGTCATAATATCTTCCAACCTACCCCCTACCTGGATAGCTTTGGAAGCCATAGCCCCCCGAGTGGAGTGTGCCCCAAACTCGCTAGTATCGATGCCAGCCTCTGTCATGATCCATCTCACCCACCTGGCAATGCTCGGGGATGATACCGCCTTGAATGGTTTTTTAATGGCAATCAGCAGTTGCCGTTCCCCTGGAGGCCTTCCCTCCAATGTCATATCCTCGTAGGCTTTTAGGCATCTGACCACACGCAACTTCGGAGATTCGGGAAAAGCTGGATAGGTTACCGACCTGGTACTCGTTTTCGTTCTCCTCAAGATGTTGAAAGTGACCCCTTCCGGGGTAAAAATCCTGGCAGATAGGCCCAAGGCCCTCACGTCTGAAGATCTCTTGCACGAGATAAGGCAGAGTAGCATTGCCAGTTTAGCTGATATTTCTTTCCTGGACAGGTAATGATTGTCCTGCCAAGATGACAGCAAGCGGAGGACCAGGTTGACGTCCCAAAGGCCCGCGTATTGAGGCTCGGGGGGTGAGAGATCCTGATGCCCTTGAGTAGTTTACTCACCCAGGGGTGCTCCCCCACCGGAACACTATTCACCGGGGAATGACCTGCTGAAATGGCTGATCTGAAGGAGTTGATGGTACAATAAGCCAGGCCTTCTTGGAAAAGTTCTGCTAGAAAGTTGACTATATCCGCAACGCTGGTGCCCACGGGATCCAGGTGTCTCTCCACACACCAAAGTACCCATCGTTTCCAAGCTGATCTATACCTCTTGATGGTCCCTGGGGACCATGCCTACTGGATAAGGAACTCAGCCCCCTGCAAAAGATTGACGTCCGTCCAGCGTCCCCTGAAATCCTCCATGCCATAAGATGGAGATGGCCCTGGAGAACCAGAGGATGAGGCTGGCCCAGGGGGTCCGTCAGGATTCCGTCAAACGATGGAAGTCGTATCGGGGCGTCCCAAGCCAGCTCTAGGAGAGAAGGGAACCACGCCTGCGATCGCCAGATCGGGGTGATCAGAATTATTGGGTCTCCCTGTCGATGAGCTTGAGCTGCCACTCGGATGAATAGGAAAGGCGGGAAGGTGTAGGCTAGGCCCGTCGACCAGTCCTGAATGAAGGCGTCCACTGCCTCCGCTCCCGGGTCCGGTCTCCAGCTGAAGTACCGGGGAAGCTGGGTGTTCCATCTGGACGCGAAAAGGTCCACCTGGAAAGGACCCCAAACGCTCATCAGTGCCTGGAAGACCGTGAGGTCGAGTCTCCAGTCGCTGGCGTCTCTGAAGTGTCTGGAATTCCAGTCCGCTACAGAGTTCTGTGATCCGGGGAGATACTCGGCCGTCACTGATATTTGCTGGTGGAGGCAGTAATGCCAAAAGTCCTTGCCCAGCTCCGCTAGGGCTCTGGATCGGGTGCCACCCAGGCGATTGATGTACTGCACAGCTGTTGTGTTGTCCATCCGCAGGAGCACGCAGCATGACACTCTGTCCCTCGTGAAAGACCGAATAGCAAAAGAGCCTGCCAGTAGCTCTAGGCAACTGATATGGAGTGCAAGCTCCTCCTCCGTTCACCTGTCTCCCATGTAGGTTGATCCGCATCTGGCGTCCCAGCCCAGGCGACTGGCGACTGGCGTCAAGTCCGGTTGAGAGCCAACGATCGCCAGTCCGTTCCAGGCTTCCATGTGGTCGATCCACCACTGGAGCTCCGTCCTGGCTTCCTGCGTCAGAGAGACTAGTTCGGAGTGTGTGAGTCCCCTCCGAAGATGGGATGCCTTCAGTCTCTGCAGGGCTCTGTAGTGTAGCGGTCCCGGGAATATGGCTTGTATCGAGGAAGATAACAAACCAACAATCCTGGACAGCTGACGCAAGGAGATTCTGTCCCGCCTGAGGACCTTCCTCAGCTCCTTCTTGATCTTGACGATCATTTACTCCGGAAGATTCAGAGTCGCCGATCTGGAATCTATCCTGAAGCCCAAAAATATCATGCTCTGCTGCGGGGCCAGTTCCGACTTCTGTTGGCTGATGGTGAACCCCAGACTCTGGAGTAGATTTATGGTGATATTCAAGTGGGTGATCAGCTGTACTCGGGACTGATCCATCAACAGGATGTCGGCCAGGTAAATGATCAGTCTGATGCCCATGGTCCGTAGGTGTTCCACCACTGGTTTGAGGAGTTTGGTAAAGCACCATGGTGCTGATGACAGGCCAAATGGGAGGGTCCGAAATTCGAAGACCTGCTCCCTCCACTCGAATTGGAGGAACCTTCAGTGCGGGGGGAAATGGGAACCGACAGGTAGGCGTCTTTGAGATCGAGACGCGCCAGCCAGTCGTCCTGTAGCAGAAGGTCCCTGAGGAGGTGGATCCCCTCCATTTTGAAGTGGCGGTATACCAGCCACTCGTTGAAGGATCTGAGGTGGATGACGGGCCGAAAGCCCCTTTCCTTCTTTTCCACTAAGAACAGGTTGCTTAAGAATCCCCTGGGATGCAGCTTTGAGTGGCATATTGCCCCCTTGGCTAGAAGGTCTTGAACCTCCAGGTCTATGAGAGATTCTTCCTGAGAGGAAAAAACCAACGGACGGGGTTTGACTACCTGAACTGGAGTTCCGTAGAACTCTATGTGGTACCCTTTGACCGTCTCCAGCACCCAAGGGTCTGAGGTGATCTCTGCCCACCTTTGAAAAAACAAATGTATTCTCCCCCGCAACCGAAGGGGTGTTAACAGAATAGAGCTTACCATTGTATCCACTGGAGTTGTGGGCCCCTTCGCGGCCCCGGTTGTTCTTTCCTTTTCCACCACGGGAGGGGTAGAAGGTTCCTTGTCGGCGGTCCTGCCAGCCATTGTTTCGCCTTGCCTGGGTTCTGTTAGGGCCTTGATAGGATTGGCGGCCGGAGGAGGGACCACTGCCTCTTCCGGCCCCGCCAAAAACCTTTCCCGGGAAGATCTTTTTCATGGACGTCTGGGCCTTGTCAAGAGCAGAGAACATCAAGACAAATTTCCCGAGCTCCTTGACAAAGGGGTCACCGAAGAGGGAGCCCTGGGCTTTGGGACCTGCCTCAGATGACGAGAGTGCCCCCAACTTAGGATCTATTTTTAGTAGGAGAGAACGGCAACGTTCAGCTGAGAGGGCTCAGTTGGCATTGCCCAGTAGACATACCGCCCTCTGCACCCACCCCGCTACATCGTCCGTGGGAAGGGGTTGACCAGACTCTCTTGACCACTGAGCGAGTTCAATTACCTTAGTTAGTGGACCCACCACTTCCAGGAGCTTGTCCTGGCAGGCTCTCCAGGATCTATCGATCCCCTTCTTGGGGTCCCTCATGTATTTACTGAAAAAGGTACACAGCTTGGGGTCTATCTCCGGTGTAGCTGTGACCTTGTCGGCCAGGGACGGTCGAGGACATTCCGACCTGAGGCGAGCTCTCACTTCTTTGCTGAGAGGCTGTCTAATTTTGTTGGCCACGTAATCAGCCACTTTCCTGTCTGGGATCCATTCCACAGAACGCGGTCTATATATGCCCTCAGGATCAAACATGTCAGAAGGGGCCCCCTCCCCCTCACCAGGGTCTGAGTTAGAAGATTGTGGGCGCCAAAATCTACCCGAGTCCTGCATCTCGTCGGAGGAGCCCTCCTCCTCGTCAAATTCGCCCTCTTCGGGGTCGAAATCTGTGGCAACCTCGTCGCTGGTAGCCCCGGGTATGTCATCCTCCTGGTAGGGTGCATCTCTAAGCGTTCGCGCACTCTTGTGAAAGGCTTCAGTCAACCGACTGAAGCCCTTAAGGTGCCCCGCGTCACGCTTATGAGCCGTACATGAGTGAACCGGGTTCACCCCACTAGGCCCAGCCGCCCGTCCCACAGGATCCCCATGCCCTTGAAGACCTGAGCGGACAACTTATCAACGCTTTCCTGCAGGGGGGCCAGCACCTGGGCAATGGCCTTAGAAATGAGCTTGTCCACCCCTGCAGGAAAGCGCTGTTGGGGGGGCCGGTCCTCCTCTGAGGACAAAGAGGACGCATAATCGTGGTCCCGTTGGGCTTGCATATTTAATGAGGGCAAGAGCACCAAACAAAAGTCTAAATACGCCCCAATGAAGTTAATGGGGGCAGCCCCCTCGCCGGTGCTCTCAAGAACGAACTTGTACTGAGAAGGTGGGGCGGAGATACGGCAACGCGGTAGAATAGAAAGTCGTGTGGGATAAGCCCATAAATCTTACCGCTTTGCGGTGTCAGGCGAGGGTTGGGAGGGAAGTCCAGGCACGAGTGGGAGGCCGCTCTAGTCCCTCAGCGCGATCGCGACCACTGGAGCACTCGTAGCAGCTCTGTGGAGCGAAGAGATGCGTTGGAGGCGCGAAACAGCGCCACCTAGAACACCCGCGCTGTATCAAAATTGAATGCGCACGGGCGAAAAACCTCCCGCGCGGAGCTGAGGAGCGGAGAAGCCGCTTACTAAAGAGCGCTCGTAGAGCGGTAACAAAGCCAAATGACAGCGGTACAATCAAACAGTAGAATAATAACCCATCAGCAAATCCCCAAACAATCCCAGGAAGGAGTGAAGGGAGTTAACTGACGGGGCAGCAGTGAAGAAAGAGGAAGGACTTCAACACCAGCATTATTATATGGACTGTCGGAATGGAATGTGATTGGACTGTTGGTGGCCATGGTTACTCCTAATGTTCATGGGAGTTGTAGTTCGGTTACATGTCATTTTTTACTTTATCTTTAAACGTGCTGTCAATAAAGTGTGAAGAAAGAAATGCATAATCCTCGCCTCCGGTCCTGACATAGAATTAGGAAACTTCATAACAAATAAGTCTCCCAAGATGGCCACCAGAGAAAAAAGAGCCCAAATGTAGCACAAATATCACCCAGATGTAGCCCACATATAGCCCAATGACAGAAGTGTGCAAAACACTTTTTATTTTTAGTTTTTAGCAGTTTTATAGTGCAGACTGGTCAGGTATTGGAGCGCTGCATCTTACTTGGGCCCCTTATTGCGTATTTTGCACAAAGTACTTGAGATTGATCTTGCGAAACATTGAACTTTACTATTCTGTTAACCTAAAGTTGCTCTGAGCAGGGCTTTGTAACACCCGTTTTTAGCTACTGGTTTTAATTAATTCTCATTGTATTGTATTAAGAAAGAGGATTTACTGTTTTTATGTACACTTTTATGATCTATGTTTCTAAATAAGATTGAATAAAGTTTATTGAATTGAATTGAAGTCTCCCAAGATGGCCACCAGAGAAAAAGGAGCCCAAATGTAGCACAAATATCACCCAGATGTAGCCCACGTATAGCCCAATGACAGAAGTGTGGAAAACACTTTTTATTCTTTGTTTTTTTGCAGTTTTATATAGTGCAGACTGGTCAGGTATTGGAGTGCTTTACATGAGCATTGGTAACATCATACTAGGACAAATTCATTTTGTTTGTAGGCATGGTGATATTAAGTAATTTGACCAGAATCACAGAATGTCGAGCTGAAGCAGAAACTCCAACCTGGTTCCCCAGTTGCAAAGTCTGCAGCTCTGGAAGTAACACCACATCCTCTCCACTAAGCGTAACATTTAATCAAGTGGTCAACTGGATAAAAAAACATAAAGATAACAAATAATTTAAAAGTGCGTTGTCACTATTTGAGAACTCAGAAAATATGTCCTCATTTTAGTCATTTAGAACACTAACCATAATTTCTATGCAAATAAGACCCTCTTATTTCTATAATTTCTGAAGGACATGCTTTAGGTATTACAGTTTTGATTACATCAAGATGACATCAGGCATGCCACACTTTTGTAACAAATATAGAATGTTAGCAATCTAGTTGTTCATTAGGATACTGTTAGGAGGCAGAGGTCAGGGACACGGACTCAGAAAATTGAAGGCAGGTAGGAGGGTCCAGAGGCAACAATTTGACCACACTGGGCAGGCAGGAAGGGCAGTGGCAGCACAACATGAAGGGCAGTAGAAAGGGGGGCACGGGCAACAAACCAACAATGCAGGACAGGCAAGAGAGGCTGTGGCAATATAATAGAGCATTGAGGGCAGAAGTAAGAGGCAGTGGTAGTACAATCATACATGTCAACAGAGCCGATTCAGGCAGGAAACGCCCAATGTTTTTAAGCCCAAAAGGGCTTTATTTTATCTGTCTCGTGTCTACAATCTCCTCTTTTTCAATGTAAGTTAATGGGGAAAATCAATTCCCCAGTTTTTTTTCAAAATCTCCTTCTTACCAAGTTCAAAATGTTAGCAAGTATGGTACATTGGATCATGGAAGGCAGGAGGAATTGGGGTAGGGACATGGACTCGGATAACAGAGGACAGGAGGGACATGGACAGGTGCACCAAACTGACCTTACAGGTCAGGCATCAGGGTTTGCAGCAGCACAATACACCACACAGGGCATGCGGGACGGCAGTGCAGCACAACAAACCATGGAATGCAATACGGCGGAGACAGGACCATGCACATGGACAACCGAGAACAGAGGGGAAAGAGGCAATGGCAGCAAGCTGACCATACTGGACAGACAGGAGAGAAAGCTGCAGCATAACGGACCATAAAGGGCAGGAGGGAGGGATCAGGGGCATGACAATGGAACAGACAAGCCAGGAGGGAGGGAATAGGGGTCTGCACATGGAAAACGGAGGGCAGGGGGCAAGGGGGCAGGGCAGGAGCCAAAAGCTGACCATGGAGGTCAGGCAGGATGGGCACTAGAAGCACAACACACCATGGAGGGCAACAGTGAGAGTATAATGGCATACACACAGACCATGGAGGGAAGGTGGGAGGGGGTCAGGGGCAGCTAGCTGACCACACAGGGAAGGTGGGAGGGGTTGTGGCAGCACAAAAGGCCATGCATGGCAAGCGAGAGGGTTAGTGGCAGCACAATGGCCATGATGGGCAAGAAGGAGGGGGCAGGGGCATGCACAAAGGTCCACGGAGGATAGAAGGGAGGGGTGGGAGCTGGGCACAGACAAGAGAGTTCGGGGGAAGGGGCCTCACAACAGACCACGTGGGGCAGGCAGGAGGAGCAGTTGCAGCACAACAGACCAGGGAGGGCAGAAGGGTGTGGCAGTAAAATGGACCATGGAGGACAGGAGAAAGGGGATAGGGGCATGGAACGTGGACAGGCAGGGTGGAGGTGGCAGGGAGAGGTTACAGTCATCTGACAATGCTAGGCAGGTGGGAGGGGTGTGGCAGCTCAACAGAACACTCTGTGGATAGGAGGGGCAGGTCTATGGAACATGGTGGGCAAAAAGGATGGATCAGGGGCATGCACACAGACATCGGAGGGCAGGGGGAAGGAGAGTAGGGGCAGCAAGCTAAGCACAGAGGCTAAGCAGGAGGGCAATGATGGGGCATGGAATTGGGCAATGGAGGGCAGGAGGAGTGGACTGGGACATCATGCTAAATGGAGGTCAGTGGTAGCACATCAGACCATGCATGGCAGGAAGGGGGAGGCTAGTGCATGGATTCAGACAACAGAGGTTAGGGAGGAAGTGGATGGGGCAGCAAGCTAACTGTTCAGAGAAGGCGGGAAGGCCAATGGCAGAAACAACGGCCACACTGGGCTGTAATGAGGGAGCAGGGCCATGGACTTGGAGAATGGATGGCAAGGAGGAGGGGAGGCAGGAGCAGCAAGCTTAAGTGGGGGAAGCACAATGCCAGGCCAGGCCCTGCTTCCAACCCCCCACCAGCCATTGTGATGGGCATCTTACTTAACGTTAAAAAAACCTAGAAATTCGCTGGAAAAAACAAAGATTACAGGGGCGTTATAGTTAGACTCAGATTTCACTCATACAAACCAGTGAAATTCAACAGTTATAGTTACTTGAGCTAACTATAACTCATGCCCCCGCAATGCACTGCTTATGACCTCAGACATTACATCATTCATGACAGGGTCAGTGACATCACTCATGACATCACTCATGACATCTCAAATGAGCTGTGAATGGAATGGAACTATAATCACTAGAACTTTATTTAGGGATAGTGTGTGTATATTAACACCCTTTTTTTTCTTTTCTTTCGTGTAAAAACCACTATAATATGCAACGGGCCCAGATCAATATGGCAGATAGCCTTTCACTTTAAAGTAATGTGTAGTCCATTGTTTATGTTGATGTTTGCAGTCGTAAGTATGTTTATCTTAACAAGTCACGTTGATGAACATACAGGTACGGCGGTCACAGGGCAAGATATGCTGAAATGACATTGTGTGCATATTAATACTTGTTCTTTTCTTTATAGACAGAATTCCTGAATTTTCGCATCATGACCAGGCCAATATGGCCGACAGCTTTTTGGTTTAATGTAATATGTAGTCCTTTGTTATTGTTGGCAACTGGAGGCATTTGTACATTTAAATAAGGAAGCTACAATGAAGTCTTGTTTCGTGATCAAGGTTCGGACGAGCCGAAACACATGGATCGCATCCTTTGCAGATTAAATACTTCCAAACTACAACCTGAGTGCTGATTCCTTCCTTGTAAGAGTGAGAGGAGATTCAATATATACATATATACCTCTCTTGCCTCTTTCTGCAGCTCACTCTCTTCTTTCTGCACCACTCTTGCCTCTTTCTACACCTCTTTTGCCTCTTTCTGCACCTCTCTTGTCTGTTTCTGCACTCCTCTTGCCTCTTTCTGCACCTCACTTGCCTCTTTCTATGCCTTTCTTCCTTTTTCTACACCTTCCTTGCCTCTTTCTGCACCTCTCTTGCCTCTTTGTGCACCTCTTTTGCCTCTTTGTGCACCTCTCTCGCCTCTTTGTGCACCTCTCTTGCCTCTTTGTGCACCTCTCCTGCCTCTTTGTGCACCTCTCTTGCCTCTTTGTGCACCTCTTTTGCCTTCTTTCTGCACCTCTCTTGCCTCTTTGTGCACCTCTCTTGCCTCTTTGTGCACCTCTCTTGACTCTTTCTGCACATCTCTTGCCTCTTTCTGCACCTCTCGCCTCTTTCTGCACTTCTCTTACCTTTTTCTGCAACTCTCTTGCCTCTTTCTGCATCCTCTTGCCTCTTTCTGCACCTCTCTTGCCTCTTTCTATACCTCTCTTACCTCTCTCTGCACCTCTTGCCTCTTTCTGCACCTCTCTTGCCTCTTTCTGCACCTCTCCTGCCTCTCTGTGCACCTCTTTTGCCTCTTTCTGCACCTGTCTTGCCTCTTTCTGTACCTCTCTTGCTTCTTTGTGCACCTCTTTTGCCTCTTTCTGCACCTCTCTTGTCTCTTTCTGCACCTCTCTTGACTCTTTCTGCACCTCTCTTGCCTCTTTCTGCACTTCTCTTGTTTCTTTCTGCACCTTTCTTCCTGTTTCTGAACCTCTCTTGCTTCTTTCTGCACCTTTCTTCCTCTTTCTGCACCTCTCTTGCCTCTTTCTGCACCTCTTTTGCCTCTTTCTGTACTTCTCTTGCCTCTTTCTGCACCTCACTTGCCTCTTTCTGTACCTCTCTTGCCTCTTTCTACACCTTTCTTACCTTTCTGCACCTCTCTTGCCTCTTTCTGCACCTCTCTTGCCTCTTTCTGCAGCTCACTCTCTCCTTTCTGCACCTCTCTTGCCTCTTTCTGTACCTCTCTTCCCTCTTTCTGCGCCTCTCTTGCTTCTTTCTGCACCACTCTTGCCTCTTTCTACACCTCTCTTGCTTCTCTCTGCACCTCTCTTGCCTCTTTCTGCACCTCTCTTGCCTCTTTCTGCACCTCACTCTCTTCTTTCTGCACCTCTCTTGCCTCTTTCTGCACCTTTCTTCCTCTTTCTGTACCTCTCTTGCCTCTTTCTGCACCTTTCTTCCTCTTTGAGCACCTCTCTTGCTTCTTTCTGCACCTCTCTTGCCTCTTTCTGCACCTCTCTTGCCTCTTTCTCCACCTCTCCTGCCTCTTTCTCTACTTCTCTTGCTTCTTTCTGCGCCTTTATTCCGGTTTCTGCACTCCCTTGCCACTTTCTGCACCTCTCTTGCCTCTTTCTGCACCTCTCTTGCCTCTTTCTGCAGCTCTTTTGCCTCTTTCTGCACCTCTCTTGCCTCTTTCTTCCTCTTTCTGCACCTCTCTTACCTCTTTCTGCACCTCTCTTGCCTCTTTTTGCACCTCTCTTGCCTCTTTCTGCACCTCTCTTGCCTCTTTCTGCCCCTCACTCTCTTCTTTCTGCACCTCTCTTGCCTCTTTCTGCACCTCTCTTGCCTCTTTCTGCACCTCTCTTGCCTCTTTTCTGCAGCTCACTCGTTTCTTTCTGCACCTCTCTTGCCTCTTTTTGTACCTCTCTTGCCTCTTTGTGCACCTCTCTTGCCTCTTTCTGCACCTCTCTTGCCTCTTTGTGTACCTCTTTTGCCTCTTTCTGCACCTCCCTTGCCTCTTTGTGTACCTCTCTTGCCTCTTTGTGTACCTCTTTTGCCTCTTTCTGCACCTCACTCTTCTTTCTGCACCTCTCTTGCCTCTTTCTGTACCTCTCTTGCCTCTTTCTGCAGCTCACTCGCTTCTTTCTGCACCTCTCTTGCCTCTTTTTGCACCTCTCTTGCCTCTTTGTGCACCTCTCTTGTCTCTTTCTGCACCTCTCTTGCCTCTTTCTGCGCCTCTCTTGCCTCTTTCCGTACCTCTCTTGCCTCTTTCTGCACTTCTCATGCTTCTTTCTGCACCTTTCTTCCTGTTTCTGCACCTCTCTTGCCTCTTTCTGCACCTTTCTTCTACTTTCTGCAGCTCTCTTGCCTCTTTCTGCACCTCTTTTGCCTCTTTCTGCACCTCACTTGCCTCTTTCTGTACCCTTCTTCCTCTTTCTGCACCTCTCTTGCCTTTTTCTACACCTCTCTTACCTCTTTCTCCACCTCTCTTGCCTCTTTCTGCACCTCTCTTGCCTATTTCTGCACCTCTCTTGCCTCTTTCTGCAGCTTACTCTCTTCTTTCTGCACCTCTCTTGCCTCTTTCCTTACCTCTCTTGCCTCTTTCCGTACCTCTCTTGCCTCTTTTTGTACCTCTCTTGCCTCTTTCTATACCTCTCTTGCCTCTTTCTGCACCCCTCTTGCCTCTTTCTGTACCTCACTCTCCTCTTTCTGCACCTCTCTTGCCTCTTTCTGCACCTCTCGCCTCTTTCTGCACCTTACTTCCTCTTTCTGCACCTCTCTTATCTCTTTCTGCGCCTTTCTTCCTCTTTTAGCACCTCACTCTTCTTTTTTCAATTGTCTTGCTTCTTTCTGCACCTCTCTTGCTTCTTTCCGCACTTCTCTTGCTTCTTTCTGTACCTCTCTTGCCTATTTCATCACTTCTCCTGTTTCTTTCTGCACCTTTCTTCTTCTTTTGCACCTCTCTTGCTTCTTTCTGCACTTTTCTTGCCTCTTCCTGCACTTCTCTTGCTTCTTTCTGCATTGTGACCAGGCCAATATGGCTGACAGCTTTTTGGTTTAATGTACTATGCAGTCCTTTGTTAATGTTGGCAACTGGAGGCATTTGTACATTTAAATAAGGAAGCTACAATGACGTCTTGTATCGTGATCAAGGTTCGGACGAGCCGAAACGCGTGGATCGCGTCCTTTGCAGATTAAATACTTCCAAACTACAACCTGAGTGCTGATTCCTTCCTTGTAAGAGTGAGAGGAGATTCAATATATACATATATATACCTCTCTTGCCTCTTTCTGCAGCTCACTCTCTTCTTTCTGCACCACTCTTGCCTCTTTCTACACCTCTTTTGCCTCTTTCTGCACCTCTCTTGTCTGTTTCTGCACTCCTCTTGCCTCTTTCTACACCTCACTTGCCTCTTTCTATGCCTTTCTTCCTCTTTCTTCACCTTCCTTGCCTTTTTGTGCACCTCTCTTGCTTCTTTGTGCACCTCTCCTGCCTCTTTGTGCACCTCTTTTGCCTTCTTTCTGCACCTCTCTTGCCTCTTTGTGCACCTCTCTTGCCTCTTTATGCACCTCTCTTGCCTCTTTATATACCTCTCTTGCCTCTTTCTGCACCTCTCTTGCCTCTTTCTGCACCTCTCCTGCCTCTTTCTGTACCTCTCTTGCCTCTTTCTGCACTTCTCTTGCTTATTTCTGTACCTTTCTTCCTGTTTCTGCACCTCTCTTGCCTCTTTCTGTACCTTTCTTCCTCTTTCTGCACCTTTCTTGCCTCTTTCTGCACCTCTCTTGCCTCTTTCTGCACTCCTCTTGCCTCTTTCTGTACCCCACTTGCCTCTTTCTACACCTTTCTTCCTCTTTATGCACCTATCTTGCCTCTTTCTACATCTCTCTTGCCTCATTCTGCAGCTCACCCTCTTCTTTATGCACCTCTCTTGCCTCTTTCTGCACCTCTCTTGCCTCTTTCTGCACCTCTCTTGCCTCTTTCTGCACCACTTTTGCCTCTTTCTACACCTCTCTTGCCTCTTTCTGCACCTCTCTTGCCTCTTTCTGCACCTCACTCTTCTTACTGCACATCTCTTGCCTCTTTCTGCACCTCTCTTGCCTCTTTCTGCATCTCTCTTGCCTCTTTCTGCAACTCTCTTGCCTCTTTCTGCAACTCTCTTGCCTCTATCTGTACCTCTCTTGCTTTTCTGCTCCACTCTTGCCTCTTTCTGCACCTCTCTTGCCTCTGTCTGCTCTTCTGTTGCCTCTTTCTGCACCTCGCTTGCCTCTTTCTGCACCTCACTCTCTTCTTTCTGCACCTCTCTTGCTTATTTCTGCACCTCTCTTGCTTCTTTCTGCGCTTCTCTTGCTTCTTTCTGCGCCTTTCTTGCCTCTTTTTGCACCTCTCTTGCCTCTTTCTGCACCTCTCTTGCCTCTTTCTGCCCCTCACTCTCTTCTTTCTGCACCTCTCTTGCCTCTTTCTGCACCTCTCTTGCCTCTTTCTGCACCTCGCTTGCCTCTTCTGCAGCTCACTCGCTTCTTTCTGCACCTCTCTTGCCTCTTTTTGTACCTCTCTTGCCTCTTTGTGCACCTCTCTTGCCTCTTTCTGCACCTCTCTTGCCTCTTTGTGTACCTCTTTTGCCTCTTTCTGCACCTCCCTTGCCTCTTTGTGTACCTCTCTTGCCTCTTTGTGTACCTCTTTTGCCTCTTTCTGTACCTCACTCTTCTTTCTGCACCTCTCTTGCCTCTTTCTGCACCTCTCTTGCCTCTTTCTGCAGCTCACTCGCTTCTTTCTGCACCTCTCTTGCCTCTTTTTGCACCTCTCTTGCATCTTTGTGCACCTCTCTTGTCTCTTTCTGCACCTCTCTTGCCTCTTTCTGCGCTCTCTTGCCTCTTTCCGTAACTCTCTTGCCTCTTTCTGCACTTCTCATGCCTCTTTCTGCACCTTTCTTCTACTTTCTGCAGCTCTCTTGCCTCTTTCTGCACCTCTTTTGCCTCTTTCTGCACCTCACTTGCCTCTTTCTGTGCCTTTCTTCCTCTTTCTGCACCTCTCTTGCCTTTTTCTACACCTCTCTTACCTCTTTCTCCACCTCTCTTGCCTCTTTCTGCACCTCTCTTGCCTTTTTCTGCACCTCTATTGCCTCTTTCTGCAGCTTACTCTCTTCTTTCTGCACCTCTCTTGCCTCTTTCCTTACCTCTCTTGCCTCTTTCCGTACCTCTCTTGCCTCTTTCTGTACCTCTCTTGCCTCTTTCTACACCTCTCTTGCCTCTTTCTGCACCCTCTTGCCTCTTTCTGTACCTCACTCTCCTCTTTCCGCACCTCTCTTGCCTCTTTCTGCACCTCTCGCCTCTTTCTGCACCTTGCTTCCTCTTTCTGCACCTCTCTTATCTCTTTCTGCGCCTTTCTTCCTCTTTTTAGCACCTCACTCTTCTTTTTTCAATTGTCTTGCTTCTTTCTGCACCTTTCTTTCTTCTTTCCGCACTTCTCTTGCTTCTTTCTGTACCTCTCTTGCCTCTTTCATCACTTCTCCTGTTTCTTTCTGCACCTTTCTTCTTCTTTTTGCACCTCTCTTGCTTCTTTCTGCACTTTTCTTGCCTCTTCCTGCACTTCTCTTGCTTCTTTCTGCATCGTGACCAGGCCAATATGGCTGACAGCTTTTTGGTTTAATGTAATATGCAGTCCTTTGTTAATGTTGGCAACTGGAGGCATTTGTACATTTAAATAAGGAAGCTACAATGACGTCTTGTATCGTGATCAAGGTTTGGACAAGTCGAAACGCGTGGATCGCGTCCTTTGCAGATTAAATACTTCCAAACTACAACCTGAGTGCTGATTCCTTCCTTGTAAGAGTGAGAGGAGATTCAATATATACATATATATACCTCTCTTGCCTCTTTCTGCAGCTCACTCTCTTCTTTCTGCACCACTCTTGCCTCTTTCTACACCTCTTTTGCCTCTTTCTGCACCTCTCTTGTCTGTTTCTGCACTCCTCTTGCCTCTTTCTGCACCTCACTTGCCTCTTTCTATGCCTTTCTTCCTCTTTCTTCACCTTCCTTGCCTTTTTGTGCACCTCTCTTGCTTCTTTGTGCACCTCTTTTGCCTCTTTCTGCACCTCTTTTGCCTCTTTCTGCACCTCTCTCGCCTCTTTCTGCACCTCTCTTGCCTCTTTGTGCACCTCTCCTGCCTCTTTGTGCACCTCTCCTGCCTCTTTGTGCACCTCTTTTGCCTTCTTTCTGCACCTCTCTTGCCTCTTTGTGCACCTCTCTTGCCTCTTTGTGCACCTCTCTTGCCTCTTTATATACCTCTCTTGCCTCTTTGTGCACCTCTCTTGCCTCTTTATATACCTCTCTTGCCTCTTTCTGCACCTCTCTTGCCTCTTTCTGCACCTCTCCTGCCTCTTTCTGTACCTCTCTTGCCTCTTTCTGCACTTCTCTTGCTTATTTCTGTACCTTTCTTCCTGTTTCTGCACCTCTCTTGCCTCTTTCTGTACCTTTCTTCCTCTTTCTGCACCTTTCTTGCCTCTTTCTGCACCTCTCTTGCCTCTTTCTGCACTCCTCTTGCCTCTTTCTGTACCCCACTTGCCTCTTTCTACACCTTTCTTCCTCTTTATGCACCTATCTTGCCTCTTTCTACATCTCTCTTGCCTCATTCTGCAGCTCACCCTCTTCTTTATGCACCTCTCTTGCCCCTTTATGCACCTCTCTTGCCTCTTTCTGCACCTCTCTTGCCTCTTTCTGCACCACTTTTGCCTCTTTCTACACCTCTCTTGCCTCTTTCTGCACCTCTCTTGCCTCTTTCTGCACCTCACTCTCTTCTTACTGCACATCTCTTGCCTCTTTCTGCAGCTTACTCTCTTCTTTCTGCACCTCTCTTGCCTCTTTCCTTACCTCTCTTGCCTCTTTCCGTACCTCTCTTGCCTCTTTCTGTACCTCTCTTGCCTCTTTCTACACCTCTCTTGCCTCTTTCTGCACCCTCTTGCCTCTTTCTGTACCTCACTCTCCTCTTTCCGCACCTCTCTTGCCTCTTTCTGCACCTCTCGCCTCTTTCTGCACCTTGCTTCCTCTTTCTGCACCTCTCTTATCTCTTTCTGCGCCTTTCTTCCTCTTTTAGCACCTCACTCTTCTTTTTTCAATTGTCTTGCTTCTTTCTGCACCTTTCTTTCTTCTTTCCGCACTTCTCTTGCTTCTTTCTGTACCTCTCTTGCCTCTTTCATCACTTCTCCTGTTTCTTTCTGCACCTTTCTTCTTCTTTTTGCACCTCTCTTGCTTCTTTCTGCACTTTTCTTGCCTCTTCCTGCACTTCTCTTGCTTCTTTCTGCATCGTGACCAGGCCAATATGGCTGACAGCTTTTTGGTTTAATGTAATATGCAGTCCTTTGTTAATGTTGGCAACTGGAGGCATTTGTACATTTAAATAAGGAAGCTACAATGACGTCTTGTATCGTGATCAAGGTTCGGACAAGCCGAAACGCGTGGATCGCGTCCTTTGCAGATTAAATACTTCCAAACTACAACCTGAGTGCTGATTCCTTCCTTGTAAGAGTGAGAGGAGATTCAATATATACATATATATACCTCTCTTGCCTCTTTCTGCAGCTCACTCTCTTCTTTCTGCACCACTCTTGCCTCTTTCTACACCTCTTTTGCCTCTTTCTGCACCTCTCTTGTCTGTTTCTGCACTCCTCTTGCCTCTTTCTGCACCTCACTTGCCTCTTTCTATGCCTTTCTTCCTCTTTCTTCACCTTCCTTGCCTTTTTGTGCACCTCTCTTGCTTCTTTGTGCACCTCTTTTGCCTCTTTCTGCACCTCTCTCGCCTCTTTCTGCACCTCTCTTGCCTCTTTGTGCACCTCTCCTGCCTCTTTGTGCACCTCTCCTGCCTCTTTGTGCACCTCTTTTGCCTTCTTTCTGCACCTCTCTTGCCTCTTTGTGCACCTCTCTTGCCTCTTTGTGCACCTCTCTTGCCTCTTTATATACCTCTCTTGCCTCTTTCTGCACCTCTCTTGCCTCTTTCTGCACCTCTCCTGCCTCTTTCTGTACCTCTCTTGCCTCTTTCTGCACTTCTCTTGCTTATTTCTGTACCTTTCTTCCTGTTTCTGCACCTCTCTTGCCTCTTTCTGTACCTTTCTTCCTCTTTCTGCACCTTTCTTGCCTCTTTCTGCACCTCTCTTGCCTCTTTCTGCACTCCTCTTGCCTCTTTCTGTACCCCACTTGCCTCTTTCTACACCTTTCTTCCTCTTTATGCACCTATCTTGCCTCTTTCTACATCTCTCTTGCCTCATTCTGCAGCTCACCCTCTTCTTTATGCACCTCTCTTGCCCCTTTATGCACCTCTCTTGCCTCTTTCTGCACCTCTCTTGCCTCTTTCTGCACCACTTTTGCCTCTTTCTACACCTCTCTTGCCTCTTTCTGCACCTCTCTTGCCTCTTTCTGCACCTCACTCTCTTCTTACTGCACATCTCTTGCCTCTTTATGCACCTCTCTTGCCTCTTTCTACATCTCTCTTGCCTCTTTCTGCAACTCTCTTGCCTCTTTCTGCAACTCTCTTGCCTCTATCTGTACCTCTCTTGCTTTTCTGCTCCACTCTTGCCTCTTTCTGCACCTCTCTTGCCTCTGTCTGCTCTTCTGTTGCCTCTTTCTGCACCTCGCTTGCCTCTTTCTGCACCTCACTCTCTTCTTTCTGCACCTCTCTTGCTTATTTCTGCACCTCTCTTGCTTCTTTCTGCGCTTCTCTTGCTTCTTTCTGCGCCTTTCTTCCTCTTTCTGCATTTCTCTTGCCTCTTTTTGCACCTTTCTTCCTCTTTCTGCACATCTCTTGCTTCTTTCTGTACCTCTCTTGCCTCTTTCTGTGCCTCTCTTGCCTCTTTCTGCACCTCTCTTGTCTCTCTGCACTTCTCTTGCCTCTTTCTGTACCTCACTTGCCTCTTTCTGTGCCTTTCTTTCTCTTTCTGCACCTCACTCTTCTTTTTTGCAACTCTCTTGCTTCTTTCTGCACCTCTCTTGCTTCCTTCTGTACTTCTCTTGCTTCTTTATGCACCTCTCTTGCCTCTTTCATCACTTCTCCTGCTTCTTTCTGCACCGTTCTTCCCTTTTTGCACCTATCTTGCTTTATTCTGCACTTGTCTTACCTATCTAGGTGTAGGTAGAAATTAGCATTTAGAAAACCTTAGAAATTCACTGAAAAAAACACAGGTTTCAGGGATATTATAGTTAGAAATTAGCATTTAAAAATCCTTAGAAATTTACTGAAATAACCACAGGTTTCAGGGACGTTATAGAGAGAATTTAGCATTTAAAAAATCTTAAAAATTCACTGAAAAAAACCACAGATTTCAGGGACGTTATAGTTAGAAATTAGCATTTAAAAAACCTCATATTCACTGAAAAAACCACAGGTTTCAGGGACGTTATAGTTAGTCTGACATTTCACTCAGTCAAAACCAGAGAAATTCAGCCATTATAATTAGCTGAGCTAACTATAACTCACGCCCAGCAATGCACTGCTGATGATGTCACATATTACATGAAGCCCCCTCGGATGCTGAGGGTCCTTGGGGTCCAACAACCCCTCTAGATACCTCCATTAAGTCCAATACAATGGGATTGCTGGGAGCTGGTTGGAGGCCCTGTCCTCTTTCTCCACCACTCTGCAAACATGCCTAACCGTTAAAATACCGTAGAAATTCACTTAAAAAAACCAAAGGTTTCAGGGACGTTATAGTTAGGAAATAGAATTTTTAAAAACTTAGAAATTCACTTTAAAAAACGAAAGAATACAGAGATGTTATAGTTAGGAAATAGATTTTTTTTAAACGTAGAAATTCCCTGAAAAACCCAAAGGTTTTTGGGACGTTATAGTTAGGAAATAGAATTATATAAACCATAGAAATTTACTGAAATAATGAAAGGTTACAGGGACAGTATAGTTGGGCACAGATTTCACTCATACAAAACCATAGAAATTCAGCAGTTACAGTTACTTGATCTAACTATAACTTACGCCCCCTCAATGCACTGCTTATGACCTCACATATTACATCACTCATGACATGGTCAGTGACATCATTCATGACATCTCACATTTCATCACTCATGACATCACTTATGACATCATCTACAGAACCACTCACACACCCACTCACACTCTCATACAGCCTCTCGTATGCCCACTCAGACACCCGTACAACCAGTAACATTCTCATTCACAGACCCATACAAGTACTCATGCATACACTTACTCACTCATACAACCACTCGCTCACCAATATAGCTACTCATACAACTAGTCACTCACATATACAGCTACTCACACAAACAGACACTCAACTATACAGCTGCTACACACCCATTTATTCACCTATACAGCCTCTCACATACCCACTCACTCACTCACTCACTCATAAAGCCTCTCAACACAGCCACTCACTCACCCATACAACCAAACACACACTCATTCACACACCCGCACAACCACTTACATACCCATTCACACATCCATACAAGTACTCACACATCAGCTCACTCACCCATACAACCATTCAGACATACATACTCTCCAAAACAGCCACTCACACACCAACTCATTTAATCAAACTCCCACTCAAAGAGCAGCTCACACACTCATACTGCACACTTGCATTCCCAGTCACTCACTCATACAGCCATTCAGACACCCACTCACTCACCCATATAGTCACTCACACACCCACTCACCCAACTATACAGCCATTAACATGCCCACTCACTCACCAATAGAGCCACTCACATAGCTACTCACTCAACCACAGTTATTCATACACCAACTTATACACCCATACAGCCCCTCACACACCCATATAGCCACTCCGACACCTACTCACATGCATACACACAGTCACTCACATATTATGTGTTAAAAGTAGAATCACTCATTAGTAGTACACATAGTATACTAATTAAACTTTTGTAGTAGCTTAGTATATATGTTTAACACTCATAAATTCTTAGAAAACACTTACACTCACTGGATGATGTCATCAGTGATGTCATTTGAGATGTCATCAGTGATGCACTGACTATGTTATGAGTGATATAATATGTGCCATCATAAGCAGCGCATTGAGGGGGCGTAAGCTACAGTTAGTTCAGGTAACTTTAACTGCTGAATTTCTATGGTTTTGTATGAGTGAAATCTGAGCCTAACTATAACGTCCCTGTAACCTTTGATTTTTTCTGTGTGTGTGTGTGTGTATATATATATATATCTATATATACACACAAATATATATATATATATACACACAAATATATATATATATATATACACACAAATATATATATATTATCTACTGGCGGTCGCCAGTAGATAGTTATAGATAGGACCATGTTTCCATAGGAAAAGCATTTTTTGATGTGCTTATCCAAAAAGTTCCTCTTTTCAGGTGAGCTCCTATCCTGAAAGTTTGGGGGTGATTCGTGAAGGGGAGGCTGAGAAAAAAGGGGGGTCCCAAAACGTGTTTTCTCCATGCAATTTCCATAGGTCAAACTGCTGAACGGAATTACGCCAAATTTGGCAGAGAGAAAGGTCTTGGTCCAGAAAGCACGCTTTTGTTTAAATGGGGTAAGTCCATTCAGTAGTTTTAGAGAAATATTAAAATTTACAGATATCGATATTTGAGAATTCTGACATCTGATTGGCTGAGGCGTTACGAGCACGAGCGTGTGGCTCATAGGTTGCGAACTGTTGAAACTAGGAAGTGTTGGAAGCCATTTTGTGACTGAGTTGAAAGGCATAGGGCGAAACAAAAGAGAAAAATTGTATAAGAGGGTATAGTAGGAACACTGTGGTCTTACTTTAAGCAGTCTGTACGGTGCAGAGGTAGGGAGTTTGAATGTTGCGTAGCCCGTGGAAATCACGTCCGCAGAACAACGGTGCGCGGTATTGCGGCAAGGTTGCGTAGGCTCTGGAAATCCCGTCGGGAAAACAATGCGCCGTATTGCGGCAAGCAGTGTGTAGGGTGCACACACAGGTAGTGTGAATGTGGGGTATTGCGGCAATGTTCAGTAGGCTGTGTAAATCATATCGGGAAAATAGAATGCGCCGTATTGCAGCCTTCCTTTAATATAATGCGCAGTAATGTTTACTTATAAAGCGGTGTTCACTTTTATCACGGACAGTGTCACTTTCTTAGACGAAATTTAATATTATGTGGGAGGGCGTGTTCTGTTCGTGTGTCTGGAACAAAATTAACGTTTAATTGGCTGAGGTGTTCCAACAACGAGCTCAATGTTCATTGGCTGTAAACCATTGAAAGTAGAAGTGTTGCCAGCCATTCCCTCCTCCTCCGCGGAGCATCAGGGACATCTGATTGGGTAACGTGTTCCAAGCAGGACCTTCCCAAGGTTAATGTTCATTGGTTGTAAACCATTGAAAGTAGAAGTGTTGGGAGCGATTCCCTACCCCTCTGCGGAACACCATGGACATTTTATTGGCTAAAGTGTTCCGAGTACAAGTTTGCTTATTATTGGCTTATTATTCACTGTTGTGAACTATTTTGTGACGCACTTCAATGGAGTACGGGAAAAGAAAGTAGTAGCGGGGAGGGTAGGAACACTATTAACTCTGCACAGTGGTCACAAGGTGGTGGACAGGGATTGTGAAGGTAAAAATTGTTTTTTATATATTTTAAGGGCCATTTATATAATTGGCGTAGGGTGTACAAATTACGGCGGGAAAATAACAAAGTGGGTTGCGGTCTTCTTTTTATTAAGTTTGCGGGTGGGATACTTCCCAGGAGCACTGTTTAGTTATAATGTGGTGTTTACTTTTCTGACGGGGAGCTGTGGTTGCGCAGCAAACATTTCAGTCTAGGTTTCAAATAGTTTTTATTAAGCAATTACAAATATACTTTCTTCGGAAACTGAAGCTGTATATATCAAAGGGGTGACAAATAAAAACGCAATTCATAAAATATCCCTTAAGCGTGGGCACACCCTCCCTTTTTTTTTCTGCTATAGTTTGTAAAAGTGTTGCCCCATATTCTTGATAATATAAGAGGGCATGAGTTACTTTTAGATAAAGTAGAAAAGAAGTGCTACAAGAAACACTCCCGCACTACATCATCTCAGGTCACAAGAACAATAACAATTAAAAAACAGTTAAACACAAATCACTTTATATTACATAGAAATGTACGCTTTATCATTTTTTATAATTTCTGTTCTGTAGAATTCGGGAAAGTTCGGTCATAGTGCTTAGAGGTCGCTCACTGCTCCGCTAACAAATCACGTACTCCTTTAAGAATATATAGGAGAGTAGTATAATAATATACACTGCTGGTCATATATATTCTATAGGGAGAAGGTGAATAGGAACCGCAACAGACAAAAATAGAAATAGCAAAAAAACATTCAGAAATGTAGGGTTTATCAAAGGGATTCACTAAGAAAGTATCTATGGGAACTATTTTTTTTAAACTGCAATTTCCAAAAATATTGTCACTGTAAAAATATCTGATCAAGTAAGTTATAAAGGTCAGTAAACTGTATTTCAGATGGTTTACTCCTGGCGGCGACAAATCTCCAATTCCTGTTGTGTGGAAATATCACACTCTTACAATATACACAGTGTCACTGATGGCACACAAAAAGGACAATGAAAATGAAGTCATCAATACAAAACAAGATCAATAACGAAATACTTTCCAGCGATGAGTATGTTCAGAGCTTCTTTTCTCCGGGACTTCGAAATCTTTCATCTTCGCGCCAACGGGTCATAAAGTGCTCTGAGATCACAATGACTGTTAATATTATAATATATATATTCACAGTATATGATCCCAAGGAAGAAACAGAGTAAGAACGAGAAGGTGCTGACGTTAAATATAAATCTTTAGTCTTCGCGTCGACGGGTCATAAACTCCACTGAGGTCAGTATAAATGTTAATATTACAATATACATACTCACACTATATGACCTCAAGGGAGAAATAGACTAAAAACCAGAAGCTGCTGACGTTACATATAAATCTTTAGTCTTCGCGCCGACAGGTCACAAACTCCTCTGAGATCATAATGTGTGGTTATTATAATATACATACTCACACTATATGATCTCAAGGGGAAATAGACTACAAACTAGAAGCTGCTGACGTTACATATGAATCTTTAGTCTTCGCGCCGACGGGTCACCAACACTTCTGAGGTCAAGTACAGTGTCAATATTATAATATACTAAGTCACACTATATGAGCTCAAAGGAGCCAGAACAGGAACAATGTTTGCTGTATTCAGTCTGTTTCTAAAAACAAGCTGCTGACGTTACATATAAATGGCAAAAACAACCAATAACACTTTTTTCTAAATACAAGTGTTTAAATATTGACAAATAGCTACGTATTATAAATATCTACTATGCCATAATCAAACAACTTACAACTCAGGATTATGTTTTGTGGCCGCAAAAGAAGAATCCGACTCTAGAAAAGAGCACCTGCATCACTGAATGGAGACGCGTAAATAACTCGCAAAAACAAAACTAATCAATCAACGGGTGTGGTTTATATACTTTTTGGTTATTGAGTAGTCTATGGAAGGAAAATACGGCTCCGCCCATTTAGATGTCACGTTTTACAGTTGACACGTGCTCACGTTTTAACTGTTTAACTTGTGCACGTGTTGGGAAAAGTTACAAAATGTGAAGCGGAAAAAGTTTCGATTTCGATCCTAACACGTATAAGGTCCTTCATATGTACATACGTTGGAGAGCTTACAAACTGTTACCCGGAAAACCGTGTCATTTCCATTCTCATGAGTAAATACATTTATTAATTGCTGTAATTCTAAATAGAAGACATAAAAAAAAAGATCTTTCAGAATAGAAGAAAAAAAAACCGTGATAATATTTCTCATCACTATGGTTTTAAATTAAAAAAATGCGAGCATTTTTAAAGCGTACAGCTACCACTGGAAAGGTGTGCCGGCGCTCGGGGGCATTGGAAAGATTAAGCAAGGTGTTGCCCAAAGTGACGTAGTGGTGGGCTAACGTGCCGCTGGAGCCGGGAATCGAACTGTGAACGCTGTTGTTCGAAGTCAGGTATCATAGCTGCTGCGTCACACTTTTTCCACACTTATATGTTAATTAGTGCTAATTAAGTTTTAAACATTGTTAAATTATAACTTATAACAGACTACTGTTACAATTAGTTTTTCACTACAAAAAGTATGCACGTCTTTTTTACATTTAGTTAAAAACAATATAGGTTTCAGGGACATTGTAGTTAGAAATTAGCATTTATAAAACCTTTGAAATTCACTGAAAAAGCCATAGGTTTTACAGACGGAATAGTAAGAAATTAGCATTTATAAAACCTTTGAAATTCACTGAAAAAACCATAGGTTTTACAGACGTTATAGTTAGAAATTAGCATTTAAAAACCTTTGAAATTCACTGAAAAAACCATAGGTTTCAGGGGTGTTATAGTTAGCTGGACATTTCACTCGTACAAAACCATAGAAATTCCACTGTTATAGTTAGTTCAGCTAACTATAACTCGCGCCCCCGCAATGCACTGCTCATGACGTCACAAATTACATCACTCATGACATAGTCAGTGACATCACTGATGATATCACTGATGACATCTCAAATGACATCACTGATGACATCATCCAGTGACTGTGTGTTTCTGTAAACTTTAAATATGTTTTTTATATATATATATATGCAAAGCTGTATTGAAGAATGAGTGGGTGTATAAGTGTCTGAATAGATGATTTAGTACGTGCGTAACTGACTGTATAAATGAGTGATTAATCGTGTCTTACTGAATGCATGGGTTAGTGACTAAACTGTGTGAATGTCTGTATCAGTCTGTCAGTTGGTGTGTAAGCGGCTGCATGGGTTGGTGAGTAGCTACATGAGTGTCTACATGGGTTATTGATTGGTTGTCTCAGTATCTGTATGGGTGCCTGAGTGTATGTGTGGGTGGGTGGGGGGTGTGTGAGTGTGCATAGATGTGTGAGTGGGTAATTCACTGGGTGTACCGGTTCAAGAGTGCATCTGTGAAGGACTGTATGAGTGGGTAAGTGTGTGTATGGGTGTGTTGGTGAGTGAATGGATGTCTCAGTGAGTAACTACATATGTGAAAGGCAGTATATGTGAGTGTTGGACTATATAAATGACTATATGTGAGAGTGAGTGATTGTGAGAGTGGCTTGATGGATGAGTGTGTGCTTGTGTCAGTGATTGTATAAGAGAGTAAGTATGTGTTAGTATCTGTATGAAGTGAGGTGGTGTGTGTATAACTGTATAGGTGAGTAAATGGGAGTGTGATTGATTCTTTGCATGACTGACTAGGTGTGCGAGTAACTCTATGGTTAGTGGTGTTGTGTGAGTATGTGTATAGGTGTATGAGTGCATATTTCAGTGGCTATATTGATGAGTGACTGCGCGTATGAGTGACTGTATGGGTGAGTGGATGTGTGTGTAGACATATGAATAAGTGAGTGGGTATGTACTAACTGGTATTGGTGTGTCTATGGTTTCGAGAATGGTAGTCTGTATTTTAGAGGGGGTGTATCAAAGGTTATATTAGGGTGTGAGGAGGTGCATCAGATGATCACGTGGATGATGTCATTAGTGATGTCATTTGAGATGTCATCAGTGATGTCATCAGTGATGTCACTGACTATGTCATGAGTGATGTAATATGTGACGTCATGAGCAGTGCACTGCGGGGGCGCGAGTTATAGTTAGCTGAACTAACTATAACAGTGGAATTTCTATGGTTTTGTACGAGTGAAATGTCCAGCTAACTATAACGCCCCTGAAACCTATGTTTTTTTCAGTGAATATATATACACACAAATATATAACCTACTGGCGGTTGCCAGTAGGTAGTTATAGTTAGGATAATTTACACGGTTCGAAGCACACGCTTTTGCAATCGGAAACAATAATATTGAAAATCCTCAACCACGCCGGGTCCCAAACAAGGATAACTATCGCAGTGTGTAGCTACAGGACCTGTATTCGGGGGAAGAAGAGGAGCTGCATCGCAGCTACACATTGCGATAGTTATCCTTGTTTGGGACCCGGCGTAGTTGAGGATTTTAAGACTTTTATGGAAGCCGGTTGACATGGAAACACGGCGGTTGAAGACTCTGATTATATAGTTGTGAGTCACTGGGTAGCGCGCGTCGGAGTCCTGATACTGCACATCGTGATAATTGATTGACACATCGATTTTTTGTGAGAGTGGACCTCCGAAATCATACACGATTTTGGGAGGTGCTAAATAGCTGAATCATTTTGTAAGAAGCCCTGATGAAGTCGTAAGGGTATTTCCCTACTGCGACGAAACGCGTTGGTGTATGGCTAAAGAGAAAAAGAGTGAATAAAAGAACACACAAAGGAGAAAGAATACATTTGTCCTTGGAGTGCTATTTCATGTCTAAAATTGTTCAATATTATTGTTTCTGATTGCAAAAGCGTGTGCTTCGAACCGTGTAAATTGTTTTGTTTCAATCTTTGATTGATAATTGGGGAAGCAGGGTGTATCTCCCCACTTGGAGAGCACCGCCATAAGAATTGTGTAGGAAAACTGATAACTGAATGTGAATTCCATAAGAGCGCCTGGCACCAGTACACCCATCACAGTAGTATAAGTTATAGTTAGGATGTAGTTTCCAGAGGAAGAGCGTTTTTCATTTTGCCAATAACGTTTGCGTTGTTTGAAGAATCTTCTCAAAATGTTCAAAACTAGTTTGCTGCTCACTTCAGCTGCTGTCTTGAAAGTTTCGGGGTGGTCCATCAAGCAGGGGCCGATAAAAAGGGGTGGTCCCAAAATGCCTTTTCCCCATGTTAATTTCCATAGGAAATTTTAAACAAGGCTACAGCCCGAACTGCTGAACCGAATTACACAAAATCTGACCACCACCTCCCCGGGGATGTGTCCTTTAATGGAAGGGGGCCGTGTGGCTCCCCTCCTGGAGTGATAGATTTATCTGGGGACCGCCACCCTGCCGGCTCCAGCCATGTCCTGGGGTGCCCAGCCCTGGGACATTTCTGTTTGCTATTGCTTGGCGGGAGCATTACCGCTGGTTGCAGGGTGAAGTCCCCTTGGCTGCTGAGGGTCCTTGGGGGTGAACAACACCCTCCTGTTACATCCAGTAAGTCCCACACAGTGGGATAACTGAGAGGTGTTTAGAGGCCATGCCCCCTTTCTCCACCACTCTGCAAACGTGCCTCTCAGCGCACCGCTGGTGGGGGATAAAGTCCCCTTGGATACTGAGGGTCTTTAGGTGGCCAACAAGACCTCCTGTTACCTCCAGTAAGTCCCACACAGTGGGATTGCTGAGAGGTGTTCGAAGGCCACGCTCCCCTTTCTCCACCACTCTGCAAACGTGCCTCTCGGCTTACTGCTGGTGGGGGGATGAAGGTGAGGGATCTTGGGGGCCCAGAAGCTTTCCTGCTACCCCCAGTAAGTCTGATACAGCAGGATTCCTGAGAGCTGGTCAGAGGCCCGCCCCATTTGTCCACCACTCCTCAACCATGACTACTAATTAAAAAACCATAGAAATTCACTGAAAAGAACAAAGATTACAGGGTCGTTATAGTTAGCAAATAGAATTAAAAAAACCTTTAAAATTCACTGAAAAAAACAAAGGTTACAGGGACGTTATAGTTAGGCTAAGATTTCACTCATACAAAATCAGTGGAATTCGCAGTTATAGTTACCTGAGCTAACTATAACTTATGCCCCCGCAATACACTGCTTAGGACCTCACATATTACATCACTCATGACATGGCCAGTGACATCACTGATGACATCTCAAATGATATCACTGATGACACCATCCAGTGAGTGTAAGTATTTTGTAAAAGTTTATGATTGCTAAACATATATACTGAGAACAAAGGGCATGGTAGAGAGACAAATTACAGTTCATGTCATGAAGTCTGCCTAGTGACTTCACAACACTGTGTACGGAGGTGCACAAGTCATAGAAAGTTTTGGCTGTAGCTATGAATGCTATGATGTAGTGTGGTATAAGTGATGACATATGATAACTTTAGAATTTCTACTGTTTGTGTAGTTTAAGTTGGTTTTGTATACAAATTATTAATAAAGTATTCCAACTGTAACCTATCCTGAACCTTTGTTTTTTTTCATTGAATTTTAATGTTTTTTATTTTCTTATAAAAATGGATGTCAAATCGTAGAGTGCAGTGTCATGAAGTGGAATGGCGTACAGTAGAGTGCAGTGTTGTGTAAGAGAGTGGCGTGTCGTAGAGTGTTTTAGAATGGAGGGGCATAGAATGGAGTGGCACAGAGTGGATTGACATGTCGTGCAGTGTAGCAGTGTCTCAGTTAGTGGAGTGGTGTGTCATAGAGTGGAGTGGAGTACCATGTAATTGAGTGTTGTACAGTGGAATAGAGTGGCGTAGAGTGGAGTGAAGTAATGTATCTTAGAGTAGAGTGGAGTAAAGTAGCGTGGGGTGGCATAGAAGAAGTTGTGTAGAGTAGAGTTGAGGAGAGTGACATAGAGTAGAGTACAGAGTCATAGAGTGGCATAGAGTGGAGTAGAGTGTTGTAGAGTTGGGTGGCATTGAGTGGAGTAGAACATCGTTGAGTGGAGGGGCATAGAGTAGAGTGTTGTAAAAGTACAGTGGAGTGTTATAAAGTGGAGTGGCGTAGTGTGGAGTATTGTAGAGGGGTGAAGAGTGGAGTAAAGTGTCTTTAGAGTGGAATGGAGTAGAATGGAGTGACATAACGTGGAGCAGAGTAAAGTGTCATAGAGTGTAGTGGTGTGTGGTACAGTGGAGTGGCGTTGAGTGAAGTGGCGTCTCATATAGTGGAGTAGCGTGTCGAGGGGCATGTCGTAGAGTGGAGTATAGTGGCCTAGGGTCGAGGGGCATACAGTGGAGTACAGTGTTCTAGAGAGGAGTGGTGCAGAGTGGAGTAGAGTGGAGTTGCGTGTCATACAGTGTCATATAGTACAGTGTCTTAGAGTGGCATAGAGTGAAGTGGCGCCGGGTAGAGTAGAAGGGAGTAGTTTGTCATAGAGTAGAGTGGAGTAAAGTGGCATGGAGTGCCATAGAGGGAATTCCATAGAGTGCAGTGTCGTAGAGTGTTATAAATTGGAGTGGCGTACAGTGGAGTATAGTGTTGTAGAGTGGAGTGACGTGGAGTGTCATACAGTGGAGTGGTGTAGCATAGAGTAGAGTAAAGTGTCATACAATGAGTGGTGTGTCGTAGAGTGCAGAGGCATGTCGTAGAGTGGAGGAGGGTGGCGTAGAGTGCAGGGGCATTGATTGTAGTAGAATGTTTTAGAGTGGAGTGACATACAGTAGAGTGGCATGTCGTAGAGTAAAGTGGCATGTTATAGAGTTGAGTGTTATAATGAATTAGAGTGGTGTAAAGTGGGGGGGCATAGAGTGGAGTAGGGCCTTGTAGAGTGGAGTAGCGTGTCGTGGATTAGAGTGGCGTGTCATACTGTGCCGTGCTGTACAGTGTCTTATAGTGGAGAGGGGTAGAGTGGAGTAGTGTGTCATAGAGTAGAGTGGAGTAAATTGGCATGGAGTGGCATAGAGGGAGTTCCATAAAGCATATTGGAGTGGAGTAGAGTGGCATAGAGTGGAGTAGAGTGTTGTAGAGCGGAGTGGCATATGGTAGAGTAGAGTGTTCTACAGTGCAGTAGAGTGGCACAGAGTGTAGTAGTGGAGTACAGTGGAGTTGAGTGAAGCAGTGTGTCATACAGTATAGGGGAGTAAAGTGGTGTAAAGTGTAGTAGCATAAAGTGTAGTGGCGTATTGTGGAGTAGAGTGAAGTGGCGTGTCATACAGTGTCATTTTGTACTTGTCTTAGAGTAGAGTGGAGTGCTGTTGAGTGGAGTAGTGTGTCATAGAGTAAAGTGGCATGGAGTGGTGTAGAGGGAGTCTGTATAGTGTAGTAGAGTGGACTAGAGTGTTAAAAAGTGGCATAGAGTGGAGTAGAGTATTGTAGAGTGGAGTGTCATACATTAGAGTGTTGTACAGTTGAGTACAGTGAAATAGAGTGGAGTAGTGGCATATACTTGAGTAGTGTGTCATAGAGTAGAGTGGAGTAAAGTTTTGTGGAGTGACATAGAGGGAGTTGTGTAGAGTGTTGTAGAGTACAGTGTCGTAGAGAGGCATACAATGGAGTACAGTGTCATAGAGTGGAGTAAAGTGTTGTAGAGTGGAGTGGCATAGAGTGGAGGGCCATAGAGTGTCATACAGTGGAGTAAAGTGTCATAGAGTGAAGTGCAGTGGGGTGTCATAAAGTGGAGTGGCATATATCAATCAATCAATCAGGGGTTTGTTAAAGCGCGACTACTCACCCGTAAGGGTCTCAAGGCGCTAGGGGGGGTGCAGGGTCCATCCATCAAGGAGGGGGTCTGTCGAAGAGCCAGGTTTTGAGGTTTCTTGCGAAGATGGGGAGCGATGTTGTCTGTCTGAGGTGGAGCGGAAGGGCGTTCCATGCTTTGGCCGCGAGGAAGGAGAAGGAGCGGCCTCCCGATCTGGTCTTTCTGGTGCGGGGGACCACGGCGTAGGGAGAGCTGGGCTGATCGTAGGGTCCTTTGGGGTGTGTGGAATTTGAGTCGGCTGTTCAGGTATGCTGGTCCGGTGCCGTGGAGGGCCTTGTGTGCGTGGGTGAGCATCTTGAAGGTGATTCTCGCCTCGACAGGGAGCCAGTGGAGTGTGCGCAGGTGCTGGGAGATGTGGCAGTGTTTTGGCAGGTTGAGGACCAGTCTTGCGGCGGCGTTCTGGATGTTCTGTAGCTTGCGGGTGAGGTTTTTGTTTATTCCGGCGTAGAGTGCGTTGCCGTAGTCGAGTCTGCTGGTGACCAGGGCGTGAGTGACGGTCTTTCGGTGTTCGAGGGGATCCATTTGAAGGTCTTACGAAGGAGGCGGAGGGTGTGGAAGCAGGAAGACGAGACAGAGTTGATCTGGCGGTCCATTTTGAGCTCGGAGTCCAGGATGATTCCCAGGTTGCGTGCGTGGTCCGTGGGGGTTGGCGGGTTTCCGAGGGCGGGGGCCACCAGGTGTCGCTCCAGGCATCGAGGTTTGGGCCCATGATGAGTACTTCTGTTTTGTTGGTGTTTAGTTGTAGGCAGCTGTTTTTCATCCATTTGGCGACGGCTTCCATGCCTTCTCGAAAGTTGCGTCTGGCGGTGTTGGACTCGTTGGATAGGGAGAGGATGAGCTGGGTGTCGTCTGCGTATGACACGATGTTGAGTCCGTAGGTTCTCACGATGGGGGCGAGTGGAGCCATGTAGACGTTGAAGAGCGTCGGGCTGAGGGAGGAGCCCTGGGGGACTCCACAGGTGGTAGGTGTGGGGTCCGAGAGGAAAGGGGGGAGTCTGACCCACTGCGTCCTGCCGGAGAGGAAGGAGCGGATCCAGTCGAGGGCCTTGTCCTGGATTCCTGCGTCGTAGAGTCTGCGTATTAGGGTGCGGTGGGAGACTGTGTCGAACGCCGCTGATAGGTCGAGGAGGATGAGGGCTACTGTTTCTCCTTTGTCCAGTAGGGTGCGGATGTCGTCTGTTGCGGCGAGGAGGGCGGTTTCCGTACTGTGGTTTTTTCTGAAGCCGGATTGGGAGGAGTCGAGGATGTTGTGTTCTTCAATGAATGTGGCGAGTTGGCTGTTGATGGCTTTCTCAATGACTTTCGCTGGGAACGGGAGCAGGGAGATGGGTCTGTAGTTTTTGAGGTCGGTGGGGTCCGCTGAGGGTTTCTTTAGGAGGGGGTTGACCTCGGCGTGTTTCCAGTCGTTGGGGAACGAGGCGGTCGCCAGGGAGCGGTTGATGGTGTGGCGGAGCATGGGTGCGATGGCGTTGGCGGCTCTGTTGAAGATGTGGTGGGGGCAGGGGTCCGTGGGGGCCCCTGAGTTGATTGACTTCATTGTCTTCAGTGTGTCTTCGGTGGTGAGGGCTGTCCAGTCGTCAATCACTGGTTTCCGGGTGTAGGGGGTGGTTGGAGAGGGTTCAGTGTGTTGGTTGTCTTCGTCGAAGTTGTCGTAGATGCTCTTGATTTTGTGGTGGATAAAGGTGCTGAGTTTGTCGCAGAGGTCTTGTGAGGGAGGGATGTCGGTAGACTCGCTAGTGGGTTGGGCAAACTCCTTGATGATGCTGAAGAGTTCTTTGCTGTTGTGCGCGTGGGTGGAGATTCTGTCTTCAATCGCTTTTTCCTCGTTTCTCTGATGAGTTGATGGTGGGCGTTGGTGGCGGCTCTGAAGTTGTCGTGGGCTTCTGTGGATTTGGTGTTCCTCCAGGCCTTTTCGAGGCAGCGGCATGTGCTTCTGGACTCTCGAAGTTCGGTGGTAAACCATCTGGCTTTCTTGGCGCGGGTATTGTTGTTTTTCTTGAGGGGGCTATGGTGTTGGTGCTGTCCGAGATCCATCTATGCAGGGTTCGGGCTGCGGTGTTGGGGTCGTCGTTTTCCGCGATGGTTGGGGTGGAGTTGTTGAGTGAGGAGGTGAGCTGGTCGTCGGTGATTTTGGTCCAGTTTCTTCGTGGAAGCAGGTGCTGGTGTCTGTGGATGGTGGGTGTTCTGAAGGTGAAGTGGACGCAACGATGGTCGGTCCATGGGAGTTCGGTGGTGTGGCTGAAGGTGATGGAGTTTCCTGTAGTGAAGAGGGGGTCGAGGTGTGTCCTGCTGAATGCGTGGGCTCGGTCACGATCTGGCGCAGTCCAATGTTGTGGAGGTTGTCCAGGAGGGATGTGGTGTTGGGGTCCAGTTGGTTGTCGAGGTGGAAGTTGAGGTCTCCCAGCAGGGTGTAGTTGGTGGATGCGATGGCCTCCGGGGAGATAATGTCCGTGATGGAGTTGGCGAAGGGTCCGCGGGGTCCAGGGGGTCGGTAGATGAGGGTTCCTCGGAGGGTGGCGGTGGGGCTCTTGTAGAGTGGAGTAAAGTGTTGTAGAGTGAAGTATAGTGAAGTGGAGTAGAGTGGAGTGGCATGTTGTAGAGTGGAATGTCGTAGAGTGGAGTGGCCTGTGATAGAGTGGTGTGGTGTGGAGTGGAGTGGCATGGTGTGTTGTACAATAGAATAGAGTGGCCTAAAGTGGAAAGGCATAGAGTGGATTTGAGTCTTGTAGAGTGGAGTAGAGTGTTATAGAGTAGAGTGGCTTAGAATGGAGTGGCATAGAATGGAGCAGAGTGTTGCAGAGTGGAGTGGCATAGAGTGGCATCTCATACTGTAGAATAGAGTGGAGTAGAGCAATGTTAAGAGGAGGAGCATATAGTGGATTACAGTGTTCTAGAGTGGAGGGGCATAGAGTGGAGGGCGGGTCGTGAAGTAGAGTGGAGTGGCGTGCCATACAGTGTCTTGTAGTACAGTATTTCAGAGTGTAGTGGTGTAGAGCGTAGTGGAATAGAGTGGAGTAGTGTGTCATATAGTAGAGTGGAGTAAAATGGTGGGGAGTGGCATAGAGGGAGTTCTGTAGAGTGGAGTAAAGTGTCATAGAGTGCCATACAGTGGAGTAGAGTGTTGTAGAGAGGAGTGGCTAAGAGTGGAGTAGAGTGTTGTAGAGTGGAGTGGAGTAGAGTAGCGGGGAGTGGTGTATCGTAACATGGAGTAAAGTCTGATACAGTGTATTGGTTTGTAGTAGAGTACAGTGGAGGGCCGTGTCATAGATTGGCGTATTGTAGAGTGTTTTAGAGTAGAGTAACATATAGTGGAGAGGCGTAGAGAGGAGTGGTATGTCGTAGAGTGGAATGTCCTAGAGTGGAATGGTGTGTCGTACAGTGGAGTGGTGTGTCATACACTTCCATGGAGTGTTGTAGAGTGGAGTGGCATGTCGTAGAGTGATGCGTCATAGAGTGGAGTGGCGTGTTGTAGAGTGGAGAGGAGTGCCGTTGAGCGCCTTTTGTCATCTATACATTTTTATTTTAGATTTCAATAGGTCCCTTGGAGTGGAGTGGTGTGTCGTAGAATAGAGTGGAGTGGTGTGTCATAGAGTGGCATGTCGTGGAGTGTCTTAGAGTGGAGGGGTGTAAAGTTAAGTGGCATCGAGTGGAGTAGAGTGTTGTAGAATGGAGTAGCATATAGTAGAGTGTTGTAGAGTGGAGTAGTGTAGTAGAATGGAGTAGTGTGTCATAGAGTAGATTGAAGTAAAGTTGCATGGGTGCCATAGAGGGAAGTGCGTAGAGTGTTGTAGAGTGTCGTGGAAGCATATAGTGTATTACAGTGTTGTAGAGTGGCATAAAGTGGAGTAGAGTGTTGTCAGTGGCATAGAGTAGAATGTCGTACTGTGGAGGAGCGTAGAGTGTCACACAGAGGAGTACAGAGTCGTAGAGTGAAGTACAGTGGAGTGTCATAAAGTGGAGTGTCGTAGAGTGGCATAGAGTGGAGTAGCATGTCATACTGTGACATGTTGTACAGTGTCTTATAGTGGAGAGGCGTAAAGTGGAGTGGTATAGTAAAGTGGGGTAGTGTGTCACAGAATAGAGAGGAGTAAATTGGCATGGAGTGGTGTAGAGGGAGTTCCGTAGAGCATAGCAGAGTGGAGTAGAGTGGCATAGAGTGGAGTAGAGTGTTGTAGAGTGGAGTGGTATACAGTGGAGTAGTGTTTTGTACAGTGGAGTAGAGAGGAGTAGTTTGTCATACAGTAAAGTGGAGTAAAGTAGCATTGAGTGTCATAGAGTGAGTTATGTAGAGTGTCGTACAGTTGAGTAGAGTGTCACAGAGTCACATAGAGTGGAGTGCAGCATCGTAGAGTGGAGTAAAATGTCTTGGAGGGGGATAGAGTGGAGTAGAGTATTGTAGGACGAAGTACAGTAGAGTGTCAAAGTGGGGTGGTGTAGAGTGGAGTAAAGTGTTGTAGAGTAAAGGGGAGTAAAGTGGAGTGGTGCAGCATAAAGGGGAGTAAAGTGTAATAGCGTTGAGCGGCATGTCATAAAGCGGAGTGGCCTGCAGTGTCGTAGAGTGGAATGGAGTGTCGTAGAGTGGAGTGGCATCTTGTAGAGGGGAGTGCCTTATCACAGAGTGGTGTGGTGTGTCATAGAGTGGAGGGGAGTGGTGTTTCGTACAGTGTCATAGAGTGGAGTAGAATGGCATAGAGTAGAGGGGCATAGAATGGAGTAGAGTATTGTAGAGTGGGGTGGCGTAGAGTACAGTGGCATGTTGTAGAGTGGAGTGGTTTTTTATAGAGAGGCATGTCGTAGAGTATCATAAAGTGTCATAGAGTGGCATAGAGTGGAGGGGCATAGAGTGGAGTACAGTGTTCTAGAGTGGAGTGGTGTAGAGTGGAGTGGCATGTCGTGGAGTACAATGGAGTAGCATGTCATACAGTGTCTTAGAGTGGAGTGGCATAAAGTTAAGTGGCATAGAGTGGAGTAATGGAGTAGAGTGGCATAGAGTGGAGTAGAGTCTTATAGAGTGGAGTGGCCTACAGTAGAGTGTTGTACAGTTGAGTAGAGTGGCGTAGAGTGAAGTAGAGTGGAGTAGTGTGTCATAGAGTAGAATGGAGTAAAAGGTTGCATGGAGTAGCATAGAGGGAGTTGTTTAGAGTTTTGTAGAATTGAGTAGAGTGTTGTATAGAGGCATACAGTGGATGACAGTGTCGTAGAGTGGCATAGAGTGGCGTAAAGTGTAGAGTGGAGTGGCATAGAGTGGAGTGAAGTGTCATAAAGTAGAGTAGCATGGAGTGGCCTATGATTGAGTGAAGTAGTTTGTCATAGAGTGGAGTGAAGTGGTGGGTTGCACAATATCCTAGAGTGGCCTAGAGTGGAGGTGAATAGAGTGGAGTAGAGGGTTATAGAGTGGAGTGACTTAGATGGGAGTAGAGTGTTGTAGAGTGGAGTATTGTAGAGTGGATTAAAGTGGCCTAGAGTGGAGTGGCATAGAGTGGAGCAGAGTGTTGTAGAGTGGAGTGGCATAGAGTAGAGTGGCATGTCCTAGGGTAGAGTAGAGTGGAGTACAGTGGCGTTAAATGTAGGGGCATAGATTGGAGTGCAGTGTTCTAGAGTGGAGCAGAATAGAGTGAAGTAGTGGGTCATGAAGTAGAGTGGAGTGGTGTACCATACAGGGTTGTCATGCAGTGTCTTAAAGTGGAGTGGAGTGGTGTAGAGTGGAGTAGTGGAGTTGAGTGGAATACTGTGTCATAGAGTAGAGAGAAGTAAAATGGCAGGGAGCGGCATAGAGGGAGTTCCTCAGAGTGAAGTAGAGTGTCGTAGAGTGCCATACAGTGGAGTATAGTGTTGTAGACTGGAATGACATAGAGTGGACTAGAGTGTTGTAAAGTGGAGTGGCATGGAGTGGAGTAGAGTAGAGTGAAATGGCCTAGGGTAGAGTGAAGTAAAGTGCCATACAGTGGATTGGCATGTCGAAGAATTCAGTGGAGTGTTGTAGAGTGGAGTGGCATGTCGTAGAGTGAAGTGTCTTAGAATGGAGGGGAGAGGCGTGTCATAGAGTGTCTTTTGTCAGAAATAGATGATTCTTTTATTTTATTTATTATTACTTTTTTGGGGGAGTTTTATATAGCGCGAACTAGACCCGAAGGTATCAGAGCGCTTTACATGAGCACCAGTTGCGTTACAGACGGACACATTCATTTTGTTAGGCACAGGGAGATTAAATGATTTGCCCAGAATCACAGGATGTTGAACTTCCCTGCCGAGAGTCGGACCCGGTTTCCCAGCTTTGAGGTCGACCGCTCTAGTCATTAGGCCACATCCTCTCTAGATGTCAATAGGTACAGCAGAGTGGAGTGGTGTGTCATAGAGTAGAATGGAGTGGCATGTCATAGAGTGGTGTGTCATAGAGTGTCTTAGAGTGGAGGGGTGTACAGTGGAGTGGGTTAGAATGGAGTGCCATGTCATACAGTGGAGTGGTGTTTTGTACAGTGAAGCGGTGTGTTGCACACTGGAGTGACGTGTCATAAAGTGAAGTGGCATGTAGTGTTGTAGAGTGGAGTGGATTGTCATAGAGTGGAGTGACGAGACGTAGAGTAAAGTGGCATGTCGTACAGTGGACTGGCATTTCATAGAGTGGAGTGGAGTGGTGTGTTGTAGAATGTCTTTTGTCATATATAAATAATTTTTTTAGGTTTCAAGAGGTACCGCGGAGTGGAGTAGCTTGTCGTAGAGTGGAGCCGCATGTCATACATTGTCATGTCGTGCAGTGTTTTAGAGTGGGTGTGCATAGAGTGGAGTGGCGGACAGCGTAGTAGAGTGGAATTGAGCCAAGTACAGTGCTGTAGTTTGGAGTGGCATACAGTGGTGTCGCGTGAAGTCACGTAAAGTGGAGTGGCATATCTCAGAGTGGAGTGGCATGTTATAGAGTGGAGTGGCACGTCGTACACTGTTGTAGAGTGGACTTGAGTGGCCTAGAGTGGAGGGGCATAGAGTGGAGTAGAGTGTTGTTGAGTGGATTGACCTACAGTAGAGTGGTGTATCGTAGAGTAGAGTCAATTGAAGTGCTATAGAGTGGCACGTCTTAGAGTGGAGTAGAGTGGCATAGAGTGGAGGGGCATAGAGTAGAGTGCTCTAGAGTGGAGTGGAGTGGCGTGGAGTAGAGTGGAGTGGCATGTCATACAGTTTCATGTTGTACAGTGTCTTACAGTGGAGTGGCGTTGAGTGGAGTAGTGTGTCCTAGAGTACAGTGGAATAAAGTGGCGTGGAGTGGCAAAGAGGAAGTTCCTTAGAGTGTAGTTAGGTGAAATAGAGTGTCGAAGAGTGGCATACAGTGGAGTAGAGTGTTGTAGAGTGGAGTGGCATACAGTGGAGAAGAGTGTTGTTCAGTGGAGTAGTGGCATAGAGTGAAGTAGTGTGCCATACAGTAGAGTGGAGTAAAGTAGCATAGTTTGTCATAAAGTGAGTTGCGTAGTGTCGTACGGTTGAGTGTCACAGAGTAGAGTACAGTGTTGTAGAGTGGCATAAAGCGGAGTAGAATGTCATAGACAGTGGCGGCTCACCGAGGGAGTGCTGCGGGTCGGTGGGGCGGGGCAGGGGAGGGGCAGGGTGAGGGGGTAGTGGAGTCTGACATACGACGGACAGGAGTAAGGTAAGTAATGAAATAAATAAAACAATTTACCTTGCGCGCGCTGCATCGCCGAGTTGGTGATGCAACGCGCGCAAGGTAAATTGCTTTATTTATTTCATTACTTACCTTACTCCTGTCCGTCGTATGTCGAACTCCACTACCCCCCCAACCTGCCCCTCCCACGCCCCATCTCACCGCCCGCAGCACTCCCTCGGCGAGCCGCCACTGGTCATAGAGTGGAGGTGCGTAGAGTCGAGTAGAGTGTTGTAGAGTGATGTACAGTGGAGTGTCATAAAGTGGAGTGGTGTATAGTGGAGTAAAGTTTTGTAGAATGGAGTTGTGCAGCACAGGGTAGAGTGGAGTAACATGGAGTGTAGTAGAGTGGAGTAGCATCTTGTAGAGTGGAGTGGCATCTCGTAGAGTGGAGTGGTATATAAGAGAGTGGGGTGGCATGTCTTAGAGTGGTGTGTCATACAGTGTCATAGAGTATCATAGAGAATCATAAAGTGGTGTAGAGTGGAGGGGCATAGAGTGGAGTAGAGTGTGGCATACTGTACAGTGGAGTGTCTTGTTATAGAGTGATGTGTCATAGAGTGTCATAGAGTGGCATAGAGTAGAGGGGCATAGAGTGAAGTACAGTGTTCTAGAGTGGATGGAGTGGCATAGAGTGGAGTGGCCTGTCTTGGAGAACAGTGGAGTGGCGTGTCATACAGTTTCGTGTTGTACAGTGTCTTAGAGTGGTTTAGTATAAAGTTAAGTGGCATAGAGTAAGTAGAATGGAGTAGAGTGGCATAGAGTAGAGCAGAGTGTTGTAGAGTGGAGTGGCATAGAGTGGAGTAGAGTGTTGTAGAGTGGGGTGGCGAAGCGTAGAGTGCAATAAAGTGTCATAAAATGGAGTGGCGTGTCATAGAGTGGAGTGGAGAGGCGTCTCGTAGAGTGGCATAGAGTGGAGGGGCATAGAGTGGAATAGAGTGTTCTAGAGTGAAGTGGCATAGAATGGAGTAGGGTGTCATGGAGTATAGTGAAGTGGCATGCCATACAGTGTTGTTTTGAACAGCGTCATAGCGTGGAGTGGCATAAGGTAGAGTAGAGTAGTGTGTGTCATACAGTAGAGTGGAGTAAAATAGCTTGTAGTAGCATAGAGGGACTTCCGCACAGTGGAGTAGAGTGTCATAGAATGCCATACAATGGAGTGTAGTGTTGTAGACTGGAGTGGCCTAGAGTGGATTGGCGTGGAGTGGAGGGGCGTAGTGTAGAGTGGAGTGGAGTGGCGTGTCATAGAGTACAGTGTTGTGTCATAGAGTGGCGTGACGTAGTGTGGAGTAGTATACAGTGGAGTATTGTAGAGTGGAGTGGCATGTCGTAGAGTGGAGGGGCATCTCGTAGATGTAGTGGCATGGCGTAGAGTGGAGTGGCGTGTCTTACAGTGGAGTGGCCTATTGTAGAGTGGACTGACGTATTGTAGAGTGTCTTTTGTCCTATATAAATTATTTTTTTAGATTTCAATAGGTACCACACATTGGAGTGGCATGTCATAGAGTGGAGTGGCGTGTCATAGAGTGTCTTAGAATGGAGGGGTGTACAGTGGAGTGGCATGTTGTAGAGTAGAGTGCCCTGTCGTAGAGTGCAGTGCTGTAGATTGGAGTGGCGTGCTGTACAGTGGAGTGGCGTGTCGTAGATTGCCTTTTGTCATATAGAAGTCATTTTTTTAGATTTCAATAGGTACCGTGGAGTGAAGTGGTGTTGCATGTCGTAGAGTGGAGTGGAGTGGCGTGTTATAGAGTGGCATGTCGTAGAGTGTCTTGGTGTGAAGAGGTATACAGTGGAGTAGCATGTCATAGAATGGAGTGGCGTTAAGTGACATGGAGTGGCGTTAAGTGACAAAAAGTGGAGTGGTGTTTCGAGAGAAGAGTGAAGTGACGTGTCATAGAGTGGCGTGTCTTACAGTGTCTTAGAGTGGAAGAGCACAGAGTGGAGTGGTGTGGAGTGGCATATCGTAAAGTAAAGTATGTCGTAGAGTGCAGTGTTGTGTTTTTTAGAGTGGAGAGGTGCGGAATGATGTAAAGTGACATGGAGTGGCGTAGAGTAAAGTGGTATGTTGTAGAGTGGAGTGATGTGACGTGGAGTGGAGTGACATGTCGTACAGTGTCTTTTGTCATATATTACATTTTTTAAAATTTCAATAGGTACCGCTGTACTTCCTAGGTAGTTCCACAAACATTAAAAAAAATATATAAAATACTTTTAAAAAATTCCCCTAATTATATAGACTTAGACACTTCTTATAGATTACCAAACCAGTAATAAAGTATATTCCACGTTTAAACCCAGAACACAGCCAAAGTGTGGTCTAAACAATATGGCTTCCTTTTTATTTTGTGAGGGCTTTTATTAACCAATAATATTGTGTATTGCAGTTTTTGGCATCTCTATGTACTGTGGTATACTGCGAATGTACTGCCGTATACCACAGCCCAATATATCACTAAGGTTTTGTCCCTTATCACTAAAAAACGACAGAAGCAATTTACATCTAATAACAAGAAATACCTTTTCCACACCATAATCTATATTTCTGCCAAATTCCATAAAAATCCGTTCAGCCATTTTGCTGCTACATCTGTCTAAAAAGACTATGCATAATGTGTTAGCAGAAAAACCTGTTTTGAGACACCCACCTTTTTTCTTTGCATCCCCTTAGCTAATCATCACGAAACTTTGCATCGTCAGCCAGTGTAGAAAAAACAGTAGATCTGCAAAGTTTCCTGGAGATTCATCAAACTGTGGCAAAGTTATTACCAATCAAAAATCAGAGTAATTCCTATCTCTGGGAATCCTAACATTCACTACAGAGTGGCTATATATATAATATTTGTTTCTCCCTTTTTGATTCAGAACATTTTATCCTCCGTGGGGAAAATGTTCTTATAGCCTTACTATTAGCACAGTATGTACATTCTGCTTTTGAGTGTACTGCCAATGATAGTATGTTGTTTCTTTAAGTATTGCAGGGTGCTCCTAATAATATAATGCTCAATGTGCCAGTTTCTGTACAGATTAGAAACAGAAAATATCGGTTTCCATAATATGCCAGTACTAATATTGAAAGTGTTCTGTTTCCATTTGCTCAGCAGCACACATAATTGCCAGTTTACTGTATGTCATGGTAGGACATTTATCCACTTTCCATTACTGTAGGCTGGCAAGTAGGATAAACAGATGTGTCCCTTTTTACCTGAGGGACAAATGCACCCAGGTGGATCGTAGGTGTCCTGAGGGTCCATTGTCCATTGGCCACAACTGCACACATAGGAGTATATACATGTGCATGGAGAAAAGAGTTACACAGGAAGGGCTGCATGGGTGAAAGTGGAGGGGTACTGTTACACACTGGGGGTAAAACAAGAGCACGCTTAGGAGCATTAGAGCTTGGTTCAAGATCAAGACATCCTTCTGTGGTGGTGCATTCTCAGGTGGATCTCTTTGCTGCTCACAGTAATGCCCATTCTAAAATGTTCTGTACCCTCCAGTATCAGTAACATAGAGCATTGATGGGCACGTTCAGTTGAGATGGACATTTCCGCTTCACTACGTGTTTCCTACAATAACCTTGATTACTCGCTTTCTGAGGACAAATCGCCAAGACTGGGCCCAAGTCATTTTCATCACCTGAGTTTGGCCCAAAAGGGTGTGGTTCTTACACCTCCTGCAACTCTCCCTGTATCCCAGTGCTGTGTCTTTCTCTGTGTGTGGACCTCCTTTCTCAGTTGCAGGGGCAGCTACTGCACACAAACCTCAAGAGCTCACACCTTCATGCCTGGAGATCGAGAAGGGACCCTTGAACTCTTTCCAACTGCCACCGCAGGTAGTTATTGTGATCCTTTCAGCTCATTGCCCCACCACGATGGTGGTTTATTCCGGGAAGTGAGACTGATTTTTTGTCTGATGCAACGGACACCAGTGGACCCCTTGAAGGCCTGTATATCAAACATTCTACAGGTTGCACTCTCTTTGGCCCAGCAGGGTTGTTTGATCTGCTTTGTCAACGGGCATATGGTAGCACTATCAGCCTTCCTGTGCCTTCCGGATCAACCTATCTTCAAATCACCAGTGGTTATGAGGTTCCTGAAGGGACTGATATGTTCTAATCCTGCTATCATGTTGTATTGGAACTAGAACCTGGTTCTCACTTTATTGATGGGTGCTTCATTTGAGCCTCTCCACAGTTGTCCATTATGTTTGCTGATCCTAAAAGTGATTTTTCTGGTTGCTCTTATGTTGGCAAGGTGTATCAGTGAACTGTAGGCCCTGAGACTTCGTCCACCATTCACTTATCCCTAGATCTAAGTGACTTTTCTCATCAAAGTGGTGACCCCTATCCTCCTGGGTCAACCTATCACCATGCCCACATTTTATCCCCCACCCCATCCAACCAAAGAGGAGGAGCACTAACCCGACTGGACCCCAGGCATGCTGTCAGTTATTACACTGACTGCACTAAGGAGATCAAGTCTGACAACTAACTCTCCAGAGGGTATATGGGCAACAAGAAGGGGAAAATGGTCTAAGGGAGATCTTTGTCCCACTGAATACTGTTGTATATTAAGATGTCCTATGCCCTCGTGCAGAGGGTGCAGCCAGAAAAAATGTGAGCACCTTCCACCAGGGTTAAATCTCCCACTGCAGTCTTGCCCTGAGGTGTTCCGATGAATGAGAGCGGCAGCATGAACTTCCCTCCATACCTTCGCCAAGCACTAATGCTTGGACTCATAGATAAGAATGTGTGGTCATTTTGCTTGCACGGTCCTTAGGATTATCTCATTTGATCTTGCATGCAGCCCCCCCCCACCGACTGTGGGTACTGCTTTGGAATCTATTCCAGAGGTGATTAATATGCAGGTAGAAATATCCATCAGAAGAAAAAGTTACTTAACTTTGGTAACAATCTTTCTGGTGGATATTCTATCTAGCTGCAGATTCCTCACCAATCCCTCCTACCCATTCTGAAGGAAGGTCATAGGCCTGTTAGTGAGGTTCTAAATTGCATTGCTACACTGCACTACTATAACTGCAGAAGCAGAGAAGAACAGACATCACGGGGAAGAGGTGGGTGTTATATGGCTCCAGTGATGTTGCTGCAGCTCCATTTCCTGCATCGAGATGAGCCAGCGCCACTTACTGTGGGAGACTGAGCCAGACGTTTCCGGATTCAGTCTAGCCCAAGAATATTAAAGAGACATGAGGAATCTGCAAGTAGAAAGAATATAAACCAGAAAGATCGTTATTGAAGGTAAATAACATTTTCTTTAGGTACAATAAGCCCTTCATCTCATACATTACTTGGATGTTACATTCGCAATTGTTTTAGAACTCATTATTATGATCCATACACATATTCAAAGTCTTCATGTTACACAGCAAGTGCAAGGATACCATTTAGGGGCATACAGAGACAGCAGATATTTAGCCTCGGCATATCCTTATATACCTCGAGCATTGTCCTTGCTACCGGTGATTTCATGAATCATAAAAGGACTGTGTCAGCAAAAAGTAAACAAAGCTCTGTTTCAGTAGTTCCCACTTCTCACTCTTTACATAGCTCCTCAACAGCAAACAGTTGTATGTCTGACCATCGACTCCAAGAATACTTTGCTACAAAAATATTGCTGCAAAAATATTAACCAAAGTGTGTATAGATATATATATATATATATATATATATATATATATATATATATATTCACTGAAAAAAACATAGGTTTCAGGCATGTTATAGTTAGAAATTAGCATTTAAAAACCTTAGAAATTCACTGAAAAAACCATAAGGTTTTAGGGACAGTTATAGTTAGTTGGACATTGCACTCGTACAAAACCCGTGAAATTCCCCGTTATAGTTAGTTCAGGTAACTATAACTCGCGCCCCGCAATGCACTGCTGATGACGTCACATATTACATCACTCATGACATGGTCAGTGACATCACTGATGACATCACTGATGACATCTCAAATGACATCACTGATGACATCATCCAGTGACTGTGTGTTTCTGTAAAGTTTAAATATTTTTAATATATATAGGGAAAGGCGTATTGAAGAATGAGTGGGTGTATAAGTGTCTGTATGGATGATTTAGTAGGTGCGTGACTAACTCGATAAGTGAGTGATTAAACGTATCTTACTGAATGCATGGGTTAGTGACTAAACTGGGTGAATGTCTGTATCCGTCTGTCTGTTGCTGTGTAAGTGGTGCATGGGTTTGTGAATAGCTACATGAGTGTCTATATGAGTTATTGATTGGTTGTCTGAGTATCTGTATGGGTGCCTGAGTGTTTGTGTGGGTAGGGTGTGTGCGACTCTGTGCATAGATGTGTGAGTGGGTGATTCACTGGGTGGATGGTTTCAAGAGTGCATCTGTGATAGACTGTATGGGTGGGTAAGTGTGTGTAAGAGTGTGTTAGTGAGTGAATGTATGTCCCAGTGGTACATGTGTGAGTAACTACATATGTGAAAGGCAGTATATATGTGTGTTGGAGTATATAAATAGCTATAAGCGAGAGTGTGTGATTGTGAGAGTGACTGTATGGATGAGTGTGTGCTTGTATCAGTGATTGTATAAGAGCGTAAGAATGTGCTAGTATTTGTATGAGTAAGTGAGCTGGTGTGTGTATAACTGTATAGGTGAGTAAATGGCAGTGTGTTTAATTATTTGCATGACTGACTAGGTGTGTGAGTACCTCTATGGATGAGTGGCGGTGTTTGAGTGTCTATATAGGACTATGAGTGCATATGATAGTCCTGTACTGAGTGACCATAAGTATGAGTGACTGTACGGGTGAGTGAGTGGATGTGTGTGTGTAGACCTAAGAATCAGTGAGTGGGTATGTAGTTATTGGTGTTGGAGTGTCTATGGTTTTGAGAATGGCAGTCTGTAATTTAGAGTGGGTGTATCAAAGGTTATAATAGGGTGTGAGGAGGTGCATTAAATTCTCACATGGATGATGTCATCAGTGATGTCATTTGAGATGTCATCAGTGATGTCACTGACCATGTCATGAGTGATGTAATATGTGACGTCATCAGCAGTGCATTGCGGGGCGCGAGTTATAGTTACCTGAACTAACTATAACGGGGGAATTTCACGGGTTTTGTATGAGTGCAATGTCCAACTAACTATAACTGTCCCTAAAACCTTATGGTTTTTCAGTGAATTTCTAAGGTTTTTTAAATGCTAATTTCTAACTATAACGTGCCTGAAACCTATGGTTTTTTCAGTGAATTTCAAAGGTTTTTAAATGCTAATTCCTAACTATAACGTGTCTGAAACCTATGGTTTTTTCAGTGAATTTCAAAGGTTTTTAAATGCTAATTCCTAACTATAACGTGTCTGAAACCTATGGTTTTTTCAGTGAATTTCAAAGGTTTTGTAAATGACAATTTTTAAATGTATTAATTGTTATATTTATTTTTTTGATACTGATTTACAACATTTTTTTAAACTATTTATTTTTAGATATTTTATTTTTTAAATTACATTGTAATTACATTATACATTACATTACAAAATATACTTTCTCAGAATGAATTACTTTAGTTTAAATACTTTGCAAATAGGCAATAGACTTTTAAGTACAGTAGTTACAGTTGTTGCAATGGGCAACACAATTTAAAAAACAAAGCAACATTGAGCTCAATGTGAATTTCTAGTTAAATGCAATTAGTTACTTTATAGATTACTTTTCTAACCACAGGACTGGATCCTAGATTCAGTCCTGGGACATCTCCTGTAAACAGTTGAGTAAAAGCGTTTTGGTTACAGTAGTGATTTTTAAGGAATATTATTGTATTTTAAAAGTTGACACTTAGAAACTTTTTCATATAGAATCACCAATGTTATCCTATGGGAGGAAATTCACTTAGCAGGTAAGTAGTGTTATCGTTACTTTTTCTTACTCAGTGGTGGATCCTGGAACCAGCACTGGTGCATCTCCTGTAAACAGTTGAAAGAATGCGTTTAAGTCACACATGCGATTTTTAAGGAATATTTGTAGTTTGTGAAAATCGACACTTTGAAACTTTTCTGCTGAAAACCAGACAATGGATTCCTATGGAAGGAAATTCAAGTTACTGGTAAGTACGGTTAGAATTACTTTTCAGGGTCAGTGCTGGGCTAAAAGATGCAGCACTGGGTTCTCTCCTGATAACAGGTGAGTAAATCGGAATTCATAGTTCGGCTGATTTTAGAGAAATATTATAAAGTTCCAAAACTCCACACTTAGAAGAATTTCCAAGTGAAACCAGTCAATGTTAGCCTATGGAAGGAATTCAAGTTACTGTTAAGTACGGTTAGAATTACTTTTCAGGGTCAGTGCTGGGCTAAAAGATGCAGCACTGGGTTCTCTCCTGATAACAGGTGAGTAAATCGGAATTCGTATTTCGTCTGATTTTAGAGGAATATTTGTATGTTTCAAAATCGACACTTAGAAACTTTTTCAGCAAAAAGCAGGCAATGATATCCTATGGAAGGAAATTCAAGTTACTGGTAAGTACGGTTAAAATTACTTTTCAGGATCAGTACTGGGCTGAAAGATGCAGCACTGAGGTCTCTCCTGATAACAGGTGAGTAAATCGGAATTCGTATTTCGGCTGATTTTAGAGGAATATTATAAAGTTCCAAAACTCCACACTTAGAAGAATTTCCAAGTGAAACCAGTCAATGTTAGCCTATGAAGGAAATTCAAGTTACCGGTAAGTACGGTTAAAATTACTTTTCAGGACCAGTACTGGGCTGAAAGATGCAGCACTGAGGTCTCTCCTGATAACAGGTGAGTAAATCAGAATTCGGATTTCGGCTGATTTTAGAGGAATATTTGTATGTTTCAAAAATCAACACTTAGAAACTTTTTCAGCAAAAAGCAGGCAATGATATCCTATGGAAGGAAATTCAAGTTACTGGTAAGTACGGTTAAAATTACTTTTGAGGATCAGTACTGGGCTAAAAGATGCAGCACTGGGTTCTCTCCTGATAACAGGTGAGTAAATCGGAATTCGTATTTCGGCTGATTTTAGAGGAATATTTGTATGTTTCAAAAATCGACACAAACTTTTTCAGCAAAAAGCAGGCAATGATATCCTATGGAAGGAAATTCAAGTTACTGGTAAGTACGGTTAGAATTACTTTTCAGGATCAGTACTGGGCTCAAAGATGCAGCACTGAGGTCTCTCCTGATAACAGGTGAGTAAATCGGAATTCGTAGTTCGGCTGATTTTAGAGGAATATTTGCACAATGGTGAAGGAAGGGGGTGGGGCCTAAGGTGACATGTCTGCAAACACACCCTGTGGCGCGTTTTAAGTTGGACAATTAATTCCTCCTCAATCCCGAGGGTCCCTAGGGGCCAACTAGCCCACCAGGTACCTCCAGTATGCGCCAGGGGCTGCGTTGCAGAGAGGTGTTCAGAGGCCACGCCCCTTTTACAACACTCTGCAACGCAGCTCCGTGGCGCTTACTGGAGGTACCTGGTGGGCTAGTTGGCCCCTAGGGACCCTCAGGATTGAAAGGAATTTATTCCCCATCTTAAAACGCGCCACGGGGCCTGTTTGCACACATGTCACCTGAAGCCCCGCCCCTCCCTTCACCACTGTGCAAACGCCCCCGTGGCGCGTTTTAAGTTGGGGGATTAAGTCCCCTTGAATCCTGAGGGTCCCTGGAGTCCAACTAGCCCACCATATACCTCCAAAAAGCGCCACAGAGCTGCGTTGCAGAGAGGTGTAAAAAGGGGCGTGGCCTCTGTACACGTCTCTGCAACGCAGCCCCCTGGCGCATACTGGAGGTTCCTGGTGGGCTAGTTGGCCCCCAGGGACCCCCAGTATTCAAGGGGAATTCGTTCCCCCTCTGCAAACGCGCCAGGGGGCGCGTTTGCAGAGGACTGCAGGGAGGGGGCGGGGCCTCCCGGCACGATGCCGGTCGTTTTTTTTTTCTGTTTTTTTTTTAATGGGAGGGGGCTGCGTGGCCCCCTTCCCTTGCCCACTTTTGGCCCGGGGACCCCATCCCCGGGGCCTGAGCATTTTTTTTTTTTAAATTAAAAAAAAAAAAAAGGGAAGGGGGCCGCGTGGCCCCCCTTCCCTGGGCCTGTATTGGCCCCGGGGACCCCATCCCCCGGGGCATGGCCTCGATTTTTTGATTTTTTTATTTGGAGGGGGGCTGCGTGGCCCCCCTCCTCAGGCCATTTAAGGCCCCGGGGACCCCATCCCCCGGGGCCGGCCTTGCACCTTTTTTTTAATTTTTTTAAATTTTTTATAATTTGGGGAGGGGGCTGCGTGGCCCCCTCCCTGGCCACTTATGGCCCCGGGGACCCCATCCCCCGGGCCTGGCCTCTGGTTGGGGACTGTGGGGGGTCCCCAATCCCCCCACAGTCCCGCCGGCTCCCGTGTCCTATGGGAGCCGGCATTGCTTTCCACATGGGGAGCAGCTAACATGCTGCTCCCCATGTGGAAAGCAATCAGCTTTGGATATTGGAAGCGAGAGCAGGTTTCCTGCTCTCTTCCAATATCCAAAGCAAGTTTGCAATGACAGGACGGGAGCCGCGAGGCTCCCGTCCTGTCATTGCAAACAGCAGTGTCCCGGGGTAGGCACCCCGGGACACTGCAGGAGCCGGCCCTGGGGGTGGCGGTCCCCAGGGCCATCACTGGCTCCAGGAGGGGGCCGCGCGGCCCCCTCCCCACATTTTCAAAGCCCCGGGAGGTGGTGGTCCCCGGGCTTCGGAGGTCCAAAACGGACCCCCATTTTTAATTTTTAGTGCCCGGGGAGGTGGCAGTCCCTGGGCGTGTGGGGTCTGGAGCCCCCCACACAGGTTAAAAAATAATAAAACAGAAGCCCCGGGGAGGTGGCGGTCCCGGGGCAGCGGGAGGGCAGAGAGCCCTCCCGCACCATTTTTGTTAAAGCCCCGGGGGTGGCGGTCCCCGGGGCTTGGGGGCCCTTAGAGGCCCCCATACATAAATTTAACCCCCCCCACCATTTTTTTTTTCCGGCAGGATCCGCGCACCCTGAGCGCATCCTGCCGATTTTTTTTTTAAAAAAAAAATGCTTTTTGCTTAGGGGTCCTTGTGGGACCCCCTGAGCAGGCCTAGGGGTTTCTACCCTGCCCCCTTTGTGCGCTTTGCGCACTTGATTCTGTCCCTCGGTTCTACCGAGGGACAAAATGGCTGCCAACACTTCCTGAATCGGAATGTTGACAGCCAGCTGACAGCCAATTAGCATGCAGCTCGTGATCGGGAGGGTACGCGTACCCTACTCGGCCATAGATATATATGTGACTTTACTTGTGAATTTCTCAGGAACTACTGAACGGATTTACACCATTTAAGCAAAAGGCACCAGTCTGAACCAAGGGCTACCTCTTTGCCAAATTTGGTGTAATTCCGTTCATCAGTTCGGGCTGTAGCTGCGACTAAAGGTTCCTATGGAAAAATGAATGGGGAAAACGCGTTTTGGGACCCCCTTTTTTCTCGGCCCCCGCTTGACGAATCAACCCGAGACTTTCAGGGTAGGAGCGGAGCGGAGCGCCCCAACAAGTTGAAAACTTTTGAGAATATTCCTCAACCGGCGCCAACGTTATTTCAAATAGAATGTCGCGGATTTCCTATGGATAATAGGTCCTAACTATAACTATCTACTGGCGACCGCCAGTAGATAATATATGTGTATATATATATATATATATATGCATATATATATATGTATATATATATATTATCTACTGGCGGTCGCCAGTAGATAGTTATAGTTACAACCTATTATCCATAGGAAATCCGCGACATTCTATTTGAAATAACTCTCTTGCCGGTTGACGTATCTTCGCAAAATTTTCAAACTTTAGTGGCCCGCTCCGGTCCGCTCCTACCCTGAAAGTCTCGGGGATTCGCTGCAGGGGCCGAGAAAAGGGGGTCCCAAAACGCGTTTTCCCCATGCAATTTTCCATAGGAAACTTTAGACACGGCTACAGCCCGAACTGCTGAACGGAATTACACCAAATTTGGCAAAGAGGTAGTTCTTGGTTCAGAAAGAACCCTTTTGTTAAATGGTGTAAATCCGTTCAGTAGTTGCTGAGAAAATCAAAAGAAAAAAGATAGGTATATCTAGGGCCGCGGATCCTCCCGAGCATGAGCTTTATGTTAATTGGCTGTCAACACTCCAAATCAGGAAGTGTTGGCAGCCATTTTGTCCCTCGGTAGAACCGAGGGACAGAAACAAGTGCGCAAAGCGCACAAAGGGGGCAGGGTAGAAACACCCTGACCCCCTAGGTCTGCTCAGGGGTCCCACAAGGACCCCCTGGGCAAAAAATTATTATTATTTTTTTAAATCGGCAGGATGCGCTCAGGGAGCGCGAACCCTGCCGAAAAAAAAAATCGAAGCACGGTCTCCCGCGCTTCGATGTTAATTGGCCCCCGGGTGGGCCAAGTCCCGGGGGCATGCTGGGGGGTTAATTTTATGTGTGGGGGCCTCTAAGGGCCCCCAAGCCCCGGGGACCACCACCCCCAGGGCTTTATGGATAATGGTGCGGGAGGGCTCTGAGCCCTCCCGCAGCCCCGGGGACCACCACCTCCCGGGGCTTCTTTTTATATTTAAAACCTGTGTGGGGGCTCCAGCCCCCCACACGCCCGGGGACCACCACCTCCCCGGGGCACTAAGAAAATGAAAATGGGGGTCCGTTTTGGACCCCAAGCCCCGGGGACCACCACCTCCCCGGGCTTTTCGATGTAGGGAGGGGGCCGCGCAGCCCCCTCCTGGAGCCCTTGATGGCCCTGGGGACCACCACCCCCAGGGCCGGCTCCTGCAGTGTCCCGGGGTGCCTACCCCCGGGACACTGCTGTTTGCAATGACAGGACGGGAGCCTCGCGGCTCCCGTCCTGTCATTGCAAACTGCTTTGGATATTGGAAGAGAGCAGGGAAACCTGCTCTCTCTTCCAATATCCAAAGCCGAATGCTTTACACATGGGGAGCAGCATGTTAGCTGCTCCCCATGTGTAAGCAATGCCGGCTCCCGTAGGACACGGGGAGCCGGCGGGACTGTGGGGGTTTGGGGACCCCCACAGTCCCCAACGAGAGGCCAGGCCCCGGGGGATGGGGTCCCCGGGGCCTAAAAATAGGAAAAGGAAGGGCCCGCCCCCTTGCTTCACCACTCTGCAAACGCGCCCCTGGCGCGTTTGCAGAGGGGACGAATTCCCCTTGAATACTGGGGGTCCTGGGGGCCAACTAGCCCACCAGGAACCTCCAGTATGCGCCAGGGGCTGCCTTGCAGAGAGGTGTACAGAGGCCACGCCCTTTTACACCTCTCTGCAACGCAGCTCTGTGGCGCTTTTGGAGGAACATGGTGGGCTAGTTGGACTCCAGGGACCCTCAGGATTCAAGGGGAGTTAATCCCCCGACTTAAAACGCGCCACGGGGCGCGTTTGCACAGTGGTGAAGGGAGGGGCGGGGCTTCAGGTGACATGTGTGCAAACAGGCCCCGTGGCGCGTTTTAAGATGGGGAATTAAATCCTCTTCAATCCTGAGGGTCCCTGGGGCCAACTAGCCCAACAGGTACGTCCAGAAAGCGCCACAGAGCTGCGTTGCAGAGAGGTGTAAAAGGGGTGTGGCCTATGTACATGTCTCTGCAACGCAGCCCCTGGCGCATACTGGAGGTTCCTGGTGGGCTAGTTGGCCCGTAGGGACCCTCATGATTCAAGGGGACTTAATCCCCCAACTTAAAACGCGCCACGGGGCGCGTTTGCACAGATGCCACCTCAGGCCCCGCCCCTCCCTTCACCATTGTGCAAATATTCCTCTAAAATCAGCCGAAATACGAATTCCGATTTACTCACCTGTTATCAGGAGAGACCTCAGTGCTGCATCTTTCAGCCCAGTACTGATCCTCAAAAGTAATTTTAACCGTACTTACCAGTAACTTGAATTTCCTTCCATAGGATATCATTGCCTGCTTTTTGCTGAAAAAGTTTCTAAGTGTTGATTTTTGAAACATACAAATATTCCTCTAAAATCAGCCGAAATCCGAATTCTAATTTACTCACCTGTTATCAGGAGAGACCTCAGTGCTGCATCTTTCAGCCCAGTACTGGTCCTGAAAAGTAATTTTAACCGTACTTACCGGTAACTTGAATTTCCTTCATAGGCTAACATTGACTGGTTTCACTTGGAAATTCTTCTAAGTGTGGAGTTTTGGAACTTTAAAATATTCCTCTAAAATCAGCCGAAATACGAATTCCGATTTTCTCACCTGTTATCAGGAGAGACCTCAGTGCTGCATCTTTCAGCCCAGTACTGATCCTCAAAAGTAATTTTAACCGTACTTACCGGTAACTTGAATTTCCTTCATAGGCTAACATTGACTGGTTTCACTTGGAAATTCTTCTAAGTGTGGAGTTTTGGAACTTTAAAATATTCCTCTAAAATCAGCCGAAATACGAATTCCGATTTACTCACCTGTTATCAGGAGAGAACCCAGTGCTGCATCTTTTAGCCCAGTACTGATCCTCAAAAGTAATTTTAACCGTACTTACCAGTAACTTGAATTTCCTTCCATAGGATATCATTGCCTGCTTTTTGCTGAAAAAGTTTCTAAGTGTTGATTTTTGAAACATACAAATATTCCTCTAAAATCAGCCGAAATCCGAATTCTGATTTACTCACCTGTTATCAGGAGAGACCTCAGTGCTGCATCTTTCAGCCCAGTACTGGTCCTGAAAAGTAATTTTAACCGTACTTACCGGTAACTTGAATTTCCTTCATAGGCTAACATTGACTGGTTTCACTTGGAAATTCTTCTAAGTGTGGAGTTTTGGAACTTTAAAATATTCCTCTAAAATCAGCCGAAATACGAATTCCGATTTTCTCACCTGTTATCAGGAGAGACCTCAGTGCTGCATCTTTCAGCCCAGTACTGATCCTCAAAAGTAATTTTAACCGTACTTACCGGTAACTTGAATTTCCTTCATAGGCTAACATTGACTGGTTTCACTTGGAAATTCTTCTAAGTGTGGAGTTTTGGAACTTTAAAATATTCCTCTAAAATCAGCCGAAATACGAATTCCGATTTACTCACCTGTTATCAGGAGAGAACCCAGTGCTGCATCTTTTAGCCCAGTACTGATCCTCAAAAGTAATTTTAACCGTACTTACCAGTAACTTGAATTTCCTTCCATAGGATATCATTGCCTGCTTTTTGCTGAAAAAGTTTCTAAGTGTTGATTTTTGAAACATACAAATATTCCTCTAAAATCAGCCGAAATCCGAATTCTGATTTACTCACCTGTTATCAGGAGAGACCTCAGTGCTGCATCTTTCAGCCCAGTACTGGTCCTGAAAAGTAATTTTAACCGTACTTACCAGTAACTTGAATTTCCTTCCATAGGCTAACATTGACTGGTTTCACTTGGAAATTCTTCTAAGTGTGGAGTTTTGGAACTTTAAAATAGTCCTCTAAAATCAGCCGAAATACGAATTCCGATTTACTCACCTGTTATCAGGAGAGACCTCAGTGCTGCATCTTTCAGCCCAGTACTGATCCTCAAAAGTAATTTTAACCGTACTTACCAGTAACTTGAATTTCCTTCCATAGGAATCCATTGTCTGGTTTTCAGCAGAAAAGTTTCAAAGTGTCGATTTTCACAAACTACAAATATTCCTAAAAATCGCCTGTATGACTTAAACGCATTCTTTCAACTGTTTACAGAAGATGCACCAGTGCTGGATCCAGGATCCAACACTGAGTAAGAAAAAGTAACGATAACAGTTTTTAACTTCTAAGTGAATTTCCTTCCATAGGATAACATTGGTGATTCTATGAGAAAAGTTTCTAAGTGTGAACTTTTAAAGTACAATAATATTCCTTAAAAATCACGACTGTAACCAAAACGCTTTTACTCAACTGTTTACAGGAGATGTCCCAGGACTGAATCTAGGATCCAGTAATGTGGTTAGAAAAGTAATCCATAAAGTAACTAATTGCATTTAACTAGAAATTCACATTGAGCTGAATGTTGCATTGTGTTTGAAAATGTGTTGCCCATTGCAACAACTGTAACTACTGTACTTAAAAGTCTATTGCCTATGTGCAAAGTAATTAAACTAAAGTAATTCATTCTGAGAAAGTATTTTTTGTAATGTAATGTATAATGTAATTACAATGTAATTTAAAAAATAAAATATGTAAAAAAAAATTGTTTCTAAAAAATTTGGAAATCAGTATGAAAAAATTTATATAACAATTAATACATTTAAAAATTGTCATTTACAAAACCTTTGAAATTCACTGAAAAAACTGTAGGTTTCAGACATGTTATAGTTACAAATTAGCATTTAAAAAACCTTTGAAATTCACTGAAAAAACCATAGGTTTCAGGGACGTTATAGTTACAAATTAGCATTTAAAAAACCTTTGAAATTCACTGAAAAAACCATAGGTTTTAGGGACAGTTATAGTTAGTTGGACATTGCACTCGTACAAAACCCGTGAAATTCCCCCGTTATAGTTAGTCCAGCTAACTATAACTCGCGCCCCGCAATGCACTGCTGATGACGTCACATATTACATCACTCATGACATGGTCAGTGACATCACTGATGACATCACTGATGACATCTCAAATGACATCACTGATGACATCATCCACGTGATAATCTGATGCACCTCCTCACACTCTAATATAACCTTTGATACACCCACTCTAAATTACAGACTGCCATTCGCAAAACCATAGACACTCCAACACCAATAACTACATACCCACTCACTGATTCTTAGGTCTACGCACACATCCACTCACTCACCCGTACAGTCACTCATACTTACGGTCACTCAGTACAGGACTATCATATGCACTCATACTCCTATATAGACACTCAAACACCGCCACTCATCCATAGAGGTACTCACACACCTAGTCAGTCATGCAAATAATTAAACACACTACCATTTACTCACCTATACAGTTATACACACACCAGCTCACTTACTCAAACAAATAGTAGCACATTCTTACGCTCTTATACAATCACTGATACAAGCACACACTCATCCATACAGCCACTATCACAATCACTCACTCTCGCCTATAGCTATTTATATACTCCAACACACATATATACTGCCTTTCACATATGTAGTTACTCACACATGTACCACTGGGACATACATTCACTCACTAACACACTCTTACACACACTTACCCACCCATACAGTCTATCACAGTTGCACTCTTGAAACCATCCACCCAGTGAATCACCCACTCACACATCTATGCACAGAGTTGCACACACCCCTCCCACACAAACACTCAGGCACCCATACAGATACTCAGACAAGCATTCAATAACTCATATAGACACTCATGTAGCTATTCACAAACACATGCAGCCACTTACACAGCAACAGACAGACGGATACAGACATTCACCCAGTTTAGTCACTAACCCATGCATTCAGTAAGATACGTTAAATCACTCACTTATAGAGTCAGTCACGCACCTACTAAATCATCCATACAGACACTTACACACCCACTCATTCTTCAATACGTCTTTTCCTATATATATTAAAAATATTTAAACTTTACAGAAACACACAGTCACTGGATGATGTCATCAGTGATGTCATCAGTGATGTCATTTGAGATGTCATCAGTGATGTCATCAGTGATGTCACTGACCATGTCATGAGTGATGTAATATGTGACGTCATCAGCAGTGCATTGCGGGGCGCGAGTTATAGTTAGCTGGACTAACTATAACGGGGGAATTTCACGGGTTTTGTACGAGTGCAATGTCCAACTAACTATAACTGTCCCTAAAACCTATGGTTTTTTCAGTGAATTTCAAAGGTTTTTTAAATGCTAATTTGTAACTATAACGTCCCTGAAACCTATGGTTTTTTCAGTGAATATATATATATATATATATATATATATATATATATATATATTATCTACTGGCGGTCGCCAGTAGATAGTTATAGTTAAAACCTATTATCCATAGGAAATCTGCGACATTCTATTTGAAATAACGTTGGCGCCGGTTGACGAATCTTCGCGAAAGTTTCCAACTTGTTGGGGCGCTCCGGTCCGCTCCTATCCTGAAAGTCTCGGGGTGATACGTCAAGCGGGGGCCGAGAAAAAGGGGGTCCCAAAACGTGTTTTCCCCATTAATTTTTCCATAGGAACCTTTAGTCGCAGCTACAGCCCGAACTGCTGAACGGAATTACACCAAATTTGGCAAAGAGGTAGCCCTTGGTTCAGTGTCGTGCCTTTTGCTTAAATGGTGTAAATCCGTTCAGTAGTTCCTGAGAAAATCAAAAGTAAAGTCACATATATATCTGGGCGGAGCCTAACCACCCATGTCATCGTGAGATCTGATTGGCTGTCAGCACTTCAGCCTGGAATTGCTGGCAGCCATCTTGGGACCAATATAAATGATAGTACCTCATTGAAATGCATTGTAGTGAATAGAAGATTTTGAGGATCACCAAAAGGAGAACTATAAAGGGTGATAACAGGCTTTAGTTACATTAGAATTTATTTGTTGATGGTACCATACTAATTTTAGGAATTGTGGTGTATTCTAAGGTGATTTTACCATGTGAAAAACATTCTGCTGGGATATCATGAATCATGTTTGAGAGAACACTATTTTCTCATGCTTGTCCCGTGGAGGTTTGGAAGGTGCTCCAGAAGCTAAAATGAGAGCATATTTTCTGTAAATTCACATTATCTTTCTCACTCATGTGAGAATGAAGTCTGACATTCTCAGTAAAACATGTACATCCAACAAGGGCAGAGACTGTCAGTTGATTCCTTTGTGTTCTACTGCAGCTTCCCAGAGTGTTCTAAAGAACAACTAGAGTGCTAACAGCCTTACTTATGACAAAAGTATGGCACACCTGAAGCCATCTTGATTGGAATAAACTGGTAACACTTAAACAATTTAATTTAAAAAGGAACAAAATGATGGGGTTCATTTTGTCATAGAAATTATGGTTAGTGCTGTAGAAAGAAAAATTAGGACATGTTTCAAGTGTGATCTCAAATATCTTCCTGTTATATTTCAACAGGAGCAGCCTGCCAGTTAATGCCTTTGTGTTCTACTGCAGCTTCCCAGAGTGTTCTAAAGAACAACTAGAGTGCTAACAGCCTTACTTATGACAAAAGTATGGCACACCTGAAGCCATCTTGATTGGAATAAACTGGTAACACTTAAAACATTTAATTTAAAAAGGAACAAAATGATGGGGTTCATTTTGTCATAGAAATTATGGTTAGTGCTGTAGAAAGAAAAATTAGGACATATTTCAAGGGTGATCTCAAATATCTTCCTGTTATATTTCAACAGGAGCAGCCTGCCAGTTGATGCCTTTGTGTTCTACTGCAGCTTCCCAGAGTGTTCTAAAGAACAACTAGAGAGCTAACATCCTTACTTATGTCAAAAGTATGGCACACCTGAAGCCATTTTGATTGGAATAAACCGGTAACACTTAAAACATTTAATTTAAAACGGAACAAAATGAGGGGTTCTTTTTGAAATAGAAATTATGGTTAGTGCTGCAGAAAGAAAAATTAGGGCATGTTTTAAGTGAGATATCAAATCCTCTTCTATTTCATTATTAAATTCTGACTTGCAGACTGAAACAATCACTTTCAATACCAGCAGCAGACTACCAGTTAACTCCCTGGTGAGCAGTAGCTTTACTCCAGTGATCTAATGAGCAACTAGAGTGCTAACATTCTGAATTTATGGCAGATGTGAGACACATCTGAATGCCTTCTTGATGGAATCAAAGTAAAAAACTGAAAGCATTTCCTACTGAGGAGACTGCAGTAAATGAAGAAATTAGGAAACTTCATAACAAAGAAGTCTTCCAAGATGGCCACCAGTGGAAAAAAGAGCCCAAATGTAGCACAAATATTACCCAGATGTAGCCCACATATAGCCCAATGACAAAAGTGTGCAAAACACTTTTTATTTTTACATTTTTGCAGTTTTATGTAGTGCAGACTGGTCAGGTATTGGAGCATTGCATCTTAAAACATGACTCCCCTACACTACAAAAACACCACTGCACTACCTTAAACCCTAAAACACTACCCCCAGAATGACCCCCTACACTACACAAGCACCACTGCACTATCCTAAACCCTAAAACACTACCCCCAGCACGACCCCCTACACTACACAAGCGCCACTGCACTATCCTAAACCCTAAAACACTACCCCCAGCACGACCCCCTACACTACCCAAACACCACTGCACTAACCTAAATCCTAAAACACTACCACCAGCACGACCCCCTACACTACCCAAACACCACTGCACTACCCTAAAACATGACCCCCTACATTACACAAACACCACTGCACTACCCTAAACCCTAAAACACTACCTCCAGCACGACCCCCTACACTATACAAGCACCACTGCACTACCCTAAACCCTAAAACACTACCCCCAGCACGACCCCTACACTACAAAAACACTGCACTACCCTAAACCCTAAAACACTACCCCCAGCACGACCCCCTACACTACCAAACACCACTGCACTAACCTAAATCCTAAAACACTACCCCCAGCACGACCCCTACACTACCCAAACACCACTGCACTACCCTAAAACATGACCCCCTACACTACACAAACACCACTGCACTACCCTAAACCCTAAAACACTACCCCCAGCACGACCCCCTACACTACACAAGCACCACTGCACTACCCTAAACCCTAAAACACTACCCCCAGCACGACCCCCTACACTGCCCGAACACCACTGCACTGCCCTAAACCCTGAAACACCAGCCTCTGCATGATCCCCTACACTGCCCGAACACCACTGCACTGCCCTAAACCCTAAAACACCACCCCTAGCACGACCCCTACACTGCCCGAACACCACTGCACTGCCCTAAACCCTGAAACACCACCCCCTTCACGACCCCCTACACTGCCCGAACACCACTGCACTGCCCTAAACCCTGAAACACTACCCCCAGCAAGACCCCCTACACTGCCCGAACACCACTGCACTGCCCTAAACCCTGAAACATCACCCCCAGCAAGACCCCCTACACTGCCCGAACACCACTGACCTAAACCCTGAAACACCACCCCCAGCACGACCCCCTACACTGCCCGAACACCACTGCACTGCCCTAAACCCTGAAACACTACCCCCAGCATGACCACCTACACTGCCCGAACACCACTGCTCTGCCCAAAACCCTGAAACACCAGCCCCAGCACGACCCCCTACACTGCCCGAATACCACTGCACTGCCCTAAACCCTGAAACACCAGCCCCAGCACAACCCCTACACTGCACGAACACCACTGCACCGCCCTAAACCCTGAAACACTACCCCCAGCAAGACCCCCTACACTGCCCGAACACCACTGCACTGCCCTAAACCCTGAAACATCACCCCCAGCAAGACCCCCTACACTGCCCGAACACCACTGCACTACCCTAAACCCTAAAAAACTACCCCCAGCACGAACCCCTACACTACCCAAACACCACTGCACTACCCTAAACCATAAAACACTACCCCCAGCAATACCCCCTACGCTACCCAAACACCACTGCACTACCCTAAACCCTAAAACACTACCCCCAGCAGTACCCCCTACACTACCCAAACACCATTGCACTACCCTAAACCCTAAAACACTACCCCCAGCAGTATCCCCTACACTACCCAAATACCACTGCACTACCGTAAACCCTAAAACTGTAAAACACTAACCCCAGCACGACCCCCTACACTACCCAAACACCACTGTACTACCCTAAACCCTAAAACACTCCCCCCAGCACGACTCCCTACACTATCCAAACACCACTGCACTACCCTAAACCCTAAATCTACCCCCAGCATGACCCCCTACACTACACAAACACCACTGCACTACCCTAAACCCTAAAACACTACCCCCAGCACGACCCTTTTCACTACCTAAACACAACTGCACAATTTGTTACAGGCGTTGCAACGCAGGCCTGTGGTGCTTACTGGAAGTTCCTGGTGGGCTAGTTGGGCCCCAAGGACTCTCAGGATTCAAGGTGACCTAATCCCCCAACTTAAAACGCGCCAGTGGTGAAGGGAGGGGGCGGGGCCTCTGGTGACATGTGCGCAAACACGCCCTGTGGTGCGTTTTAAGTTGGGGAGTTAATTCCCTTTGAATCCTGGGGGCCAACTAGCCCACCAGGTACCTTCAGTAAGCACAACAGAATTGCGTTGCAGAGAGGTGAAAAAAGGTGCGTGGCCTCGGAACGCCTCTCTGCAACTCAGCTCTGTGGTCATAACTGTAGGTACCTGGGGGGCTAGTTGGGCCCCAGGGACCCTCAGGATTCAAGGGGACTTAATCCTGCAACTTAAAACGCGCCACGGCGGCGCGTATGCACACATGTCACCTCAGGCCCCCTCCCTTCACCACTGTGCAAACGCGCACTGGCTCTGGTTAGTCAGAGTCAGTTACCACCAGTACCCGTCTGAAAACGTTGTGGGCACAGGATGATTTTGCAACAAGGCCTCTTTCTGCTCCTCTGTTGGTTCTTTCTGCACATCTTTTGCTTCTTTCTGTGCGTTTTTTCTTCTTTCTTCACATGTCCTACCTCTGTTGGCATAGTTAGAAACTAGCATTTAAAAAACCTTTGAAATTCACTTAAAAAATCATAGGTTTCAGGCACGTTATAGTTAGAAATTAGCATTTAAAAAACCTTTGAAATTCACTGAAAAAACCATAGGTTTCAGGCACGTTATAGTTAGAAATTAGCATTTAAAAAACCTTTGAAATTCACTGAAAAAACCATAGGTTTCAGGCACGTTATAGTTAGAAATTAGCATTTAAAAAACCTTTGAAATTCACTGTGATGTCATCAGTGATGTCACTGACCATGTCATGAGTGATGTAATATGTGACGTCATCAGCAGTGCATTGCGGGGGCGCGAGTTATAGTTAGCTGAACTAACTATAACAGGGGAATTTCACGGGTTTTGTACGAGTGCAATGTCCAACTAACTATAACTGTCCCTAAAACCTATGGTTTTTTCAGTGAATTTCAAAGGTTTTTTAAATGCTAATTTCTAACTATAACGTGTCTGAAACCTATGGTTTTTTCAGTGAATTTCAAAGGTTTTTTAAATGCTAATTTCTAACTATAACGTGCCTGAAACCTATGGTTTTTTCAGTGAATTTCAAAGGTTTTTAAATGCTAATTTCTAACTATAACGTGCCTGAAACCTATGGTTTTTTCAGTGAATATATATATATATATATATATATATTGCCCCTGTATTTAATGTATTGTTTTTAATGGTGTTATTTCCATGCTCTATGACGTCTGGTATTGTGGTTGCACTTTGTATCATTATTTTTTTTTTTTAAGGCTGCTGTCAAGAATTGTTTCGGTGATTATATTCATCGTTTCTAGTTATTTTTTTTAATGGTTTTTATATTGTGCTTTTATGGTTTCTTGATTATGAAATCGAATAAAGAAAGATTTGATTTGATTTGATATATAGAAGAAGGCACGCACTCGAGGCTGAAGGTATAAGGCTCTCTTTATTTCCTCGGGTCTCCCTCAACCCCGCTACTTTTAATGGTTTTTATATTGTGCTTTTATGGTTTCTTGATTATGAAATCGAATAAAGAAAGATTTGATTTGATATATATATATATATATATATATATATATATATATATATATATATATATATATATATATATATATATATATATATATATATATATATATATATATATATATATATAAAACCTACTGGTGATCGCCAGTAGGTAGTTAAGACCTTGTTTCTATTGAAAAAGCGTTTTTTCTTTTGCCAATATCTTTGGCGCCGTATGATGAATCTTCGCGAAATTTTCAAAACTAAGGGCCCATTCACTTCAGCTGTTGTGTTGAAAGTTTTGGGGTGATTCGACAAGCGGAGGCCGAGAAAAAGGGGGATCCCAAAATGCATTTTCTCCATGTTAATTAACATAGGAAACTCTAGACATGACTACAGCCCGAACTGCTGAACGGAATTACACCAAATTTGGCAAAAAGGTAGCTCTTGGTTCACAAAGCATTCTTTTTGTTAAATGGTGTAAATATGTTCAGTAGTTCCTGAGAAATTTTAACTTTTCTCAGATAGACAACTGGGGACATGGAGGATCCGCGAACCCTCCCAATCTCGTGCCTGAGATCTGATTGACAGCTAACACTTCAAACCAGGAAGTGTTGGCAGCCAACTTGTGACTCGGTTGAACCGAGTCACAAGAAAAAAGGTAAAAAAAAGTGAAAAAGCAAGAAAAGGGGTCAGGGAGGAACCCCCTGACCCCCTAGGCCTGCTCAGGGGGTCTCGCAGGGCCTCCCAGGGCCACAAAAAGCATTTTTAAAGAACATTTTTGGCGGGATTCAGGTTGGATCCGCGAATACGGCCAAAAATGTTTTTAAAAAACGAAGTTTCCTTTAAGCTCCCGGGTGGGCAAGGTCCTGGGGGCAATGAAAAAATGTGATGCGGGGGTCTACGCGGCCCCCGCATGCCCCGGGGACCCCTTCCTCCCCGGGGCTTATCGTTCAAAGGCAGGGGGGCAACGACCCCCCACAGCAGCATGAACCACCACCTCCCGGGCCTTTGTTCTTTAAAAAAATGAGTGGGGGGGCTCCTGCCCCCTCCCACGCAGCCCTGGGGCCGACCACCTCCCCAGGGCTAAATTCAGAAAGATGCGTCACAACCCCGGGGACCACCACCTCACCGGGGCTTAAAAATTTTAAGAGGGAGCCGTGCAGCCCCCCACGTGGAGCCGTAAATAGCCGTAATAACCACTCTGCAAACACGCCTCCTGGCACACTACTGGTTGGGGGATGAAGTCCAGTTTGCCCCTGAGAGACCTTGGGGGCCAAGAAGCCCTACTGGTATCTCCAGCAAGTCCTACGTAGCGGAATTCCTGAGAGCTGGTTGGAGGCCCAGCCCCTTTTCTCCACCACTCTCCAAACGTGACTGCTAGCTAAAAAACCTTAAAAATTCACAGAAAAAGCCGAAGGTTACATGGACGTTATAATTAGGAATTAGCATTTAAAAAACCTTAGAAACCTTAGAAATTCACGGAAAAAAACACAGGTTACAGGAACGTTATAGTTAGGCTGATATTTCACTCATACAAAACCAGAGAAATTCAGATGTTATAGTTAGCTGAGCTAACTATAACTCGTGCCCTTGCAATGCACTGCTGATGACGTCACATATTACATCATTCTTGATCGTCATGATCGTCAAGGTTAACGGCGTCGTCGTGACTCCCCGAATAACCCCGAAAACGGAAAATAGGTCTTAAAGATGGATAAACATAATACTAAAACATGAGTTTAAACATGTTTTTAAAGAAGTATGGATATAGTAATATGTGTAGCACAATGTTTAGAATGGATTTTTTTACGTATTATTTTTGGATGTGCTGTTGTCCGTTGAATGTCTGCTTTTGTTTTGCGATTTTGCGACATATTCGCGACGATCGCGACGTCGCAGCGAATATTCCTAAAAACGAAAAAAAGGATCTCTATAAATATTTTTTTACAATATTTCAGGTACTGGGGTGGCTCTGACAAGAGCCTTTGTGTTGATTGTTTGTATATGACAGCTACACATAAGACCGGGTGCAGAGTTTCAGGTTACTTAGAAACACCCTGTTAACTTCGTCTGTAAAGTGCACTCCATCATTTCTATAAATTGTCAAAACGCAGATTGTTGTTATAGATACAGCCCATGCGATGGTCTCTGAGGAATGCAGAAACAGTTTTATTAACATGTTTCCTGGCTTTGTCAATCTGTGGACAGATTGATTTGACCACTTCCATTTCTGCCTTTGGCATATATTAGAGTACACCAAGACAGTGTGAGGGAAAAGTGACATCAGTTCTGCAAAGGTATCTTTAATTAGGATTTCCGGCCCTATCCCAGTCAATGTGCCTAGGTCATTGCCACCACAGTGCACAATCATGAGGTGAGGAGCTCGGCAATCCACAATGGATTTAACCAAAGCCAGCAACTGATGAAACTGTAACCCTTTCTGGCCAAACTAAGTAATTCCCACATTTGGCAGACTCAAGTTCCTGTCAATACCTCTGTTTTTGCAGGCTCTTTAGCACAATAGACATAGCTGTGGCCCACAATCCACACTCTAACCATTTTGAAGTGAAGAAGCAATAGCAGTCAGGAGAAGGCTGGAGCTGAAGGAGGTAGTTCTCCAAATGAAAAGCAGTAAAAATGGAAGTTTGTAAAATAAAAAAAAAGATATATTTAATTCCATGGTGTCAGCATGACAGTGAGTAAAATTTGGTAGTGTGTTGGATGCCTTAGCAAGAAGTCCTATTATTGGCTGTTGTTTAAAAAAATAATTTTAATATAGACATGGATATGCTTTTGAATCTGTGGAGTAAATCATACCTGCTGTATCTCATTTGGAAGCAGCATGTTCCTTCTAGTATGTGCTGTGAACTTGTGACCTACTGGTTCACTGGGTTGCTAGATGCACTGAGCTAAGAGTGTATTGGGGGAGGGGTGTTAAAGAGACAGAACATTTTTTAAAACGTTGAGGAGTTATGACACAATTTAAGTAATGGCAAACTTTAATTTCCAACTCAAGACTATGTAATAAACTGTTGTGCAGTATTCAAATTTAAAAAAACTGAAGCTAAATATAGGTTTGGACTCACGTTTTTTTTCGCGGTTACTCCGCGATCATCGCGAAAAAAATTGCAAACACACGGAGACAGGAACTTCCTTTTGAAAGAGAGGGAAAGGGTTAACAGATGCTAATCATTCACAAGTGGAGATGCCGTAGTCTAAAATGAAAGACATGATTTAATTTGCTACCTTTCTCATGATCATAGAGTGGAAAGTTGAAGAGGTTGCCATTGTAGGGTTGCTTTCTATAAGAGTAGTGTACCATTCTTGTGCATAGTTTTTACAAATCTTAACAGTGTCAAAACTATCAAGAAAGAGCTAAAACAACAATATAATCTACAAACTCAATTCACTGGTATGTATATAACTTTTTAATTATTTAAAAAATGTACATTAGAAATGAAGATGTATATGGGAGTTTGATTTAAAAAAATGATGTGAAAAAAATATATCAGATGAACTATGTTCTTTAAGGCTGTTGAAAATGTCATATATATGGTGAGGGTGGTGTATTTCTTTAAACATGCTATGTTTAAAATTGAGGAGGGTTAATAGTGCGGAATGTCTCTTGAGAGTTCTTGTGCTAGCTTCACTTGGCGTGTAACTTTTCTTTGATTCAATTCAATTCAATTTTTATTGTTTGATTAATTAAAATCTTACAATATAGTGACAATAATTCCTATTGTAGTAAGTATATTATTGATAAAACTCGGTTTAAAAAATTGATAAAAACATATATTAATAGATAACTCAATCATCCTTGTAGTTAAATATAGCAACACTTAATAGTTCAGACTTCATAATACAAATTACACAATATATACATCCTATATTACATCTCAAATTCATCTTGCTGGTCTAATTCCCTTCTTATTGTTAATAAAAACTTTATAAAAGCTGAGTTCAGTGCAATGTCATCTGAATGTAGACATCTTATCACTGCTTGTCTACAGGTCCATATTCCTCGGGAATTAAAATGCCACTTAAGTATAGATTTTCTTTCAACTTTAAGTTTTGGGCATGTACACAGCAAATGAATATTCTCTTCTCCCATTTTGCATAAGCGACAGGGCATCAATTCCGTTGATCGAAGCCAAGGCATTATGTGACATAAGCCTGGGAAGACGCCAAAACAAGCTTTTATAAAAGAAATTCTTTGCTTCAAAGACCATGGAGTTTCTAAATATGATTGTACTCTCACTTTAGTATACCCAATCATTAAAGACCATGCATGCGTTCTTTTTGCAAGAGAATCTTTATCAATATACAGTGATAGATGTTTTGTTATTTTATTGATAGATTTTTTAAATGAATCTATAGATATTGGCATATCCCAGATCGTGTGCGCTGAATATTAATCTAAAGCGGCTTGTAAATACTTCCAGAATTGAGACTTCTGATTTTATTTTATTTCCTGCCATAACAGATTGGATATTTGATTTACATTATCCATTTTAATTCTTTTCCATATTTTTATGAATTGGCCTTTTTGTGCAATTAGCTGGTTAATTAGCTCAAATTCCAATTTAATCTGTGCAGGCGATGCATTATGTGGAAGATGAAAAAGTTATTTGAAGATTTTTGTCACAGCATTATTGATGATCATAGAGTCTTTCCCACACAGTGCTTTGCTACCATACGTTAGCGTTGGCAATAGTTGCAGATATTACTTTTAAATGCGGTAGGCAACTCAGCCCTCCTAGTGACTTCTGCAAGGTTCTAAATGCTGTCAGTCGGGTTTTAGCTCTCCTTTGCATATCAACCTTATGTGGATGAAATGATCCTTTATCGACAAATAGTACTCCCAGATATTTGTATGATCTTACTTGTTCTAATTGCAAGTTTTGGAGTAACCATTTAAGCTTATTCTTTGACCTTAGGTTTTTGTAAACCTCCATAATTTTTGTCTTGGTGTCTTTTATAACCATACCATTCACTTGTGAGTACCTTGATATCCTATTTATCAGGCGTTGTAGCCCAACCTTTGTTTGGCTTAATAGGATAACATCATCTGCATATAACAGATTTGATATCTGAGTACTAGCTAATGTTGGAGGGTAGGCATTCACTTCATCCATCGCTTGTGTTAGGTCCGATAAGAACAGAATAAAAAGCAATGGTGCCAAAACACACCCTTGCATTAGGCCCATGGAAGTTGGAATTTCCTTCGATACACATGAGCCATCACTCATCCGAACTCTAACCCAGGTCTTTGAATAGAGTAGCTGGATTGGTATTAAGAGGGAAGATGGGATTCCTTGCTCTTTCAACTTTTGCCAAAGTAGTTGCCTTTGTACAGAATCGAAAGCCGATTTAAAGTCCACAAAACACAAATATAGTGGTTGTTTCTTTGCAATATATTTGTCCATTAATACTGACAACACTAATATATCTGTTGTGGTACCAAATCCTTGTATGAACCCCGTTTGATTCGGTGGAATTATCTGTTTCTCCTTTGCCCATGCAGATAATTTTGATAGTAGGACTCCTGCAAATAATTTAGCATCAGTATCTTGTAAGGTAATTAATCGATAATTGCCAGATGGTGCCCAGTCACCTTTTTTATATATTGGTGATATTAACGAGCCCTTCCATGTTTCAGGTATTATTGATGTCTCGAACTTTTCTTTGAGAAATGCTGAATATATGTTTTAAAGACACAAGAAATATTTGCAAAATGATGTAGGTATGTGAGGTGATGCCCCCCAACATCAAGGAGTAGGCAGGAGACGCAGAGTAGGTAGGATGTCAGGAGAAGTTTATTGTACATCCAAATGTAAGAGACCTCAGCCACCAACAGCTAAACCAACTGCCAAAACATTGAAGAATAACATTCTCTCACTAAGGAAGACATTCTAAATTACATCATAGCCTAGCAACCCTAACAAAGGCAAGTTACATAATACAAGGTACAGAATACAGGTTACATAAAACATGGTACAGAATACCACATCACCTTCCCCCTTATAGCATTGACATAAAGATTAGCGATAAAAATTAGCGAACACAATCTTGCAAACGACGAGGTGTGATTCTCATGCGCCAAGAACTCCCCCTCACTGCTTGAGATGCGGGACAAGGCACAGGAACATCAGCACATTCAGAATCATGGGTAGAACACTTGGCAATCCTGCCAAGGTTCCACATCTTATAGTCACTGGTCTTGACTGCATTGTTAAACAACTTAATGATTTGCAAGGGCTTACTAAACTTGGAAATACCGACATCCTTCCTTAGTAACTTCACTCTGACCCATCACCAACCCCTACGAGTGTTTTTTTTGCAGCTTTTCTCACATCCAACAATTCCTTCCTCCTTTCCATACATCTCAACTCCCTTTCCTTCCACGCACCAGTACTTTCAACTTTACTGTCAGCCATTTTCCTACTAGAGGCCACCTACGACGGAATCATGTCCGTGATGGCCGCTCTTCCTTTAAACATCTACAAGGAGCCACCCCAGTGGATGAATGAGGTATAAATCTGTACTCACGAACTTTCCTTTTGATAGCAGCTTCCCAATCATCACCAGAAGCCACAGCTAACTGCATAGCTTCCTTCAGTACTTTGAAAAATCTTTCCACAACACCATTGCATTCAGGATGGTATAACGCAGCCTTTTTATGTCTTATGCTTCTTTCTTCCAAAAATTTCTAAAAGGAATGAGAAGTAAACTGGACCCCATTATCGGATAACAAAGACATAGGAAACCCTTCTTGTTCAAAAAGTTCCTCCAAAAATACCATGACAACTTGAGAATCAACAGAATTAACAATCTTTACCTCAGGCCACCTAGAATACAAGTCCATACAAACCAAAACAAAGCGGTCTTGAGACCTCAACTTCACAGGCCCGAAGATATTGATAGCAACATCAACCCATGGACCATAGGAATTGCTCCCTGATAATCATTGGCCTACACTTCAGCACTTTGTCACTCCCAGCACATTGGGAACAATTACGAACAATTCTCTCTATGTAAACATCCATGGCCGGCCACCAGTAAGCCTCTCTGATCCTTTCCTTGGTTTTTGCTATTCCCATATGGCTCACATGAGCATTGGCCACCAGCTTATCTTTCAAGTTGTCAGGAACCACCAACTTACTTCCACGCATCAAAATGCCATTCACCAAGGTCAATTCATCTTTAACATTCCAAAACCCTTTAAGATTCTCATCACGATTTTTCTTGTCACCCCAACCATCTCGTACCTTTAACATAACAAGTTTCAGGAAATTGTCCTGATTGAGACTTTCCCTCCACACCTCTTCCAAGATGAATCCATCGGTAATGACACACACATTCACCTCCTCCTCAAATTCTTATCCAGAAAAGAATTCACTCTCCTCTGACAAATTAGAAATTTCATTTTGACCACATAGCCTGGAAAGACAATCTGCCAAAATATATTTTGAGCCAGGTAAGTAAGAAACATCAAATTGAAACTCCTGCAAGACAACAACCCATTTTCTTAATCTATGAGAAACAAAATCAACAACTTTCTTGTAGAAAATACCTTTAAGAGGTTTGTGATCAGAGATTACTTCAAAGGGTTTTCACCACAAGAATTTTCTTAGTTTGCGAATGGGCCAATAAACACAAAGGGCCTCCTTCTCCACCACCAAGTAATTACACTCAGCCACTCTCAAAGGCCTAGAAATAAAAAGAATGGTCTTTTCAGAGCCACCGACTTTCTGTAGTAAAACAGCACCCAAACCTTTGGAGCTTGCATCCCTCATGAGGTAAGATACTAAAGAAGGATCAAAGCTCGATAATGAAGGTGCATCATTCAAACAAAGCTTGATGCCATCAAACTCTTCACTGCAAGCATGACTCCACACAAACTCACAACCCTTTTTCAACAGACCCTGCCAAGCCTCAGTTTTTTGTACAAAGTTGGGAACAAACTTATTGTAAAATTCAGCCATCCATAGGAATTTTACCAATTCTTCTTTATCCTTGGGATAGTCTAAGTTAGAAATAGCTTGTACCAAGGACGGTTTAGGTTTAATGCCTGAACCAGAAATTAAATGACCCAGGTACTCAATTTCCCCAACATTGAACTTGCACTTCTCAAACTTCAGTGTGAGACCAGCAGCAAGAACTCTTTCTTAGACCAAGCCCAACCTTTCATTATGTTCTTCTAGATTAATACCATGAACTAGAATGTCATTGTGATAGACTTTAATCCCAGCAACACCCTTCAGAACCTTCTCCATCACCCTCTGAAACACAGAGGCGACTAAATTCATTTTTTAAAACTTCTGGAAATCTTGCAACCCAGATATCAGTCCCTTCGTTTACTGCTTTAACAGCGGGCAAATCCTTCAAACACACAGAGGGTGTTTGATTGGGGTCTAAATACACGTAAAGATCACGCTGGTGAAACCAACTAATTAAAGAGTCCCCTTTCATGGAGGCATAAGTTTTACCAGGAACAATTCTCCCTTTAAATTCAATAGTGCCCCAAAAATACCCCAATAGGTCAATGATTTCCCCTCCATAACCTCTAGGTTTGATGTTCGGCTTCACCAGCTTGACTTTGTTCAGAAGTTGTTGATCATAAAAAACCTTGGGAATGAGTGTGATCTTGGCACCAGAATCAAAAAGCATTCTTACTGATTGATCATTTATAAAAACCTCCTCAAAAGGACCCTCATTGCCTGAACTATTGACCTGGCAAATCTCAACAAACTCACAGTCATGATCATAAACATCAACTTCCCTGACTTTCTTTTGTTCTTTTTAGATCTACAGCAACGTGAGAAATGTCCCTTCTTACCACAATTAGAACACAAGACTTTCCATCCAGGACAGTCTTTAAAGCTGGCCATGTGACCAGGATTACCACACCTGAAACATTTACCTTGAAACATGTTGTTGTTTAAAGATTTAGTTGACACAGCAGATTTGTCAGAACTACTCTTGGAAAGCGATTTAGCGCTTACTTCTCTGACCACTTCTTTTTAATTCTTCTCAACAGCACCATCTTTAGTGCACTCTTTGCGAATGGTGTCAACGCACGCTTTAGAATGCTCATGCATTTTTAGGATGGTGATGACCTCTTGTAAAGAAGGATTATCTTTTTGCCACAAGCTATCCTTTTCCTTATCAATAAAACATCCAAGCATAAGTTGATCTCTCAACCTCTCATCCAACGTTGCACCAAAACAACAAGTGGATGCTAATTTCCTCAATGTAGTAATATATTGCTCTACAGATTCCTCTTGCCTTTGCATTCTCTCCCAAAATGATAACGCTCTAACACCACACTCACCTTGGGAAGATAATGTATATCCATCTTTCTTATACATATTTCATATTCATTTAAGACAGCTGCCTCACTGTCCAGAAGATCTGGAAGGTGCTCATAAACCTCCTGACCCTCCGAACCTAGACAATGCATAAATAAAGAGGCTTTCCTATCCGCACTTAAGGAAGTCCCACAGACCCTTGCATAATTGGCATACACCTTTTTCCATTTCACCCACCGAATTGAAGGATCACCTGGAGCAGTTAAAAAAATGTAGCAGCCGTGACGTTTTGCATGTTTGGGAAACAAAATAAATGCTTATTTCTTCCCTTTTTTTTTTTTTACTATGTTACCTAAAAGGAATTAAGAACAAAAGGATGTAAAAATGTAAAGAAGCTGTCGGAATCAGCTTCAAAGATAAAGAAGAGTACCAGTTAAAGCTGTGCGTATCAGAGTTGAACTTGAAAGTCAATGAACCTAACAACAGCTGTGTGGGTCAGCGCTGAAGAGAAGTGGCACAAAAAGCTGCTGTGCGCGTCAGCGCTGAAGAAAGTGGTGCAAAAGAGAAGCTGTGCGCGTCAGCGCTGAAGGGAGAGGCACAAAAGGCAGTTATGCACGTCAGCGCTGGAGAGAGATAAATGAACAACAGCTGTGCGTATCAGTGCTAAAGATCGGTAAAACGATCTTACCGTGAGATCCGGCGTATGTGGAAATCTGGCACAAAAGGCAGTTGTGCGTGTCAGCGCTGAATAAAGAAAAATTAAGTTGTGTGCATCAGCGCTGGAGACCAGTATTGCAACCCCACCATGAGCTCCGACGTCCTTGGAAACTTGATAGAGCACCAGGCAAGATCAGGCACAAAGCTATGATGGCCGCCACGTTACGTGAGATTGGCGAATGAAAGATGGCGCCTGCACGCTGTGCGCGCTGACGAAAAGGTCAGGCAAGGCAGGCAAAGGAGCTGATGGGGAAGGGAAGACAGGCAGCGTCAGGCAAGATGGAGGGTTGAATCGACGCAAGCGTCAGGCGTAACCAGGCAACACGCGGACAAGACCAAGCAGCATCAGCCAAGCAGCAGGATCTTGAAATTGAAGGCCCAAAGTGACGTCATGCAGCAGTTCACAGTGGCAAAGTCAGAAACAACAGTCGGACCGGCAGAAGAGAAGAAAACAGCACCCTACCTTGAAGCTTGGAAACTCAGCTCACCGGAGCACTCCAGAGCAGAGAGAAGGGCACAATAGATGAAGCAGCAGGCGGACTGACTCCTCTTGTTGAATCAATGAGAATGAAGAAAGCAGACCAGAGAGCCCCACAGCAAAGCGGAGAACGAGGTAAGAGAGAATTGTGCAGATTCTTCCTGATAAATCTTGTGCAGAGAAGGTAGGCAGCATTGAAGCTTAAGTCGATCAGCACAGCAGCACCAGTTGTGTTGAGGTCTCTTCAGGCAAGAAAAATGTAGGTTCACTCGTCGCCAAAATGAGGTGATGTCCCCCCAACATCAAGGAGTAGGCAGGAGACGCAAAGTAGGTAGGATGTCAGGAGAAGTTTATTGTACATCCAAATGTAAGAGACCTCAGCCACCAACAGCTAAACCAACGGTCAAAACATTGAAGAATAACATCTCTCACTAAGTAAGACATTCTAAATTACATCATAGCCTAGCAACCCTAACAAAGACAAGTTACATAATACAAGGTACAGAATACAGGTTACATAAAACATGGTACAGAATACCACAGTATGCTATGAAGAAAAGGTTGTGCTTTGAAAAAGTGAGAATTGTTGTTTTCAGTTTTAGAAACTTACTGATGCATCTACACGCTGAGTAACAGAGCAATGTATGCTCCTAGAGGGCCATGTATGCAATTATATATCAAGTGTGATATCTAGACTTATTCAATCACCCAGGCACTACACGTGCACTCTTCCGATCACGCAGGGACTAATTATGTACTCATTGAACTTCACAGGCAACACCCAGGCATTTATCCGATCACCCAGATAGTAGCAATATAGTCATACGAATACACAGGCACTAACTATGGAGATATGGGACCACCGATGTAGTTTCTACATACTCAGGGAATCATGCAGGCACTACCTATATTCTGAGGGAATCACCTAGGCACTATCTGTGCACTCATCCAATCATCCAGAGAATATTGCTGTACTCAACCATAAACACATGTATTTACAAGTTGAAGTGAGGAATATGTACTCTTTTAGAACCATCTGGTGAATTATATATGTAACCTGTCACACACTGTTTGCATGTACTCTGAAGAATTAGAGAGCTATATACTGTGATACAGATTAATGTGCAGATGTTTAAATGCAGTGTTTCTCAAAATATAAATCTGACACATCTAAGTAGAGAAGTACTGAAACACTAAATCTACCAGTGACACAGTGGTAGAGAGGCACAGAAATAGCTCTTATGTTGTGTTTTCGGATTTACAGTATTGAGACACTGTATGTACTTTTTCCACTTTGGTTGATGTTTTTTTTTAAATATTTACTACAAAAGGGATAAAGTGGTCTTTTACTGTGTATACAAGAGAACTGAGATATGGTGCAGCTGTGTTGTAGGAGAGGGTGCTATAATAATAAAAGGAAACTAATAAATTAAATTTTGTGTTTTGGTTTGGATTTGGTAGATTGAAGTAAGTGCTTGTAGTTATGTAGCTAGATTCATCTGTAGATTTAAAACTGCAACATAACATTAAAACTGTTTTTGTATTATGTGTAAGCCAGTAGTAAAGTAGTTGGAACAATGGCTAAAATAAAAAATCAAATATACCTATTTTGTTTTTCAGAAGAATATCTGTTAACTACAGACAGAATGCCTACAAAAGCTCAGAGGTAAAAAGAACAGAAGCAACTGCAGTATCTATGCAGAACTGAGACACAAAAGGGGCAAAATGAAGACAAAGTGGTGTAAGAAAAAAGAGCAGCTGGTAAGAGGACAAAGTCATTTCCTAAAAATATATGTGGACATTTCCAAAGATTACAAAATAATTCAAATAAAATTCTGACTATGAGAAAAAATAACAGTGGACAAAATCTACATAACAAGAACCAGAAAGAATGTAAAAAAGATGGACACACCTTAACCAGGAGACAGAAGCATTTTAAGGAAATCAAAGCCAGGATGTTTCGTAGTAGAGTAGTTATAAATCTACAGAGAACTATTAAAAAGTATAGAAAAAGGAAAGAGGCACTGAAACAAAAAAGAATAAATTGAGAAAGTAGTTGATAAGGACTTTGCTTTGAAGGTGAAGCTTTTCATTTTGATTATAAATAGAATGAAGACTATTGAAAAAATGGTGTTGTGTATGAGGAGACAAAAATTGAAAAAAGATTAGTGAATAGAAGTAACTTTTGTACAGTTTTTAGTGGAGAATGGATACATACTTCTAGTACAGAGTCTTTCTTTAATGAAGAAAGCTATGTCCAGGATAATAGATTAGTTCATGCTATTGATTACAGAGGACGATGTTTTGTAATGAAGAATGGCACTCCTATAGCGAAAGAAGTGATAGTACCTACAAATGTAGAACAAGTTATTGGAGAACAGGTACAGGGAAGGCAGAGTCTGGAGCCTGTATAGAAATTGAATTGTAGTAGTGTTTGTAGTATTCGACAGCAATCTATTGATATATTACGGAAATTTCCACATATCTTTCCAAGGCGAAGTTTAAAAACAGAAAACAAGTACTTTACAAGGATTGGATCCTTAGAAGATTAGAAAGCATACAAATTTGCAGGGACACCCACTCGCTTGTTTATAAAACAAAGTGTGCCAAAGCACTTTTCATCATTTCAGGATGCTAGCTGTACACCACTCAACAACGCATATTTTAGTTAGGAGGCTGTCCTATGTGAAAACTCTTGCTTTATGTTTAGGAGAAATGAATAGAGCACTTTTGCATGGTACTGTGGCAGACGTAGAAAAGGTTTGTGGTGATGTGGTTTCATTTCTTTGGTTCTGGACAGGATTCTAGGGAAAATGAAGAGCTGTTAAGAGGAGAAGTTGCAGAACAGGACACATATATTACAGTTGTTTTGAAGAAGAGATTACAAAATTTAACACAGTGTGGTCTAAAAAACCAGAGTATGTTTGTATATGTTGTCGATGCACTCACTAGAAGATTTAAACACAGACTGTTGACTTATATTTAAAAAGTGAAAAAGTAAATAATGATAATTGGCAAAAGTTAGCTGTGTATTTATTTGTATAGGAACGTTTTTACTTGTCCATACGGCAAGTTATATGTAAGTAGTGTTACAATAAATTAGAAGATAATAAAATGAACAACACATAGATATTAGATACCCATTTTGTAAGATAATAAAATGTCTGCTAATGTAGAAAAACTATGAAGGGCCAAAATAAAAAAAAATCAACATTTATGATTCTTTGCAGCATTGCGAAGGGCCGTTACGGACTGCTCTCCAGCACTCACTACAACTCCACAATCCATGTAGTATGATGCCATCCGGGAAAACTGTGGAGCCAAATCTTGAAGTTGAGAATGGACCTCTGAAGCGACTCTCTGCCCTGGTGTTGTTGTGGCTGCTATTGAAGTTGACGGTCCTTCAGCCTTGCGTTGCTTTCTTGCTGCTTTTAAACTATTGCTTTGTTATGTTTTTAGATGGTAAAGCATAGACGTAGTCCTGCAAGAATATTTTTTATTTGTACCCCTTGACAATGTCTTGTGACATATTGTGCATTATTCAAATCTGCTCACTATGAACTCCTCTTAAAGATGTTCAAGATAGATAAATGGGCTTGTTCTTCTTATTGTTTTAGTTGAAAGGTGTATTATCCAATGACATTCCTTTATTTCTCGGTGACATGATTTTCTGTTTTGTTTTTGATTTTGTTTTGGTTGTTTTGTAAAGTTGTAAAAAAAAGTGTTCTTTTTTATATGGTAACAAAAATGGCAACTGGGACAGGAGGAATTCAAAAAATGTGCACTGAGAAATGTGCAAAAAATGTAAAAGGGGAAAAAATTAGCATATATGATTTTTTGCAGCATTGTGAATAGCTGTAACACACTGTTCACCAGCAGTTATAACAACTCTACAGTCCATGCAATACGTAGCCATTCGTGAAAACTCTGGAGCCATATACATTGTAGTAGTCTGCACCTCTGAAGGGACGTTCTGGCCGGGAAATGTTGTTCCTGCCACTTATGTAGATGGTCCTCAAGCTTCCCTCTGCTTGATTGCCAGTTGGACAGGTTTTCCATGTTAGGTTTTAAGATGATAGAACATGGACGTCATCCGACATGAATATTTTTTGTTCGTCCCTCTAGAGAGGGTCTTGTCATAGATTGTGCATTGCTCTAGTTTTGCAGCAGTTTTGATTCACATGAGTTTGGGTAACAATGGGTAGTTTGATGGGTGTTTGGTAGTTATATTCTATTGGTGAGTTCAGATGTTGAAAGTAATGTTTTAAAATTGTTGTTTTTGTCAAATGTGTTGTTAAAATAAAGTTAAACCATTATGTTACTAAACAGCTAGACTCAAACTTTAGGTAAAATATGTTTAAATATCTGTTTTACACTTTGTCATTTGTATTGGTGACTACTGATGTCATTGTGACCTCCGGTGTTGCAGTGAAGAAGGAAAATTCATTTTTTATGTAGTTATTTTGACAAATGAATACAAAGGGGAAAGTTAAATTAGTATCTTCCTAAATAGCTACACTGAAACTTTATGTAAAATATGTCTATATATGTGTTATACACTTAGTCAAAAACACCCGGTATTCGCAATGTGTTCTTGGCAATTGCACTCATAGAATCACACAGGCACTCCTGTGCAATCATCAAGGATGTCATTTCTCCACCACTCTGCAAACGCGTCTCCTGGCACACTACTAGTTGGAGATGAAGTCCCCTTGGCTATTGAGGGTTATTGGAGTCCAACTACCACGCCTGTTACCTCCAGCAAATCCCACACAGTGAGTTTGCTAAGAGGTCTTCAGAGGCCACGCCCCCTTTCTCCGCCACTCTGCAAACGTGTCTCCTGGCACACTACTGGTTGGGGAATGAAGTTCTCTTGGATGCTAACGGTACTTGGGGACCAAGAAGCCCTCCTGGTACTTTCTGTAAGTCCTACACAGCGGGATTCCTGAAAGCTGGTCAGAGGCCCGTCCCCTTTCCCCACCACTCTGCAAACACCATTGCTACTTAAAAAACCATAGAATTCACTGAAAAAAACAAAGGTCACAGGGCCATTACAATTAGGAAATATAATTAAAAAACCTTAGAAATTCACTGAAAAAACCAAAGGTTACAGGGACGTTATAGTTAGGAAATGTAATTAAAAAAAACGTAGAAATTCACTGAAAAAAACAAAGGTTACAGGGACATTATAGTTAGGCTGATATTTCACTCATACAAAACCAGAGAAATTCAGCTGTTCTAGTTAGCTGAGCTAACTATAACTTGTGCCCCCGCAATGCATGCCCCCGCAATGCAGTGCTTATGACCTCACATATTACATCACTCATGACCCTGTAACCTTTGTTTTTCTCAGTGAATATATATATATAATTATTACCTAGGTAGTTAAAGTCAGGTCATCTGTTCCATAGGAAAAGCGTTTTTTGTGTTGCTAATAATTTTGCCACCGTTTGCCGAATCTGCATGGTAAGTTTCGGGGTGATCTGTGAAGTGAGGTAAGAGAAAAAAGGGAAGGTCCCAAAACGCGAAATGCCCATGCATTTTCCATAGACTTGTTTAAGAAGGGCTATCTAAACAACTGCTGAACGGAATTGCACCAAACTTGGCAGGAAGCTAAATCTTGGTCCATAGATTGTGCTTTGCATGATTTGGTGTAAATCCATGCAGTAACTTTTGAGAAATTAAGTTGAAAAAATAATTGTATATCTGGTCATTTGTGTCCGCGAGATGCTTGAGAGACTCTTGTGGCAGTGCTAATTTAAAAATAGAGTGTTCTGATTGGGCCAGGGAGCTTTATTTCCTTTGGGCCATCTCGCTCCTGCAGAAGTCAGACTCCAGCGGGAGCAAGCACTCTGATTGGCTGCCACCGAGTGAGAAAAAGTTTGCTGGCAGCCATTACAGGACTCGGGGACTTCGTTGAAGGCAAAAATTAAAGTAATATAAGGGGGCAGGATAAAGATGCCCTGAACACAAGGCCTCATGGGGGATACCCAAAGGGGCCCCCCCCCCCGGGCCAAAAGCAAAAAAAAAAAATTGTAAAAAATTGCCACGATCCCGACGGACCCCTGCAGCATTGGCAACAAATATTAGCAGGCAGGGCTGCATTATTTTATTAATTGGAGGAGATCCATCAGAGACCTCGGGGAGCCCATCCTCAGGGCCAAAACCAGTGTACATGGGGAGGAAGGACGGGTGGCCCTCCTCCACAAGCCATCAGAGGCTCCAGGGAGGCCATCCTGGGGCCGAGAACATTGTATATGGGGAGGGGGGAACGTGTGGACCCTCTCCTCAAGCCATCAAAAGCCCCAGGGAGCCCACCCCAGGAACAAAATCATTAAATAAGGGGAGGGGGCCACACAGCCCCCTCCCCAAGCCATGATAGACCCCAGGGCTGACATTTTTCAAAATGGGAAGGAGGCACACAGCCCCTCTCCCTGAGCCATGACAGACCCCGGGGAGCCCATCACTGGGGCTGAAATGTGTCAAAAAGGGAAGGGGGGCAGCTAAACTTTTGAAAAGGGAGGGGGGCCGAACTCTACCCATTTATAGAGCAGTGTGCAAAAGAAGCTTTGATGATGTCATCAGTGACACCATTTGCGATGTCATCAGTGATGTCATAAATTATGTCATAGAACATGTGATGAGTGATGTAATATGTGAGGTTGTAAGCGAGGTGGGCACGCATTATAGTTAGCTTCTATAACTGATCGATTTCTGTAGTTTTTGTTAGTTAGTATAGTATATCGTCTTTATTCGGTTTCAGATTTTAAAACCATAAAAGCACAAAAGACATACAATAAAAAGTCCTTTCGACAGCATACCAAAATACAAGGACATAAATAAGCAAACACACAAATCCAAAGCCACAAATGTATTACATACAGTACCACAATATAAAAAATGTATCAGGGGCACAATATGTTACCACTCTAGGAGTTCAAGGGGTCAGACATAAAAGCCAGGCATTACAAAGTGCATAGTGCCGGGAGCCATAAATAGATTACATACGGTACCACAATGATAAAGAATTGATCAAGGGCACAATAAGTTACCACTCTAGAAATTCGAGGGGGTCAGGCATAAAAGCAAGACATTACAAAGTGCATAGTGCCGGGAGGGGTAAGTGTAACACAACCTAATTAATCACAGCTGGACCTGAGCCTAATAGCAGATTTTAAAAAATTACGTACGTAAAAAACAGTGCTACCCCTAAGCATTTGTAAATAAATAAAAGCGGGTCGCACTTGCCTAAAATTTGCTTTTTTCAAAACCAGAATTAAAAAAGACTTCCTGGGGGTATCGTAAAAACTGCAAAACATCGTAAAATGTACCATATCCTGTTGGGATTTTCCGTCGCAACCACAGGACGGAACTATTTGACCCTTGCTTTGTCCCCTAGGATGGGCTAAAAGGGGATAAAAAAGGTCAAACCTGAACCTAGTCAATAAAAATCTGTCATATGAATTTATAAAACCCAGTAGATACTGCTCCTCCAGCTGGGTTATTCTTAACATGATAAAACGACAAACACTGGGCTTCAGAAGCTCTTTCCCTCCTTCCGTCTTGTTGACCCGGTCCGGGTCAGTAAAGAGGTCTCCTCTCCCCATACTCGTTAGACTTCCTTCAATGTATTTAAACCACTGTACGCGAGAGGCATGGTTAAGGCCAAGCAGTCTTTTAAAATCGCTTTGTTTAGCGTGGTCTCCTTGTCTGCCCAAATTTATAACCATAGGGCCACTGGGCGAAATGCTATTAAATCAGAGATATAGGTCATGCCAAGCTTCTCGTGTACAGTGAAGGAGGGAGTACCCTGGGGACAGATAAAAGTTGTCTCAAGAACTTGGTTTCCACAGTTTGGAGATCATCTGAATTGGTATACCTCCAGATTTCGCTGCCATAAAGTGCCTTGGAAATGTATTTGGACCTGTAAATCTTTAGTAGGGCCCCTACCGGTCTTTTCCCTAATCTAGAGGCAAAATTAAATATGGCTGCAGTATCCCGTGCCAGGTCGTTTTTCTTACGAATGAGTTAGGGCCCCCATTTCAATTTAGCATCTATCAAAACCCCCAGATAGGAAAAGACACTCGACTTTGGGATCGGTGACAACCCTACCTTAAAGGTGTACGGTCTGCTACTACGGGCCCCCACTTGCATAATCTACGACTTAGAATTGTTGACCTTCTAGTCCAGTTCCCCCATAAAGTAAACAAAAGAATTTAAAAGGATTTGCAGGCCCGTTCGGTCCTGGCCATTTAAACAGCGTTGTCTGCGTACAACAAAACTGGGGGGCCTCGCCGTCCCACCTGAGGAAAATCCACCTTAGTCTCCAGTAAGGTCTTCTCCAAATTATTGATATAGATGTTAAATAAAAAAAGGGGCCAAGATGCAACCCTGGCAGACCCCACTCAGTATAGGGAAGGTGAGTGAGACCTTCTGATCGCCTGAATAGCGCAAGGGCGTATTAGTGTCCCTGTGTAAATCTTTTAAGAAGAAAACTATGTCTCCATCCACCCCAACAGAGAGCAGAATCCGCCACAGCTTACTTCTGTTCACACAATCAAATGCGGAAGAGAGGTCCATAAAGGCCAAAAAGATTGTACCAGGGTGCGTATATTTGTTCATTAGCATGAAGAGATTCAGGCATTGGTCTAACGTTGAGTGACCGGGGCAGAAACCATATTGTACGTCTGACAAGATATTATTTTCTCCAGCCCATGTAGACAGCCTATCTAGCAGGATCCATCTAACAACTTTGACCACTGAATCTAGAAGGGAAAATCGGCCTATAATAGTGTATTCCCCTTTTTAAACACTGGCACGATAATAGAAGTGGCCCATGAAGCCGGGGGGCCGGAACTAACTGCCGCATTTATAACAGGGGTGAGTACTGAAACCCAAAAATTTATATGGGACATATAGAGGTCGGGGGTGTTCCATCCCGGCCAGGGGCCTTGCTGCGGGTCATACCCCGTATTTCCCGCCTCACTTCGCCCTCCGAAAAAATCAGAGCTGATTTTCCATTACCTATCCCCGTAAGGGTGCCCTGAATAGTGGTACCCCCAAACTTACCCTCAACGTGGCTGACCCAGTCATTCTCTGTAATGTGGGCGTCCAGTGCATTGACTGTTTCCCCCCCCCCAATAATGGACTATTGACGATACTCCAAAACTTAGTGCTGCTCTTGATAGTGCTGGCTTCCAAGAGCTTGCTCCAGGCATCCTCCTTCAAGGCTTCCTTACGTATGTGCAGGGCCACTTTGTACTGCTTTCTATATATTCTAATTAAAGCATTATTTCTAAGAGTGACATGCAGTGCATTTTTAAGCGTTCTGGTCGCTAAAGAACAACCTGAGTCAAACCACCTCGGTACCCTTTCATGTTGGCTTTTAGACGATGAGTCCGATAATTGATCGGCGATGACATGGGAGATGGATTCAAAAGCTTTAACGATTTTCTCATCCGACTGAGACTGGGCGGTCAGGCAGATCTGGATCTGATTCAGGCAATTAGCTTGAAGAGACGCAAAAAAGGAGTCAGGAGTGATTTGTGTCCATTTCAGCCTTCTTTCCCCATCAGTTGTCTGCAGTAGGGCACCACCCCCACTCCCCTTCTTCATGCTCAATACAGGCTAACTGGCTTTTAGGCATAGCGGGTCGTGGTCGCTAAAAATGCTTGCTTTGATACTAAAATCAGCTATCAGATAAAAAAGAGGGGTAGAAACAAAGATGTAATCAATGAAAGTGTCACCACCTTGCCCCTTAAATGTGGGACTGATGGACCTCTGATCTGGATCCAATTTGCCCATAGCCGATTGGAGGTCAAAATCACATTTTAGGTTGTTCAAAGTGTCCCCCTGACCACTATGTTCAAGATGTACTGAGGAATAACGGAGACAACCTGAACCCCCATGCTTTGCAATCTTGGGTCCCCGCATGGGTGAATATTAAAATCTCCCACCATAACGATGTTAGAAGTGTGGCGGGTGGAGCTGTTGAAGTTAGTCAAAAAGGTGCCCAGGCGTGTTATATTACACACTTCAGGAACAGACGAGGTAGCATTTTAAAAATTCAGGAGCAATAAACCTCTAGGTCATAAAGAAATTAACAAGGCCTGCAGACACTGGTTATTTGTGCTCAATTCAACAATAACCCCTTTTAACCTTAATGAAACATAAACAGTGAGACCCCCCTTGGCTCTACCCACCCTTTGACGGGATTGTGCATACTGAGAAAGACTTGTACCCTTCCAAAGGAGGGGGGTTATTGATAACCCAGGTCTCTTGCAGACAAATAAGGTCAAACATTTTAACAAAACAACACCACTCTGTTAGCGCAAACTTGCTAGCAAAACCAGCTATGTTCCAAAATATAAGATTACAAATTAAAAATTGGAGTCTCTAAGGTAAGGGCCATGAACGGTATGGTCCAACTGGTGCCGAGGGACTAATGACGGGCACAAAGCTATAGGGATCGTAGTTATGGGTTCTGCAAGTCAATCACAGATATCAAGATTCCCTAGGGGAGCAAAAGAGTTGAAAACTTGGACCGGTGCGGGGACCTGAAACCATTCCTGTGGGGCTGTACGTGAAGATTTCATAGTGCACCATGGGGTTGGAGTTAAAGCCAGAGGCGGCGGTCTGTAAAAGAAGCCCAGGGGAAGGGCCGTGATGGAAGAAACACGGCCCATTGTGGAACAGTCATTGGCAGAATGAAGGATTCTCTGTGCCAAGTGCGGCTGGTTAAAATTGATTATTACACATTCTCCACTGCAGCTCTTTTTTGACCCTCCTATCCAGGCCACTCTCTGGGCCATGATGATGTGCTTCTCCACTCTGATTCCCAGACGTGTTTTTGTTCAACCAGTGCAGGACTTTATTTTTTAGCTGGTAAAAATCTTTGGTGGAGCCAGGCATTAGCATTGGTACGTTACCCAGGACCACAACGTACGGTGTTGCTTCTGGTGACAAGTGAATAATGGTTGATCCCTGGGACTGCACACTTAAATCCCTGATTGAGGGGGGGGGGGTGGTGGTTTCACCTGCTCCACACTCACTCCTAGGGGGCAAGTTGCTACTTTGGCAACACTCTATCCCAGCAGCCCCCTTAGGGATCGCCACCGCCTGGAGTCCTTCCTTTAGCAACTGGGGCAGGGCAGGCCATAACAGGGGGAAAGCAGGCGGGATAATAGGCTCCTGCTGTTGAAGGTGAGTCGGATATACCCAGCCTTGTACCGGGGCGGTGCCTAACTGATCTGGGCCCTTCTGCCTCCCATTGGCCGCGTTAGCCATATGATCGATGGGGACTATGTTGCTAGACTTCTTGTTGAATTGAAACCAATAAGAAATGTCCCTTTCAATTGCGGCCAGGCGTTGCTTAATTGGGTCCAGTTTGGAGTCCAACCCCTCAAGGAGGGAAACCACACAGGCCTCCAGCATAGTCGCAATCTCATCTTTCGTGGGTGGCGCTACACCCGGGCTAGTGGAAGTGAAGCTATCTGCTCTGAACTGTTTAGCCTTCGCCCCCAACAAAGTGCCCTTATGCTTAGTTCCAGGTCCTAGCCCCCTGCTAGACACCTCTTCTCCTACAATCTGGCAAGGGGCGGGGGAACTAACAACAGACACGCCAGAAGAGATCGGAATCACTGGCGCAGGAGGACCCCTACACACCCCCCTCCACTGCTGTTGGGGTCAATGCCTCTATCATGCTCCTGGCCCAGGCTTGATGGGGGTGCAGGAGATGCGTGGGGCTCCACCATGTCCAAAAGACTCGAAACGGGGGCTCGACCAGGTACCAAGCTGTGGATACAAGGATTCAGATGGCTAACGGGAGATCTCGAAAACCTGCAAGTCACCAACTCGATCTCCTTATCAAGAACCTCCGCAGCTCTCTGCAGAAAGAAGTCCATGTTGGTGGAAGCCGGTGCCTCATGAAGAACCGCAGCTGTCTTACGTTTCCCCATAAAGCCAGGCAGGGTAGAAGAAGCCCTTTAGGGAAAACAGAGGGCTCTGCGATACAGTAGCCACAAGGTGGAGTTCTTATAACACAGTACCGCGAAATCCTCAAGACTGGCAGCTTGTCTCAAGAGGTATAAAAGACACAGTGTACCCGCAAGCTGTCTGGGTGGTCAGATACCACATATACCCTGGAACCAAGTTAGAAGGAAAAAGCACGTACCGTCCCTGCATAGCCGAGGGCTCACCTTTCTGTGGGATGAGTGGACAGGGATATGCTGAGGGGGGTCCTGGGACTCTTCATTGCACGAAACCACGATGGATGGCCCAGCCTCCTCCGGGCTCTGACGGGCGCAGGAGGGGCCCGCCCTTGGCTTGGGCTTTGCCCGGGCGCGTCCCGCGCATGTCCCTTGCCGCAGGAGTCTGCCGCTGGATTTAGGCGATCCTGCGCCGGAACTTACATCACCGCGGCCCCTGCAAGACTGGTGCTGGCTGGGAGTCGTGGTCTCCCCTGCTGCTGCTGCCACAACACGCTGTCCCGCGCCGCGGGAGTCTGCCGCTGGATTTAGGCACTCCTGCACCAGAACTGACGTCACCACGGCCCCTGCAAGACCGGTGCTGGCTGGGAGTCGTGGTCTCCCCTGCTGCAGCCACCACAAGACGCTGTCCAAGTTTAAAACTTTAATGTTGTCACTGACATATTCACCTAACTATAATGCTACTTTAACTTTTGTCTTTTTGGTATAACTAACATACATACATGTGGAAATAATTATATCAACCCATTCTTACCAAATATGCCACTTTATTCCGCGTGCTTTTTCCCCGCATGCAATTACAACGCGGTTGTTACAACGACCGCGTTGTAACAACGCATACCATTACCCCGCAAGTCGTAACAACGACTTGCTCTAGGGTGCACTGGATGTTGGAATAGTTTAATTTACTATTCCAACTCCAGTATGTGCAACAGTAGGGAAGGTGTTGGATTTTAAATCCAATACCTTCTGCCCCCTCCGCAAGTCGTTGTTCCGACTTGTGGAGTAATGGTATGCGTTGTTGCAACACGGTCATTGTAACGACCGCGTTGTAATTGCCTGCGGGAAAAAGGATTCGTGGTAAACGATGTTTGCCATTATTACCTATATATGCTTACCTTATGAATATTTTTGTCATCAATATGTATAATACAATATTTTTCTAGGAGGATATTTAGTACTGGATATTCTAGTAGTTTATTCAGCAAACAGGGGCTTAGGGAGGAATAAAGGGCCAGCCCTGCGATGCAATTAAAGGGCACGTGATGTCACTCACTTCTGATGCCCCTGCCATTTTGGTGAGCCATTACCAGCTCACTCTAATGTCGCTTCTTTCATGCACTGTTCAGGCCCCCCTGTGGAAGGTGCAGTGGAAAGGCTTGTTCCCGATTTCCTGTTCTTGTTATCCCTTAAAACAGTCACTTTGGGAATGCCCTGACCTAAAAGGTCAAGGCGGAAGGAATGAATAGTGCAGTGTTACTGTACCACAAGAGACAATGTCTATTTTTTGCATACCCATTACCATGAATGGGGCTGTAATATTACCTACCATCTTATCTTACACAAAGACGCCCTTCTCGGCAAATGCCACTAATACGCAAAGCACAATATGTGTGTGTTTGTCGGAAGCTATACGACTTTCTGTGTAGTATATGTTTACAAGGTGCATTGTGTTTCTTGATGGACGCCTGTTAGCCCTAGCAACTCTAAGGCTATAAATAAACGCCTACTCCATTACATACCGGAGATCAGCTGGCTCCAGGCAATGGATGTTCTGTGAAAGTGTCTGTCACACAGCTGAAGTGTGTCTGTGCAGGCCCCATATCATATGTATATGGTATATAAAAGAGAAATCTTTACCAATGCACCCTTGAGAAATTTAACCCAGCTGAGCAGAGGCATATAGAGTTGCCTAACTGTGCAGGAGCCACCCTTTATCAGCCAGAAACAAAAACAGCAGGGTCAGAGCCAGTTTACAGGAGTCTGGGTTTCTGAATTCAGGCTTGGCTCCAGGATTCTTTACCAAGAAAAGGCTTTTAAAACATATGGGGAGACCTAGTAACGTGGGTTGAATTCGCGCAAACAGTAGGAGTGGTCTGCCATTTCAGATGATCCATATATACTGCGTACATTAGGTAGTGTCAGCTGAGAGGACATTTAAATATGCAGTGTGTAATGACCTAGGTCACATGTCTGAAAGTTAACAAATTGGTGCATTTTACAGCACAGTTTTCCAGAGACATTGGCTACAAGGCTATAGGTTTCACTTTACAGGTTGCTTTTGTTGGAAATGGCCCTTTCTGCAGGGTCACCCCCAAACCTTTTGACTCCCTTCTCCCCTTTTTGATGAATTCATTTTTGCTGGCCTTAAGACTCTGGGCACTTAACCATGCTAGCCAGTGCTAAAGTGCATGTTCTCTCTACTTAAAACATGGTAACATTGGCTTATCCACAATTGGCATATTTAAATTACCTATAAATCCTTAGTAATGTCCTCTACATGTTCCCAGGGCCTGTAAATTAAATGCTACTTGTGGGCCTGTAGCACTGATTGTGCCACCCACTTAAGTAGCCCATTAAACATATTATTGGGCGCAGATTGCGCAGGTGCTTACTGACATTATAGGGGACAATACTTGGAATGTAGCAAAGAGCTGTTTGCTGGGGTTATTATTATTATTATTATTATTAATTAGCATTTGGTAGAGCGCATGGCTACCCTTAGGCATCCCAGCGCTAACAACTGCAAGCAAGCAGATGAGGATCTTTAAGGAAGGTTCTGAAATAGCCATGTTTTCAATTGTTTCCGGAACGAGAGGTGGTGAGTCGTTGCACGGAGGTAGATGGGAAGAGTATTCCATAGTCTTGCCGCATGATACGAGAACATGCGGCCTCCGGATCATGCTCTTTTTGTTTTAGGTTGCCAGGAACAAGTTGGCTGAGCGCAGGCATCGTGCGGGGCGATGAAAGGCCATTAGGGAAAGATTGATTTTAGGGCCGGTCCCCCACAGGGTTTTGTGTGCTATGCATAGTGATTTAAACATTATACGTTCCTGTATTGGTAGCCAGTGCAATGATTTCAGTGCAGGCTTGGCAGACTGTGATTTGGGAGTGTTATGCATCAACCTAGCTGCACAATTCTGCACAACCTGTAGTTTCCTTGTGGTGGCCTTTGGAGCGCCCAGATAGAGGGAATTTCCATAATCCAGTCGGGACAACACCAGTGCCTGGACCATGATTCTTCGTGCAGTTACAGGAAGAAGAGGGAGAATTTTTTGCATCTGTCTGATGATACCGTGACTGGAGCCAGCAAGTTGGACCGCTTGGTGGTCAAATTTAAGTGACCTATCCAGCCATACTCCCAGGTTTTAATCTTTTCTTTGGGTTTTGACGATGGGCCAAGACAATTGGGCCAACTCAATCCGGATGTAGTAATGGAGTAGTTGCCCAGAATCATTAGCTCCGTCTTATCTCCGTTAAGCTTGAGACACGACTGGTCCATCCAAGTGGGCACCGTTCACAAGCAGGATTCTAGGTTAGCTGGTGCCTTCTGCGGGTGGCTTAAGGCCACCACTAGCTGTGTGTCATCTGCATATGTTACAATATGGATCCCATAAGGCAGGACTAGCTCCGCAAGGGGTCTTAGGTAAACATTGAATAGAGTAGGGCTCAAAGAGGAGCCCTGTGGGACTCCACATGTGAGAGCCACACTTCTTGAGGTGTAGTTGCCCTCAAAGACCTGAAAGAATCTATCTTTTAGAAAAGATTTGATCCAAGTGAGGACTTTGCCTTAAATTCCCACCATTCTGAGTCTGTCAAAAAGGATGTTGTAATTGACCGTATCGAATGCGGAGCTCAGGTCGAGCAGGATGATTGCCACAGTGCCTCCCTGGTCAAGGATTTTCTGCGATTCCTCCACTACTGCCAACAGGGCTGTTTCTGTTCCATGATTTGGTCAGAAGCCAGTCTGGGAGGTGTGCAGTATAGAGTGGGTTTCTAGGTGCTCAGAAAGAATTTTGTTTACATATTTCTCTAACATTTTACTGGTCTTGGGAAGAAGGGAGACCTGCCGATAGTTGCCCCACAGGTCAAGATTAAGGTTTTTTTTTTTTAGTAATGCTCTTATCATGGCATGTTTCCATGACCTGGGCACTTGGCCGGTGGATATGGAAGAGTTTAATACTTCCAAAAGCACGGGCAATATGACATCCTCCACCTTGCGCAACATGTGAATAGGGGCCGCGTCCAGATGTAAGCCTGATTTGACTTTGGAAAACAGTTGGGAAAGGGTGACCAAATGTATCGTGGGAAAGTTTTCTAAACGTGGAAAACTGCACCCAGAATTTTCAACTTCCAGGTCCAAGTTGTCAGGGCCGGAAGCGTGAGGGAAAGTATTATAAATATCTAAAAAGAAATTATTAAAAAATTCTGCGAGTTCCGTACAGCGTTGCTGAGAGGAGTCTGCAGGTAGCTCAGGCGAGGGGCAGTTTGCAAGGTTTTTTGCTATTAGGAAAATTTCCCTAGGCGCGGTGGCTGCCAATATAATTTTCTCCCCTTAGTATAGTGCTTGAGCTCTCTTTGTTTCTGCCTGATATCGTTTGATAGCCTCTTTGTAGCTCTGTTTTTTTTCTATACTATATTCTTTCCTCCAGGCTCGCTCTAGTCTTTTACATTTTTGTTTAAGTTCCCGTAATTTAGGTGAATACCACGGTGATCTTTTTTCATTCGGCCTTTTTTTACTCCATTTATGCGGTATCCAAGGAAGCTTCAACCCAATGATTAAAATTGTCTGAAGCTATACTGGGGTCAGGATCGCCTAGCGGTTTAGAATTCAGTAGCGTTGAGGACCAAACTTCTGGTGAGAGTTTCGCCCACGGTCGGTTCCAGCTCTTAGAAGATTGCCCATTAGTGGTTCGTGTTGAGGACTTCCAGTAAATCGGGATTAGAAAATGGTCCGACCATGGAACGGGGATAGGACTGTCTACCGAGAGTTGTTCATCATTCGTAAAGATCGGGTCTAGGATATGACCCTTCACATGTGTGGGGTTTGTGACTTTTTGTATTAATTGTATGGCCTTATGATCTTGGACCAAGTCCGTGGCTTCAGATTTAAGAGGGTCCTCTAAGTGCAAATTGAGGTCACCTAGTATGGTGAAGTTAGGGGCAGTACTTGCGAGCGTCGCAGTAGTTTCAGTGAGAGAATCTACAAACATCCCACACGGGCCCGGAGGGCGGTAGATCAGGATGCCTGATAGTGAACAGGTGGGGGAGAAGGAGAGAGAGAAAGCCATACTTTCACAGTCCCATATGATATCGGACTCAATGCGCCCCTTCAAATGGTCCTTCAAAATAATGGCAATACCACCGCCCTTCCTTAACACCCTGTCTTTCCTCAGGATGTAATAACCCGGCGGCAATGCTTGTACCAGATCAGGGTCAGAGGCCTTATGCAGTCAGGTTTCTGTTAAGAACAACACATCCGTATGTTCTCCCCTTAGGAGTAAATTGATTTCTGGGACATGTTTTGGCAAGGACCTGCAGTTAAGGAGAAGCATTTTGTACTCCCTCAAGTTATTTTTTGGGGAATACCACCGATAGGCATAGCCTAAATCAAATGGACAGTTGGTGCAGGATCTCTGCCCGCTTGAAATGCTAATGGAGTGCATGCATATATCTTTGTGGAGTATGCGCAATGAGTGCATTTGGGATGCTGAGTATCTTAGCATATCTATGCTTGGGGGGCCAGGGTTCCTGGCCCCTGGACCCAGACGGGCGCAGACGGGCTTGCCTTAGGCACGCCTTTGGCGCGCCAGCGGCGCGTCCGTGCTGTCATGCGACTAAAATAGTGAGAGACTCCGCCTTCCTGACCTGTGGCTGACCAGTGCCCCGCCTCCTCTTGCTACCTCCCTCCACACAACCGGAACTTTCCGTGGTGGACCGGGGGAGGCGCGCGAGACGGAGAGTTAGAACGGTGAGTACAGTGCAGTAGTAAAACAGGAGTAAGAACAGCCCCTTGGGTCCCGGTTTAAAATAGAACAGTAAACAGCTTTTTTTTAAAAACCCCAAATGGTCTGACAGATTTTTAAAACCGCCTAAAGTGCTCTGTGCAAGATGTGCAAGATGGAGCGTGTGCTCTGTGCAAAGATGGTAGCGTGACTATTCAGTCAGCTTGCTTGCTTATACCACCAACCCAAAGGGTATAGGGTACAAGCGCATTTTGCCAACCTTCCGCTCTTACTAGCAAAGAGGCATATTACTAGTCGGTGGAAGGCTGCTAGGCCACCCAACTTAGAGTCCTGGAGGGAGGAAGTGATAAAATGGAGTCTCGCCGAAAGTGCTGCGATACGCAGAGAAGAGCAAAGAGGACTGAGAAAGATACCAATAGCGATGGCGTGGGATGCGCTGTGTGAGGCGTTTAAAAGCTGGGAGGAAACAACGTAGGTAGAAGTGGCATGAGCATGGCTACGGATGGGAAATGATGTGGTGAGGATAGATGCTGCTCATAAGATATCTTTGAGTACCTTTGGTTGGGGTGGACTGTGTTCCAAGTCCTGGATCTTGTGCAGGTCTTTATGCGAAAGGGTACTATATTACTCTGTCTACGAGGTGGATACAGATGGTGCTCCCAGTTAGATAACTGCGGGTGGGGGTGGAGGGAGGGATTTAGGGTAGTTGTAATGTTTTATCAGGAATAATTGAAATCTCACAATGTAAGGTAAAGATATAGACTGGAATATCTACTGTCAGGAGATGTATACACAGTAATACATTGTTATCGTAGACCTAAGCACTTTGTAATGATGTACTGGTACCTTGTTAATGTACGTGTTAGCTGTGTGCACGCAGCGTGCCACACGATCTGCATTGTGATTTACTGTGATTCTGGAAGATGGTATTTACGTCTTGGAAACAAAACAAAAAAAACAAAAAAACTTAATAAAGTTTGTGTTAAAAAAAAAAAGTAGCCCATTAAACATGTCTCAGACCTGCCATTGCAGAGCCTGTGTGTGCAGTTTTAAACTACCATGTCGACCTGTTAACTCTCTTGCCAGGCCCAAACCTTTTAATACATATAAGTCACCCTAAGGTAGGCCCTAGACAGCCCAAGGGCAGGGTGCAGTATATGTAAAAAGTAGGACATGCACTTTTAAGTTTTACATGTTCTAGTAGTGAAAAACTCTTAAATTCGTTTTTCACTACTGCAAGGCCTATCTCTCCCATAGGATAACACTGGGATTACCTTACTACATTTTATTAGCGGAATTTCCAATTGGGAAGATATGGGGCCTCCAAGTTTGGAGTCTATAGAACCACAATTTAAAATCACAACTTATAGTGAAGACGGTTTTAAATTATAATTCTGAAAATAACACTTTTAGAAAGTTGGCATTTTCTTATTACAACTGGGCTTTGTGCATTCCTCTAGACAGCCACACACAAAGGGAACTTAGGTGTGACTTGATAGGCCATCTTAGGCAGGATGGGAGAAAGGAGCTGACACTTAATCCTGAATATCCTGTCCCCACACAAAGGGCTTCATACCCCCTGTAGTGAGTCTGGAGCCAGGGCACGAAGGACAGGGACTCTAGCACTTCAAAGGCATCTCTTTGAAGTCTCTACCACTTCAAAGGCACAACTAGGTATAAGTACTGGACCTCTGACACCACCACTTTAGTACACTTCTGGACATGTGAATAGTCTGCCAGGAAGAAAGAATGCTATGCTGCTACAAGGACTGCCACTCTGCTGGACTCCTGCTTTGCTGGCCTGCTGTCTGCTGCCCTCTTGCCTGAGAGTGAGAAAGGTTGGACCTGCATCTCTCCAAACCAGAACCAAAGTGACTCTGAGGGATTCCTGGCTTGCCTCCTGTTTGAAGTCTCAGGGACATCAAAGACTTCCAACTCCCCCTTCTACAGCACCTGGACTCTGCCATCTGTGAGTCTTTCTCTGCCAAGTTGTGCCAATCCAGTCTTGGGCCCTTGGAAGTAGGTATAAAGTGCTGTTCCAGCAGAAATCTACGCACCAGCGCCGTTGCGCCGCTCAGAACCGTTGCATTTCCACTGGCGCATCGCTGCTTCTATGAGGATCGAAGACATCGCATCGCCAACGACGCAACGTATTGCCTCCATTCCCGATGCATCTCTGACCTTGCTTGGCTCGGAACCGACTCATCGCCTACATCCTAAGGATTGACGCCGGTCCATCGCCTCCTTTGCTCCTCACATCTCATCCTCGACGACGACGCAACTGCGTACCAAGGTACTGTGTCAGCGGGCCAAGGCTGGTCCCTGTATCCGACCCGCACACCATCGCGGTCTACCTGAACATTTGGATTTGACCCAGTCTAGCGCAATCAGATAGCCCCGGGTGGCACTTTATGCTTTTAAGCACTACATTTCGGTGTATTCTTTAAAAATTCATAACTCCGGTTCTACTTATTTGATTATTGTCGTTTGGGTCTTGTTTTCTTCATTAAATTAAGCTCTATTTTGTAAACTAGGTGTGGGATCTTTTTGCGTGGTGTTTCCACTGTTTCACTGTTTCAAATACTTTACACATTGCCTCTTACATTAAGCCTGTCTGCTCTGCACCAAGCTACCAGGGAGTGAGCACAGGTTAATTTAGGGTGTGTTTGTGACTTACCCTGACTAGGATTGTAGTTTCTGCTTGGATAGGGTACACACCTCTGCAAACCAGAAACCCAATTTCTAACAGCTCTGAACTGGCATTCATAAAATGTGTCAATAATTTGGGGTTTGACAAGCAATTCCAAAACCTTTCAGTAATATTTGTCTTTTTCTTTTCTCAAAGAAGCATGTGAAAGTAATTGAATCATGTGTAGCATTTACCGCATCAGTTCTGAAAGAAATTGTCTAAGATGCAGCCAGCTTCATAGGCAGTTCAAATAATCTTGATATTCATTTAATATAGACTCCAATAATGTTTCAAAACATATAAAGCATCTCTTGTCGTTTCTACCCCAGAATTCAGTCCTCTCCCTTAGTAGTGTATCTGTTAAATAATATGATAGAAAATCTACCAATAAGGGGCAGGAGGGAAAACAAATAGTTACACAGATCTCATAATTTAAGGTCCTTGACATTGGAGTTATCTCTTCTGTCACACACATTTTAGTGGTACAGACAACAGAGATACTGGCCAGATTACAGAGACTTTACAGGGTAGGACATCATAATCTTCCTCAAGTTACAGTGATTGTAACTTCAGGCCTATTTCTCTTCTGCCTACCATGACAAAGCTGGTGGAAAAAAATGTAAACAGATAGTTCACTTCTTTCTTGAAGGAAAACCTTCTGCTAAACGACTCACAATCTGGCTTTCGACATGGTTACAGTACTGAGGCCTCTCTCCTCGAGGTTTCCGAGTATATTAAAATCAATCTTGACCAAAATGTATCAGTTATACTAGTGCTGCTGGATCTCTCGGCAGCTTTCGATACGGTCTCTCGTGCTATCTTGCTTGAGAGACTGGAAGGCATGGGGATTACTGATCATGCTTTGTCTTGGTTTAGGTACTTTATCTGCAACCTCACACAGTTGGTCTTTCTCCCGCGTTTTACATCTGCTAAGCCTTTAAATTGTGGTGTTCTTCAGGGTTCGGCTCTCAGCCCTACCCTTTTTAATATATATATAGCACCCCTGTCCAATATTGTGCAGTCTTTTGGAAATAGAGTTGTCTCTTACGCTGACGATACTCAGCTATTCCTGGCCTTTGACGAAAATGCTCTGTCAACATTGACTTCTTTTAAAACATGTCTCAGATCAGTACTAGATTGGATGAATATTAACTTTTAGAAATTGAATCAGACAAGACCGAAGTTTTATTTTTTGGCTATAAAACCTCTAAAACCAACCTTTCGTGGCTATCTGAGATGTGCAATCCTCCTCGTCCTTCTCCTATGGTCAGAAACCTGGGGTTTAAATTTGATGCTGAGCTTACCTTTGAATCTCAGATAAAATCTCTGTCCAGTTCCTGTTTCCTGACTCTTAGATCTCTGAGTCGTATGATGCATTTTATTCCGGCGAATTAGCAGAAGACCATTGTGCATGCCTTGATCACTTCCAAACTGGACTATTCCAATAGCTTATATCTTTAACTCTCTTCCTTTCTTACACATCATCTACAGATCATTCGAAACGCTGCTGTCCGACTGATCCTTAAACGTCTTCCCTGGCGACCCATCTCTAATCACCTGCACCAGCTTCACTGGCTGCCGATTGGTAAAAGGATTCAGTTTTGCTTTCAAGATTTTTAACTGCAGGGGTCCTCTTTATCTTAGGCGTCGGTTCAAACTCTCTTCCCAGGTGCGATCCCTTTGCTCTAATAATCTTTTATTTTTTAATTCTTTTTATTAACCAGTTGCTTAGTACACATTGATATACATTGTCAACACAGGCTGAAATAGGGCATCCTGTTAGTTTAAAGAGCAGTACCATTACAAACAGTTAGATCTCACGATTCGTAGCCAATCATCTTAAGCAGTAATCCCTTCAATTTTTAACAATTCCCCGGCTCCAGTGTTTATTAACTTCTATATTTTTCCCACAGGGTTCAGACTTTCGCCCATTTTTTCAGGTATCCTCTACTCGTAAAAACCACTTTTTTGGCCTGCTGACAGCAGTCTAGGTCTCGTTTCCAGGCCCCCACCCTTGGCGGCTCAGCCGCACCCTATGCTCTCGCTATATTCCTCTTTGCAACTCCAGAGGCCAGCACCAGCCATGTTTTAGTATGCTTGGGCCAGGTTAATTCACCTGTCACACCCAGCAAGTGCCATCGCGCCTCAACTGGAACCTGCATACCCACCACTGCTGCCATTTCCCGGAATACTCCCTCCCAGTACCTCCGAATCTAGGGACAGGCCCAGAGGATGTGGAAAAAGGTGCCCACCTCCCCACAACCCCTAGCACATTGACTGAAGTCGTAGCGGCCCATTCTTTGCTGCACCGTTCGGGCAATGTAGGACCTGTGTAGAATCCTAAGTTGAACTAATCTAAATACTTGCGTGTATGGCAGTTTCCCTAGGGCTCTGTATGGCCTCCACCCAGTCGTCATCTTCCAATAGTCCCAAGTCCTTCTCCCATGCCTCCCTCAAGGGGCCCAGAGGATCTGCTAGGTTATTCATGATCTTGTGATATATAAGCCAAACAGCCTTGCCCACCATTGGGTCTATCAGCAATCTATCCTCCAGTGGGGAATAGTCAGGCAACCGCTCTCCCTCCGTCACATGGCACCTCAGGGAGTGCCTCAGCTGTAAATACCTGAATCGCTCCCCCTCTGCCAGCTTGTATTTTGTCTGCAGGCTCTCGAATGTACTCATTTTCCCATTCCGCCAGACATCCCAGAGCTTGTCGATTTCGATGAGGCTCTGTTAGACTTGGCATCTTTTGGCGTGTTTCCCCTGACTTTTTGCTTTCTGACCTCCTGGTTTTGACTCTGAGGATACTACTCCCCAGGGAACAGAGGTGGAGTGCCATAGAAAGGGAAGCTTTTGCTGTGGTCTGGGCACTGAAGAAGCTGAGACCATACCTGTTTGGGACTCACTTCCGGGTTCAGACAGACCACAGGCCCCTCAGATGGTTGATGCAAATGAGGGGTGAGAATCCAAAACTGCTGAGGTGGTCCATCTCCCTACAGGGAATGGACTTTACAGTGGAACACCGTCCTGGTACAGACCACGCCAACGCAGATGGTCTGTCCAGGTTCTTCCGCCTTAGTGAAGAGAACTCCAAGGGGTTGGGTAGTTCTCCCTACTTTCAGCTGGAGGGGACATGTGTTAGACTTGGCATCTTTTGGCGTGTTTCCCCTGACTTTTGCTTTCTGACCTCCTGGTTTTGACTCTGTTTTTGCTGGTGTAATGATTCTGCGCACTTTCCTCACTGCTGTCCAGTGGGAAAGTTCAAGTGCTCCTGTATAAAATGTGTTATGGATTGGTGTTTCCATGATTGGCCTATTTGATTTATGTGTCAGTCCCTTGTAAAGTGCACTGAGAGTGCCAGGGCCTATAGATCAAATGCTGTTGGTCAGGCTGCAGCACTGGATTGTGCCACCCACGCAAACAGCCCGTAAAGTGTAACTCTGGCCTGCCATTGCAGAGCCTGTGTGCAGCCTGGGGCTGCCATATCGACTTGGCAAGTGCACACACTTGCAAGTCCCTAAACCCTCCCTTTTCTACATGTTAGTCACCCCTAAGGTAGGCCCAAATTACCCCTGTGGGCAGGGTGCATTGTATGTGAAAGGTAGGACATGCCCTGGTGTGTGTGGCATGTCCTGATAGTGAATTACAGCCTATTTCGTTTTTCACTATTGCAAGGCTACCTGTTCCCCATAGGCCAGAATGGGCAGTTCTGATTATTACAGCTTATAATCCTAACTGACCCAGGGAACATGGTAGAAATTCGAGTTTAGTATGCCGGGACTCAGAATGATAAAATGCATCTTTTAGTGAAGTTGGTTTTAACATTCTGTGTTTGAAAATACCACTTTTAGAAAGTGGGTATTTTCTTGTCTAACCATCCAAGCCTGCCTCTGCTAGGTTGTGTATTCCTTGTCTGGAGTGTGAGTGACAGGGGCTGGGGGAGGCCAGGAGACAGGGTGAGTCAGCACAGGGCTGAATAGCAAGATCTACATGTAGATGGGTGGGAGTAGATGCACCTGGGACCTGAATAGAGCTGGGCCTTCCCTCCACAATGCTGGCTCCACCTCCTGTGGTGGGTCTGATGTCCCTGGCCTGCACTGTGAAAGGAAAGAAGGAGACTTGTTAACAAAGTGCTCCAGGACTGACCAGAACTGGTTTGGACTAGGCAAAGGCCTCTCTGCCTTCAGAGGACAAAGAGAAATTGAGGATAAAAAGGGGGACCCAAACCCCAGAAAATTAGAACTCTTTGGGATCAAGAAGACTGCCAAGAAGAAGAGCTGGAGAAGCTGTGAGGAGGAACTACCACTTTGCTGTGTGCTTTGCTGTGTTGGCCTGCAGTGGCTGCTTCTGTCTTGGGCAGTGAAAGGACTGGAACTGAACTTTCTGCAATCTACTTTGCGAGTGTCTCCAAGGGCTTGAGGTAGAGCTTGCCCCCTGTTCAAGAAGTCTCAGGAACAGCAAAGACTTCAAGTCCGACGCCGTCTACGACGCCGCTGCCGACGCCATCTACGACGCCGCTGCCGACGCCGTGTCCTGATGGCACCGCAGAGGGCACCGCCGCACCGCGACCCTGGTCTCACCGACGACGCCTGCTGATGCCGCCACCGAGCCGCTGCTCGCACCGCGTCCTGTGGGCACCGCACTTCGTACCACCTCGCTTCACGACGACGCCGTGGTATCCCCGACGACGCCGCTACACGCCGGAGTCGACGCCGCTGCTTGCAGCGTGGTTCGGGGGCACCGCTCGTAAGTTACACGACACACCGCCCTCATCCCGCACCGCAGCCTTGGCCCACCGACGCCGGTGCCATCGACTCCAGTTCGTCAGCCGACGACAGCGCTGCTGCTACGACGACGCCGCTGCTGCACCGTGACCTGCCAGCACCGTGACGAGCACCGCCTTCATCTCACACCGCGACCCTGGTCTCACCGACGACGCCATCCGACGCCGCCACCAAGCCGCTGCTCGCACCGCGACCTGAGAGCACCGCACGCCGCACCGATGCACTTCGCACCGCAGCACCCGACGCCGGCCGACGCCAGCGCTCCTGACTTCAACAGAGGAGATCGATCTGCAACGCGTGTGACCTCGAGGGCCCCGACGATGCCGCACCGACCTCCGGAACCGACGCCTGCGGACGCCGTGTTTTCGGAAGCTCACCGCGAGGTCATCGACGCCCTGCATTTCTGAAAGGTACTGTTTGCGGGTCTTCCCGACACCGTAGCTGACCCGCGACGCCGCGGTCAGCCACAACTGTTTGGATTTGTTTGTTCACGACGCCGTGATAGCCCTGGACGGAGCTATCGACATCAAGGAACTGTTTTTAAAGACATTTTGAGAAGTAACTATTTCTGAAGTACTGTACAGTGGATTTTTATCGTATTTGGTCTTGTTTAAAGTATATAAAAATATTGGATATTTTTCTAAACTGGTGTGGTGTCCGTTTGTAGTGCTTACATTGTATTACTGTTGGTTTGGTGCAAATGCTTTACACACTGCCTCTAGAATAAGCCTGACTGCTCGTGCCAAGCTACCAAGGGGTGAGCAGGGGTTATTTTAGGAGTGTAACTCCCTTACCCTGACTAGGAAGAAGGGTCCCTACTTGGACAAAGGTGCAAGCCCTTGCCAACTAGAGACCCCCATTTCTAACATTGGTTGTCAGCGGTGAGGATAGGACTTGTGTTTGCACTTGACTTACAGTGATTGGTGTGCACTACTACCATATCGCAGACCATTACGTACCACTTACAGGTTCTTTTTCTTTTGGCCTATTTTTGATCTTGCCAGTTTGAACTTGCTACTTCAACATGCCTGAATCTATAGTATCATCAATTGCATCAGTAGAAATTGCCTTTGAGGAGGATCGATTGGAAGCCTACAATGTCAAGGAGTTAAAATCGATTTGCAAGAACCTGAAAGTCCAGGTCAGAGGCCTCACCAGGAAGGATGAGCTACAAAAGGCGCTGAGGGCCTGGGTAGCAGCCAGAGGTGCCAGTGGGCAATCTGGTGATCTCAATGGAGAGGTGGAGGAGCCTGTTCCTAGGGTGGATGTGCTTTTGGGAGGGGGGAACCCTCCAGGCCAGGCAGCAGTAGTTTGTCCCCAGAGGAGCTGGAGGACAGGCGGGAAGTAAGGAGGTTTGAATTGGAGAAACTCAGAATAGAAAGTGAGAGGGAAGAGAAAAGAATAGCCATGGAGGAAAGGAAAATATACTAGATCATGAGAGAATGATCAAGGAGCTGGAGCTAAAGAGTAGATCCGGTTCAGATGGTGGCAGCAATTCTTCAGCACACACAGACAGGATTGTACACATCCCCAAGAATGTAGGTAAAGAGTACAAAAAGGGTGATGGCATACAAATGTGGTTTCAAGGGTACGAGTCGTCTATTCATATGAATGGGGTCCCTGAAAGGAACTGGGGAGCGGGGTTGTGGCCTCTCTTTCCAGAGGAAGCTAGGGATACTCTGATAGCTTTGGGTAAGGGGCAGGACCTCACCTATGCTGACATGAAAGACGCTCTCCTCACTAGGTATGGGCTCACTCCTGAGAAGTACAGGGTTCAGTTCAGGTCCAGTAAAAAGTCTGAGGCCAACACTTGGTTGGAATGTGTGGATATGTTCTGTAGGTCGCTGGATGGTTGGGTGAAGGGCAGTAATGTAACAGATTTTCAGGGGCTCTACAGTTTGATTGCATGGGAGCACTTGTCTAGTCTATGTTTTGCAGATCTGCGCCAGCACCTAGTTGATAGTAAGCTAACTGACCCCAGGAAGCTTGCTATGGAGGCGGACCGCTGGGTGAGTACCAGGGTCCACAAGAAAGCGTTTGGGGGAGACTCAGCCAAAGGTGGGCAGGGTCCACAGCAGAAAGGTGGGGGGGACAAGGGTAAAGCACAGGAGTTCTCTAAAGGGCCCCAAACTAGTACCCAGGGTAAAGGTTCCCAGCCCCCGGTGATAGGAAGAAAGGGGTCTCTACAGGGAAGCCTGTTGAGACCGGCCCCCGCAAGTGTTATGCATGTGACCAGGTAGGTCACTTTAAGGGGGACCCCAAGTGCCCAAAGGGGACACAGCCACCCACCGGTGGACAGTCCAAAGTGTTGGCTAGTGTAGCGCTTGGGGAGGAGGGGTGCCCACAGGAGGGTGGGGATCCCGCAGAAATGACCCTTGTCTCACTAGGGGACAGTGAGATGGTCCCAGGAAACCAGGTGCCCCCTAACACAAAGAAATATAGCACCTGGGTGACCATTAATGGGAACAGGGTAGAGGCTCTCAGAGATACGGGAGTCAGTGTGACCTCAGTCCGGTGTCACCTGGTCTCTGAGAAGCAGGTAGTCCCAGGGGCATTCCACCAAGTAGTTGCTGTAGACAACTCTGAGCGCCAGTGTATGGTGGCGCAGGTTCCCTTTGAATGGGGGGGTCTCAGGTCCCTTGAGGGTGGTTGTGAGCCCTACCATGCCTGTAGATTGTCTGCTAGGTAACGACCTGGAGCAGTCCTTGTGGAAGGATGTTGAGCTCAGGTCTCACTTGGAGATGCTTGGGTTGCCAGAGTGGGCATGCGTGTCTACTCGGTCAATGGCAGCCAGGAAGGGTGATCAAGAGGACTTGGAGCCTGGAACAGTGGCCCAAGTCCCTGCCAAGAGGAAGGGCAGGGGGCGCAGGAAGCCGGCCCCCGAAGTTCCCACGGACCGGGAGGAAGCGGACCTCGAGGGGGACGCCCCGGTGCCTACAGGGGAGCAGGTAGCCGAACTGGGAGACATCTCTGAGCTGACCCATTGGCAGCAAGAAGGGGGTCCCACCAGGGAGGAGTTCTGCAGGGAGCAGAACTAGTGCCCTACTCTAGAGGGTCTGCGGCGGCAGGCTGCAGACCAGGCAGCTGGTAATCAGTCCGGGTCACATCTGATCTACTGGGAGAATGGTCTCCTATACAGTGAGCCTAAGGTTGCTGAGCCTGGGTCAGCCCGTGTGCTGGTGGTACCCCAGCGCTTCAGGACCTTCCTACTGGGTCTGGCTCATGATGTGCCTTTGGCAGGACATTTGGGGCAGGACAAGACCTTTGACAGGCTTGTCACCCACTTCTTTTGGCCCCAAATGCGAAGGCAGTCAGATGCACACTGTAGGTCTTGCCAAATTTGCCAGGCAAGTGGTAAGAGTGGGAGGAAGGTCAAAGCTCCTCTCCAACCTTTTCCGGTTGTTGGAACACCCTTTGAAAGGGTAGGGATGGATATTGTGGGGCCACTGGATCCCAAGTCAGCCATGGACAACAGGTACATCCTGGTCTTGGTGGACCATGCCACCTGGTACCCGGAGGCAATCCCTCTCAGGACAACGACGGCGCCAGTGGTGGGCCGGGCGTTAATGGGGATCTTTTCCCGTGTGAGCTTCCCCAGAGAGGTGGTTTCGGACAGGGGGACCAATTTCATATCCAAGTATATGACATCCCTGTGGAAGGAGTGTGGTGTAACCTACAAGTTCACCACTCCTTACCACCCACAAGGAAACGGTCTGGTGGAGAGATTCAACCAGACCTTGAAAGGCATGATCAAGGGTCTAACCGAACCCATGAGGCGTAAGTGGGACATCCTCTTGCCATGCCTGCTCTTTGCATACAGGGAGGTGCCTCAGAAGTCTCTTGGGTACAGCCCCTTTGAGCTCCTGTATGGCCACCCTGTCAGAGGACCTCTGAGTTTGGTAAAGGAAGGCTGGGAGGCAGCTCCCAGGAAAACTCCCCAGGATGTGTTTAGTTACATGCTGGCCTTTAGAAACCAAACTGCCCGCTTCAGGAAACTCGCTCAGGCGAACCTGGAAGCAAGCCAGGAAGAAATGAAAAGGTGGTATGACCAGAATGCCACTCTGGTCGAATTTCAACCTGGGCAAAAAGTGTGGGTCATGGCCCCAGTGGAACCTTGTGCCTTGCAGGACAAGTGGACTGGGCCATATGAGGTGGTGGAGCGCAAAAGTGACGTCACCTACCTGGTGGATTTGCAGGCTCCAAGGAACCCTTTGAGGGTCCTTCACGTGAACTGCCTCAAGCCCCACTTCGAGAGGTCCGAAGTGAGTATGCTCTTGGCGACAGATGATGGGGTGGAAGAGGAGAGTGAGCCTCTCCCTGACCTCCTGTCTACCAAGGAGGATGATGGGTCAGTAGAGGGTGTGATCCTCTCCCCTACTCTGACTCAGGAGCAGCAGGGGGACTGTCACCAGTTGTTAGGACAGTTCGCCCCACTGTTCTCTCTGACCCCCGGTGTTACTCACTGGTGTACCCATGACATGGACACTGGTGACAGCCCTCCTGTGAAGCACAAGATTTACAGGTTGACTGACCGGGTCAGGGCCAGCATCAAGGAGGAGGTCTCTAAGATGTTGGCGTTAGGGGTGATTGAGCCCTCCAACAGTCCTTGGGCCAGCCCAGTGGTCTTGGTCCCAAAGGCTGCTGCACCCGGTGCCACTCCAGAACTGCGGTTTTGTGTGGACTACCGTGGGCTCAACGCCGTCACCAGGACTGACGCGCACCCCATCCCCAGAGCTGATGAGCTCATTGATCGGTTGGGAGCTGCCCGGTTCCTCAGCACGTTTGATTTAACGTCTGGGTACTGGCAGATTGCCTTAACCAATGGGGCCAAGGAGAGATCAGCATTCTCAACCCCAGAAGGTCATTACCAATTCCGGGTGATGCCCTTTGGGTTGAAGAATGCCCCTGCCACCTTTCAGAGGTTGGTCAATCAGGTGTTGGCTGGGCTGGGGGATTTCAGTGCCGCCTACCTGGATGACATTGCTGTGTTCAGTCCCAGCTGGGAAGAACATTTACAGCACCTTGAGAAAGTGTTGAGGGCTCTGCAAGGTGCAGGCCTCACGATCAAGGCCAGTAAGTGCCAGATCGGGCAGGGTTCTGTGGTGTACTTGGGACACCAGGTAGGAAGCGGCCAGGTGGCGCCCCTACAACCCAAGATTGACACCATTCTGGCTTGGGAGCCCCCAAGACCCAGACAGAGGTGAGAGCCTTCTTAGGTCTCACCGGCTACTATAGGAGATTTGTTAAGGGCTATGGCACCATCGTTGCCCCCTTAACAGAGCTGACTTCTAAGAAGCAGCCCAGGAAAGTGATCTGGACTGAGTCCTGCCAGAAAGCTTTTGATGCCCTGAAGGCAGCCATGTGCACGGCGCCCGTGCTCAAGGCACCTGACTTCTCCAAGGAATTCATCATGCAGACTGACGCTTCAGAGCATGGTGTGGGAGCGGTGCTCTCACAACTGAACGAAGAGGGCCTGGATCAGCCTGTAGTCTTCCTTAGCAGGATACTACTCCCCAGGGAACAGAGGTGGAGTGCCATAGAAAGGGAAGCTTTTGCTGTGGTCTGGGCACTGAAGAAGCTGAGACCATACCTGTTTGGGACTCACTTCCGGGTTCAGACAGACCACAGGCCCCTCAGATGGTTGATGCAAATGAGGGGTGAGAATCCAAAACTGCTGAGGTCGTCCATCTCCCTACAGGGAATGGACTTTACGGTGGAACACCGTCCTGGTACAGAACACGCCAACGCAGATGGTCTATCCAGGTTCTTCCGCCTTAGTGAAGAGAACTCCAAGGGGTTGGGTAGTTCTCCCTACTTTCAGCTGGAGGGGACATGTGTTAGACTTGGCATCTTTTGGCGTGTTTCCCTGACTTTTTGCTTTCTGACCTCCTGGTTTTGACTCTGTTTTTGCTGGCGTAATGATTCTGCGCACTTTCCTCACTGCTGTCCAGTGGGAAAGTACAAGTGCTCCTGTATAAAATGTGTTATGGATTGGTGTTTCCATCATTGGCCTATTTGATTTATGTGTCAGTCCCTTGTAAAGTGCACTGAGAGTGCCAGGGCCTATAGATCAAATGCTGTTGGTGGGCTGCAGCACTGGATTGTGCCACCCACGCAAACAGCCCGTAAAGTGTAACTCTGGCCTGCCATTGCAGAGCCTGTGTGCAGCCTGGGGCTGCCATATCGACTTCGCAAGTGCACACACTTGCAAGTCCCTAAACCCTCCCTTTTCTACATGTTAGTCACCCCTAAGGTAGGCCCAAAGTACCCCTGTGGGCAGGGTGCATTGTATGTGAAAGGTAGGACATGTCCTAGTGTGTGTGGCATGTCCTGATAGTGAATTACAGCCTATTTCGTTTTTCACTATTGCAAGGCTAGCTGTTCCCCATAGGCCAGAATGGGCAGTTCTGATTATTACAGCTTATAATCCTAACTGACCCAGGGAACATGGTAGAAATTCGAGTTTAGTATGCCGGGACTCAGAATGATAAAATGCATCTTTTAGTGAAGTTGGTTTTAACATTCTGTGTTTGAAAATACCACTTTTAGAAAGTGGGTATTTTCTTGTCTAACCATCCAAGCCTGCCTCTGCTAGGTTGTGTATTCCTTGTCTGGAGTGTGAGTGACAGGGGCTGGGGGATGCCAGGAGACAGGGTGAGTCAGCACAGGGCTGAATAGCAAGATCTACATGTAGATGGGTGGGAGGAGATGCACCTGGGACCTGAATAGGGCTGGGCCTTCCCTCCACAATGCTGGCTCCACCTCCTGTGGTGCGTCTGATGTCCCTGGCCTGCACTGTGAAAGGAAAGAAGGAGACTTGTCAACAAAGTGCTCCAGGACTGACCAGAACTGGTTTGGACTAGGCAAAGGCCTCTCTGCCTTCAGAGGACAAAGAGAAATTGAGGATAAAAAGGGGGACCCAAACCCCAGAAAATTAGAACTCTTTGGGATCAAGAAGACTGCCAAGAAGAAGAGCTGGAGAAGCTGTGAGGAGGAACTACCACTTTGCTGTGTGCTTTGCTGTGTTGGCCTGCAGTGGCTGCTTCTGTCTTGGGCAGTGAAAGGACTGGAACTGAACTTTCTGCAATCTACTTTGTGAGTGTCTCCAAGGGCTTGAGGTAGAGCTTGCCCCCTGTTCAAGAAGTCTCAGGAACAGCAACGACTTCAAGCCCGACGCCGTCTACGACGCCGCTGCGGATGCCGTGTCCTGAAGGCACCGCAGAGGGCACCGCCGCAACGCCGCACCGCGACCCTGGTCTCACCGACGCCGCCTGCTGACGCCGCCACCGAGCCGCTGTTCGCACCGCGACCTGTGGTCACTGCACTTCGCACCGCCTCGCTTCACGACGACGCCGTGGTATCCCCGATGACGCCGCTCCACGCCGGACTCGACGCCGCTGCTTGCACCGTGGTTCGGGGGCACCGCTCGTAAGTTACACGACACACCGCCCTCATCCCGCACCGCAGCCTTGGCCCACCGACGCCGGTGCCATCGACTCCAGTTCGTCAGCCGACGACAGCGCTGCAGCTACGACGACGCTGCTGCTGCACCGTGACCTGCCAGCACCGTGACGAGCACCGCCTTCATCTCACACCGCGACCCTGGTATCACCGACAACGCCATCCGACGCCGCCACCGAGCCGCTGCTCGCACCGCGACCTGAGAGCACCGCACGCCGCACCGCTGCACTTCGCACCGCAGCACCCGACGCCGGCCGACGCCAGCGCTCCTGACTTCAACAGAGGAGATCGATCTGCAACGCGTGTGACCTCGAGGGCCCCGACGACGCCGCACCGACCTCCGGAACCGACGCCTGCAGACGCCGTGTTTTCGGAAGCTCACCGCGAGGTCATCGACGCCCTGCATTTCTGAAAGGTACTGTTTGCGGGTCTTCCCGACACCGTAGCTGACCCGCGACGCCGCGGTCAGCCAGAACTGTTTGGATTTGTTTGTTCACGACGCTGTGATAGCCCTGGACGGAACTATCGACATCAGGGAACTGTTTTTAAAGACATTTTGAGAAGTAACTATTTCTGAAGTACTGTACAGTGGATTTTTATCGTATTTGGTCTTGTTTAAAGTATATAAAAATATTGGATATTTTTCTAAACTGGTGTGGTGTCCGTTTGTAGTGCTTACATTGTATTACTGTTGGTTTGGTGCAAATGCTTTACACACTGCCTCTAGAATAAGCCTGACTGCTCGTGCCAAGCTACCAAGGGGGTGAGCAGGGGTTATTTTAGGAGTGTAACTCCCTTACCCTGACTAGGAAGAAGGGTCCCTACTTGGACAAAGGTGCAAGCCCTTGCCAACTAGAGACCCCCATTTCTAACAGGCTCCATCTACGGAAGCCCACCAGGCGGCCCACCTCCGCCAATTGATCACAGTCCCATAATGGGGATTGGTCTGTCAGTTTGGATTCCCACCCCAGTAGTTTTGTGGCCACCCGCTATGCTTGGATCACCGTCCTTGTATGTGCCGGAAGATGCAACTTACGTCCTCCCTTATACCGTGCCGCAGGATATCCCCGGGGCCACAGTGCGTGGCGGTCTGCCCTATAGGCTGGTTCCGTGACCGGTGCAAATACCCAGTCGTTCACATTTACAAGCTGAGACGCCAAGTAATAACTCCTGATGTCTGGTACCTCCAGGTCCCCCCTCGTACACTTCCCGCTGCAGCTTACGCAGTGCAATTCGGGGGCTGCCCCCGCCCACAACAGGGTGCATATTTCTGCATCAATTGTTCGAAATACCATGGTCGGGACCTGATATGGGGTATTCTGGAGTATGTATAGCAATCGTGGGAAGGCCATCATTTTAAACAAGACATTTTAAACATGAGAGAGACCGGTAGCTTCCGCCAGTTTGCCACATCTCCACGTAATCTCTTCAGCTGAGGATACAGATTCAGTTCTAGAAACCACTCTGCCGACTCAGTGACACAGATTCCCAAGTATTTAAATTCCTCTTGTTGCTCTAGAGCCGCACATGCAGACGTAAGGTGTAGTTTTTGACCCGCTAAAGGAAAAACTAATGATGTATCCCAATTTATTTGGTAGCCAGAATAATTACAGACGGTTCTAAAAATATGGATAAGTCTGTGGATTGTGTGGCGTGGTCTATGCGTGTAGAGCAGGACGTCATCCGCATATAGGGAGATACGTTACTCCCAGCCACCCCCAATATCTATTCCTTGCACTAGGGGATCCCTACATACCCAGGCCGCCAGCGGCTCCAGAGCCATTGCAAAGATCATCGTGCTCTAATAATCTTAAGCTGTTTCAAACCCTTCATATTGTTAAATCAAGAAGAGGTGGGCGTTCCTTTGCCTATCTGACAGCCAGATTGTGGAATGCCTTCCCGTTAGCGCCGGGACACCTTTTTAGGTAGCTGTGTGCTCTATAAAATGTATTATACTGTAAAAGCTCATTTAACCCCTTCCCTGCTCATGACGAGCTCAGCTCGTCATGCTGCGCGGTCGGGCTGTGCGCATGATGAGCTGAGCTCGTCACGACCACGCCCGCGATCGGAATCGGACCACGCCCCACCCTCTCCATGACTAAGCAGGTCAACGCCGTTTCCTCATCCTGCTTCAACATCCTCCGAATGCTCCGCAGGATCTTCAAGTGGATCCCCACCGAAACAAGAAAAACAGTCACCCAGGCCCTCGTCACCAGCAGGCTGGACTACGGAAACGCCCTCTACGCAGGAACGACGGCTAAGCTCCTGAGACGGCTGCAACGCATCCAGAATGCCTCTGCACGTCTTATCCTCGACATCCCCCGACGCAGCCACATCACACCCCACCTGAGAGACCTGCACTGGCTCCCTGTCAACAAGAGGATAACCTTCAAGCTCCTCACCCACGCACACAAAGCACTCCACAACTCCGGACCAGCCTACCTCAACAGACGACTCAGCTTCTACACCCCCACCCGCAGCTCCGCTCGACCAGCCTCGCCCTCGCCACAGTCCCCCGCATCCGGAAAACGACCGCCGGCGGCAGATCCTTCTCCCACCTCGCCGCCAAGACCTGGAACACCCTCCCCACCAACCTCCGACAGACCCAAGACCTACTGGCCTTCAGAAGACTCCTCAAGACCTGGCTCTTCGATCAGTAGCAGCACCACCCCCCTCTTCCCCCAGCGCCTTGAGACCCTCGCGGGTATGTAGTGCGCTTTATAAGTGACATGATTGATTGATTGATTGAATGTCCAGCACCTGGGCGGAATTCCGATCCTAGCGAAGGCGTTAAAGAAGGTCATAAAAAGTTATCAATATAGAACATGACATGCCTCAAAATAGGTGCTGCAATAACGTCCTGTTGCAGTGAGAAATGAGGTGGAAGTGTCAGCTTGCCTACTCCCCTAGAGGCCACCATAGCTCAGATAACTACTGTATGCCGTGTTTAAGGGAGTCCCAGAAACAGCTCGGCTTTAACCTTCCAGTGAACTCAAAATTGTTACTTTTATGGTCTATGCTGAAATTGAATGCAGCCTTATCTTCAGCTTCAGTTGTTTTTAATGAAATTTGGCATTTTCTGGGCCAGGGAGACGTTTTACCCTGTCAGTCAACTGTCACCATGGCTCACAATGAGAAGAAATCTCATTTCCTGTTCCTCTTGTGGGCAGAAGGAGATTTACACTGATGATTTTCATTTCCAGAGTATTTATTTCCTTTATTCTATCACCTTACCATCTACTGTCACCACCTCCCCTGCTCTAAGAGAACTCTCTCCCAGACCAGTCTGTAAGCCTCTTGTACCACCAACTCCCAAGGACATGAATGATGAAGAAGATACAGCCAATTCTGTGTATTCGGATATAGACGAAGAGGATGGCAAAATTCCACAAGCGGATATATTAATGACGGAGATGATTTCACCACTCTGAAGGAAGATAATAACCCGCCCAATCCACAGGATGTATTGAAAGATGAGAAAATTCCTTCATTCCTTAATGGAAAGGGCTGCCAAAATATTCAATCTTCCTGTCATCAGTTGAGCATCAATGTTTCCTTTATGAATTTAAGGAACAACCACAAAAGTCTATAAAATTGATACAAATTCTGGATCCTTTATGCTTAGGAGGGCTAAAATGAATGAAGACACTGGCTACTGTCTAGGCGGTAATTCCACTTCTGGAGAAAAAATACAGAGCCCCAGATTCAGCCCCAGCTTGTCTCACTGGTCATCCGAAGCAAGACTAAGGGGCCTATTAGGATGGCGGGCGGACTTCAGTCCGTCCGCCACCCTAGCAGTGCTGGGACCGGCCGCCAGCGGTGCGGCGGTCCCGCACCACCAATTAGGATGCCACCGCCACCGTGGCAGTCGCATCTCGCATCTCTAACATTACGGCGGGTGCTGCTGTAAGCAGCACCCGCCGCAATGCCAAAGATGCATGTTGTGCATTGCCATGCACAACGTGACAGGCACCACGCGGTGCCTGCCACCTTGAGCATGGCAATGCAGGGGGCTACCATAGGTACCCCCCAAGTGCAGCCCCCCACCCCCCTGGGGTCCCGCAACGGGCTCCCACAGCAATTCCCGCCAGCCCTTTCATGGGGGCATCGCCGCCATGAAAAGGCCGGATACGCCAGGCATCACAATATGGATGGCACCATATTAATCCCGAGTTCCGCCCGGCCGGCAATTGTGACGATTGCCGACCGGTGGAAAAGCGGCGGATGGACTTTCCGTCCGCCGTGGTACCCCTCGCCATAGTAATATGGGGGGGTAATTCATGTTGTGATGGCGGGCGGATCACCACCGCCGGCCGGGCGGTGGCGATCCGCCCGCCATCATAATGACCCCCTAAGTATTAGCTTCAGCTACTTATATGAGATCTAGAAAACCCATTAATAATCTTCTGGAACCCCACAGAGAGATAGTAGACATGTAGGTAATCTGGGCAAAATAATTAGTTCAATGGCAACAACTTGTATTAAAGCAGTCAGTGCTCTTGTGTTTTTTTAGGTCACTGTGATCGACAGATGTGGTATGACATAGCACCATTACAGGACCTCATCGGGGAGGATAAAAAGAAATCTGCTAAAGCTATCCTTAAAGAAGGGGAATTTACATCAGAAGCCGTAATTGATACAGCAATTGATACCTCAATCGCAGGTGTTCAGCAGTATGCAGATGAGCTGTTTTAAGAAGACAAGACTGGCTCAGATCCACAGCCTTTCATCCTGAGGTTCAATCAAAAATCTTGGACATGGCCTTAACTTGTTTGGGAATCATATAATTGAGGCCCTTCATTGTCTCAAGATTGACATGGACACAGTAAAGGCTTTAGGCCTTTTACAGTACCATACATCTGGTACATCCAGTTTTCGTGGCTCGTGAAGATCCCCAAATTACAGGGGAGGATTCAACCAGTATGGAGATCAAAGCCAACCATACTAATGCCAAAGACAATAAAGATATGACCAAGGATGTCTCCAACTGCAGTCAGATGCAAGAATATGAAACGTTGTCAGGACGATTAAGAAGCACTTCTCAATCATGTTCCAATGAAAACCAAAAGCGGGCTTGACGTACTGCCTTTGCCCTCTTTCCATCTCGAATAAAGAAGATTGGGGGAGAAATTCCCTTTTTTGCCCCCACTTTGGAGTCTGTAACATCAGTCAAATGGGCGAGTCAAATTGTTCGCACAGGTCAACCTTGAAAGCCATTTAAAAAACACCTGTTTGTCCGAAGGACCATCACCCTCATCTGTGGAAGCTACAAAGGGAAATAGTTCTGTCCTCCTTAAGGGAACAATGGGTCCCAAATCCCAGAGAAACCTTGGATTTTACTCCAGGTTCTTTTTGATAAGAGAGAGGATGGGGCAGTGGAGACCAGCAATGGGCCTCAGGCAACTGAACACATTTCTGACAACTGAACAAATTTCTGAAGAAACATTGTTTTCACATGATCACACTTCAAGAGGTACACCTGATGATCTAGGAAGGGGATTTCCTAACTTCCCCGGATCTTCAGGATGCAGTCTTCTACATACCTATCACAGAAGATTTCTCTGTTTTTCAGTGGCAGGACAACATTATCAGTTCAAGGAGCTCCCTTTCAGACTCATGTCAGCGCCTCAGATTTTTATCAAGTGCCTTTCTCCAGCAACAGCCGTACTCAGGTGAAAGGGTCACCAGGTATACTCATACTTAGACGACTGGCTAATCAAATCACCATCAAAGGAAGAGGCAAAGGCTTCTATGAATGCCTGCATCAATCTTCACAACTTTGGTCTCACGCTGAACAGGGTAAAATCATTGTTAGAGTCCCACATGAAGGTCCAGTTTTTGGGTGCAATACTCGATACTCCGGCAGGAAAGGCGCTTCCATCTGCGGAAAGAGCAATAAAGTTCCAAGCCATGGCAAAGAGTGTGCAAAACATTCAGTCATTGTCAGACAGTGCAAGTCCCTGTTAGGCGGCCTAATGTCATCAGTTCAGTTCATAATCTTTATTTCGATCGCTAAGGTCATAAAAGACATTCACAGTAGTACATAAAACATTTTGTTAAGGAGGTAGATGACCATTTTGACCATAACACTTGGCAAATGTGCAAAATTTTACAATTAATGATTGACAATTTCAAGATCATAAAAAGTTTAAAAAGTTGAATATAAAATGAGAACCCATGAAACCATTATATTCTCCTCTTCTTCTCTTATTTCTATAGAATTTGGAGGTGTTTCTATTTTGTAAAAGGTATCATAAAAGTAAACAATTAATTAAAGAATATAAAAAGTACTAAGACCAATGAGACAGAGAGAGGGTTACATAAATGATTTTGTTGACCGTGACTATCGGGTTCACAGATTCCTGTACAATGTTAGGTGACTGTGGGTAACCATTGCTACAACTATTCTTATACATAAGCTGGAATAGACATTGATTATCACTCAGCCAGTTAAAAGCTGTAGCCTATCAAATCAAGCACCATCTTAGTCTTATTGTAGGCTACTGGTTAGGGTGACCACAGACATCTTTAGCATTTTGTCACGAATTGACCACATCCAGCTTAAGAGTTTGGCAGTTGATATTGCGCACAGTTCATTTGTGTTAGACTTCAATATTCTTAAGGCAGTGGCACTAGACCTGGTGCCCAGATTTTTACATAATGATTTAAGCCATTTATCCCGGGGGGCCTTATAAGCAGGACAGACAAATAGAATGTGTGAATAGGTCTCCTCCTGTTCTGCACATAAATGGCATCTGCTGTTGATAGTATTATGCCATTTGTGGGGTAAAGATGTTAAGGGGAGTGTACCCACCCGAAACTGGAAATAAAGTCTTTTGTCTCTATGCTTAGTTATGACATCCCAGTATGATTCATACCAGGGGCAAGGTTTAAACTCTATGAATTTGCCTGACAGTGTTGAACTCTCGTTGTTTCGTGTACTAATGTCATCAGATATAGGCCTAGTTCACGTTTGCAGACTCTGGAAGAGACCCGTTCGACAATTTAGTCCAAGTCACGAGGAACCTCAAACAAGCACTTATTTGGTGGAGAATACCAACTACTCTTATGGCAGGTCTCTCTTTCCAACCTGTACAATAGAATTGTATTGACAACGGATACGTCCATGGATGGTTGAGGAGCTCGCCTCCAAAAATTGCCAAACAGAGGCCTCTGGTCAGATGCAGACAATAGGCTGCACATCAACATGCTATAGCTCCGGGCCACTTGTCTGGGGCTACAAGCATTCATCTTAAGACAGGAAAACCAAGCAGTCCTGATCAGAACAGACAATACAACTTTGATGTTCTACATAGTGAAACGAGTAGAAACACGATCCAGACCTCTCTCAGAGGAGGCTCAATTACTTTGGGACCTAGCCATTTCTCATGAGTTAGACATTGCCATGGAACACCTGCCATGTTGTCAAAACATCAGAGGTCTATGAGTTGGAACTACACCAGGATCAAATCAATTATATAATCCAACAATGGGGTCTGCACTAGAGAACAAAAAATGTGAGTACTTCAGAAACAGATTTTAGATCAGTTGGTACAAAATCTTTTCTTACTCCTTTCCTCCATTTCCCCTCAGCCCCAGGGTGTTGAAGAAGGCGAAGATGGATCATCATTGCTTTGGCGTGACCACGCCAGTACTGGTACCGTAAACTCCTGCGAATGTCAGCATGTCCAGCTATCTCTCTGAAACTGTACTATAGATTCCTATCCAGACACCATGGAGATATACTGCACCAAAACCCCAAGTCGCTGAATCTGACAGCATGGTTTCTGACCACTTAGAATTCGAAACCTTGAACATACTGCAGGACTGCAGAAACATCCTAACACAGGCACGTGCACCTGCCACTACAAAAACATACAGCGCTAGGTGGAAGCATTTCTGTGATTAGTGTAAAGACAACGGCTTTCATCCAGTCTCATCAAATACTGCCATACATGTTGGGTCTGGCCAAGAGTGGACTCAAATAGTCTTCTGTAAGAGTCCATCTGGCGGCAATATCAAGATATAGAAGAACAAGTGTAATGTCATCTACTTTGCTCTCCCAGCAACTCATAAAGCAATGTACGGCAGGTATTTTCAGGTCATTTCACCTGTACGACACCCTCCAGATCCTTGGGAGCTCAATACTATCCTCAGCCAGTTAATGCAACCTCCCTTTAAACCAATACACAAGGTGCACTTAAAATTTGTTTCATGGAAAACAGCACTTCTCCTAGCCCTGACATCGGCAAGGACAGGAGGGGAAATGCAAGCATTTACTGTAAAAGAAACTTTTCTCTGGTTCACAAGGGACAAAGTCATTCTGAGAAAAAAATCCTAAATTCATACCCAAGGCTTCTACTAACTATCACTTGAATGAATCAGCCATTCTACGTTCCTTACTCATAAAACCGACTACATCAGCAGTAAAAACATTGCATTCCCTAGATGTACGTGGATGTCTCAGGTCCTACATTGACACAACAAAGAACATTCGGCCTACAGACCATCTATGTGTGTCTTTTGAACAGCCAATAAGAGGTTGTCCCCTATTCAAGCAGGGAAGAGCAATTGGCTCTCAGCATGCATTACCTTCTGCCACAATAAAGCTAAGTGTCTGCTCCAGGGAAGAGTGAGAACGCATTCTATCAGGAGCATGGTGGCAACTGCTGAACTCTACGCTTGTGCCTCCATGTGAGACTTACACCGTGCAGCCACGTGGAGGAGCAGGCACATATTCATGAAGCACAACTGCCTTAACTTGGACACAGAAGTTGATGCAGCAATGGGACAGGCAGCCCTCAGAAACCTGTTTCGGTAAAGGTGAGGCTGCTTCCTGCTTTTGTTTTATTTGACAATATATACTGCTAACGCTTCTTATTCAAGCATGTGGATATATTAAAATATCCAAGGAGGAAGAAAATAGTTACTTACCTGTAACTCAGATTCTCCAAAATTGCAGTCTTTCATGCATTCACATGCGACCCTCCCTCCTCTCCGGTCAGTGGCTCATATATTATATTACATTTTTACACTTTGTGCTATAAAGTCTGAGCGATCGTGGCCTTTTGAAGTAATAGGAGAGCTGCCACTTCCACCTCACTGGCTGGAGTTTGGGTTGCTTCAAATGACGTGGGTGTGCAACTAAACAGACACTGCTGTTCAGGCCTTTCAGCATTTTAAAACTGTTTACTGGTATTTAAATGTACCAGGGATGCCCAATATGATGATATGGGATAGAATCAAGCATGTGAATATATAAAAGATTTCAATGTTGGGGAACCTGGAGTTATAGGTAAGTAACTAATTTCTTTTCACTCTTTTTTAAGAAGGTAAATGTTGTCCCTAAACATCAGCTTGTCATTTTTTGAAAATGCATTCCTTTGTCCCGAAATACCAGATTTTCTTATTGGGCAAATGCACTTTGGTTCCAAGTATCATCTGGCCACTTTCATTATGTGCTCTTATTTACTAATGCACCACATGCACTGATACAAAATCACAATCCCATGTACTCCATCAGAAGCTAAGAACCTCCTCATATATCCAAATTGTGTCCCAATGCACAATTCCCCCAACAAAATAACTAAGTTCAAACATTACATTACTATACGGTTCATTTAAGAAATTGGCTAAATAGGATTGATTAGGATGGTAATTAGGTAATTAAATTAGGATGTGAGGTAATAGGTCCACAATTTCTCCTTACTGGGATCTAAGCACCCCATTATAGCACTTGACTTTCTCAGGGTTGCGAAGCAGAGCAGTTCAAAGCCTACTCAGGAGGGGTGGTGTGTGCTAGTGATCATCATTCGCAGGCACCCAATAACAATACTCCATAAATGATTGTGCAGTCAGTGCTTTTGCTTTGAAAATGAAAAGGTACATTTATTACACACACACTACTACTACACACTACTAAATGCTGCTGCATTAATCTACAAAATATATACATCAGGCAGATTGAGAATACCTTGATGACACTCTGAGATAATATTTGACCCCTAAAGGGTCATAATTCCCAGAATCACAGTATCACCCCACCTATACAATATAGAACATTATAATGCAGGGAGGTATCACCTTAAATAATCCAGACCTATTGGAGTTGTCAAATGGTCATTACCACAACATATAAGGCAAGCCTATTGGCTTTTTCAAGGTGTCACCCCATTAAACTATTATGAAAGTCTATTAGTTTTTATCAAGGGGTCAACACTTTAAAAAACACAATAACTACGTGTTAAGAATTCTATTATCTCATTGTAATCAAGTTTAAATGTAATCATTATCACCAATACAGCACTTCAATGATTATCAAAACAATTGTTTATCACAAACCACTATCATACCTTTATTGCTAATAAAGCTTTCAAAATCAAAATAACATGTCTCAGTCTTTTTTATACACCTTTGGGCCACATAAAATGCAGTCATAGAACCAACCACTAGACGTCACTGCACTCCCAGCTGAAGAGGAAAAGTTCCAGCCATAGGGGTGCTTTAGAAATCATGGTGAAAGTCCTGAAGAGGCGTAGTTTTCCTGACCCTCCTAACTTAGGGTCGCTTTGTAAAAGTTAATCACAGGTTCTGCTGCACTCCTGCAGCCCCCAAGCATGTTTTTAAACATGTTGGTGGTAACCCTGTGTAACGTCTAGGCACCAGTTCTGCTTTGGCTGTGCAGTCTTGCGGGAGCGAGACATGAATGCCAGAAGCTGATTCACTAGGCCACCAGAACCCTGCAAACACCTGAAAATATGAATACAATTCCAGGCGACATCAACACCTAGGGGAAAGGGGATAGTGGAGAAAAAACAAAAGATGGCATTCTAGGGTCCCTTCAAGGTTACTGTATCCCTTCAGTGGTCTCGTTCTGTCGTTCGTTTACAAGAAAATAATGATTTTTTTAGGACCTTCACCTCTCAAACACGAACGTGACTGTACATGGAGTATAAATTGGTAAGTGTATGTTCTTACCTAATTCCTCCCTCATTCCAACTTCGAATCTAGCAGCTGGAACACTTAGAATGCAGTGTCAAACCTGAGAGAATGAAACAAATACAAGATACTGAATAAATAAGGAACCAAAATCTCACTACTACGATGGTACCCCATAGAATCCAGTAGTTACCTAAACAACAAAACAGGAAGGGTTATGGCAAACTGTGAGAAATGGGGTTACTGGCTGAAGGGTGATAAACACTTCTCAAACACGAACCGCAATCCTTGTCAGGGAGAAGGCACAATCAAACCGCAAGTTAACCTGTGCTCAACGATCTGGTAGCTTGGCACAGAGCAGTCAGGCTTAACTTAGAGGCTATGTATAACGTATTTATGCAGCACTTCAAACTTTTAAAAAGTGAAAACACAAAACAACTAAAATCCCACACCAATTTAGAAAAATTGAGTACCTTTTAATAAATAAATCAAGACCAAAACAACAAAAAATCAATTTGTCTAACCAGAGATATGCAACTTTAAAGATTTCAGTGAAAATAGCGCCAAAAAGCACAAAGAGCTGACTGTGGATATCTGGTTGGGCCAGACTGGGAAAAAAATCACGGAGTGCGGAGCGTTGCGAGGTCTTGCGTCGAGGTTGCGTCGCACAACCAAGGAGATGCATCAGTTCCGAGGAGCTGCAAAGCTGTAATGCGATGTTTTTCATTGTCGTCGAGGATCCCATTGACGAGGGCTTGCGATGTGAAGTATGCGTTGTGTAATCGAGGCAAAGCGTCGATTTCGACAAGCTGTGAGGCGAGAGCATATCTCATCTTTGAGGCCGCCGTCGACGAGAGATATGCGATGCGAGCGCCTGCGACGGTGAAGCTTCACACATCGGCAGCCCTTGCACTGTGAGAATCCTTGCAGCAGAGGCGATGCATCAGTTCTACTTCGTTTTTGGCTGCATAGCAGAGGATGTGTGTTGGTTCTGCTGAAACCACAGATGGGCTGGCAGAGCACCTTCAGGCCCACTTTCAATGGTCCAGCACTGGGGTGGCACCACTTGCTAGGATAGGACTCACAGATGGCAGGGTCCAGGATTTGGTTCAAGGTTGTTGGAGCCTTCTGTCCCTGAGGCTCTAGTAAGGAGGCCGGCCAACTAGCCTTTGGAGTCACTTTTGGGGTTCTCGGTTTAACAGATGCAGGTCTAGTCCTTCTCACCCAGGCAAGAGGGCAGCAGACAGCAGTCTGCACAACAGGGCAGCAGTTCTTCAGAGCAGCAGTCCAGTAGAGTGGTAGTCCTTTCAGCAGCACAGCAATGCTTCTTCCTGGCAGCATATCTACAGGTCCAGAAGTGTACCGAACTGTCAGCTACACCCAGTCATGTGACCCAGAGACAGGCTTCAGGCACTAAATGGCTAAGGCAGGGAAATGCCTACTTTCTAAAAGTTGCAATGCAAAAGAATAATAACAGAATGCACCCCTTTCCTTAAACTTGTTTTTACTTCAACTGAATAATATGCGTGCGAGCTGATGCCGCGATCCGTCCCCAAAGTCACGGAACTGTAATAAGTGGCCCAAAAAGGCACGTGGTTTACGCGCCCATCAGTCGCACTGCGTAATGTAGGAATTTATCCTCACAGTAAACTAATACACATGTAGTTTTCCAAATTTGATCAGAAATTGTGAACTAATATTATTGACAAAACCTTGGTCCAAAGTTAATCCATAAGTTCTCAATCACAACAAAGACAGCGTAATTCCACCATAGTTCTTTATTTTATTTTCAGATGCCTTCTGCCTGCCCATCCGGGCTTCAACAGCGACACATAGCGGTAGACAATTCATGCAGAATGGCCTCATGTGATTTCACCCAATGCATTTCGGGCCAGAAGGCCCTTCGTCAGGGGTAACTGAAATAATAAAAAGACGTCTAAACCAACTGCTCAATACAAATTGTCTGTAACATATGCATATAAATAATACTAATGCCCCCTGTGATTCACCCCTATACAATCCTACCTCACACCCTTGTAAAACCATGCTTGTGTGAACATACTCCCCAACCTAAAATAATTGCTCCAGAAACCAAAACGTTGATGAAACTATAATACCAAACTGGTAAGACGAACTAATATGAAAAAACCCCTTCCATGCAATACACAAAAAAACGTTTTGTGAATATAATACTAGAAAACCCCCTTCCTGCATCCCTTAACACGCGTAAACCACGTGCCTTTTTGGGCCACTTATTACAGTTCCGTGACTTTGGGGACGGATCACGGTATCAGCTCGCACGCATATTATTCAGTTGAAGTAAAAACAAGTTTAAGGAAAGGAGTGCATTCTGTTATTATTCTTTTGCATTGCAACGTTCTGTCCCAACCAAGTTTGCACCCTTTGGATTATAAAGATGAAAATCAATATGGAGAACGAAAAGGCAGTGAATAAATTATCATTCCGAAGACAGCGAGTGAACATTCAGAAGGGAGTTCATGTGGTCACGTAGATCATTACTGAAAGGAACACGATCACTTGTTATGAGGGACATTTAAATCCTGTTCATATTTGTGATTTTTTTGATCAACATGGAGTTTGAATTGTTGTGATCTGATTTATTTTGCGGAAACAAATTGGTTTGTTTTTGAAGTATTTGAGTTGTAGCAATATATTGGTTACATTTTGATAGGGGGGTGAGACTGTAACGGGGTTGGGCACTAATGCACGGGTAGGATGGAGTAGTTTTTCTTTTTCGTTTTTCCTTTTTTTCGTGTTGGGGTTGCACATGCATACCGAGAGACTGCACAACGTATTCCTTTAAGGTTTTCAGCTCTAATTGGGACAGGTCATGGGGTCAGGGTTACACCTCCTCGATTTGGAATAAATAGATGGTTTTCACGTGGGAGAGTTTAGAAGTTGCGTATAAAGACGAGGTAACACACATTTACGGCAGTTGAAAATAGTGTGGAGGAGGAGATTAGGCTACCGGCCGTGGCTTCCAAGGTAGTTTGTACTGGCTCTCACTATGTTATATGGAAAGGGATGGTAAATAGTAGGTATTGGGTTGGGCAAAGGGAAGTTAAGGGATGCAGGAAGGGGGTTTTCTAGTATTATATTCACAAAAAGTTTTTTTGTGTATTGCATGGAAGGGGATTTTTCATATTAGTTCGTCTTACCAGTTTGGTATTATAGTTTCATCAACGTTTTGGTTTCTGGAGCAATTATTTTAGGTTGGGGAGTATGTTCACACAAGCATGGTTTTACAAGGGTGTGAGGTGGGATTGTATAGCGGTGGATCACAGGGGGCATTAGTATTATTTATATGCATATGTTACAGACAATTTGTATTGAGCAGTTGCTTTAGACGTCTTTTTATTATTTCAGTCACCCCTGACGAAGGGCCTTCTGGCCCGAAAGGCATTGGGTGAAATCACATGAGGCCACTCTGCATGAAATGTTTACCGCTACGTGTCGCTGTTGAAGCCCGGATGGGCACGCAGAAGGCATCTGAAAATAAAATAAAGAACTATGGTGGAATTACGCTGTCTTCGTTGTGATTGAGAATTTATGGATTAACTTTGGACCAAGGTTTTGTCAATAATATTGTTTCACAATTTCTGATCAAATTTAGAAAACTACATGTGTATTAGTTTACTGTGAGGATAAATTCCTACATTACGCAGTGCGACTGATGGGTGCGTAAACCACGTGCCTTTTTGGGCTATTTTCTAAAAGTGGCATTTTAAAAATTGTAATTTTAAATCCAACTTCACCATGAGATTTTTCATCACAATTCCAAAGACACCAAACAAGAACTGGTTACCTGATCCCATTTGGAAATTATTTCATTTACTGGTCCTGGGCACAGGTAGTGCCACTGTAGTAGGGCCTTACAAGTAAATTAAATATTCCAATTGGGTATAAGCCAATTCTACCATGTTTTAGGGAGAAAGCACAAGCACTTTGGCACTGGTTAGCAGTGGTAGAGTACACAGAGTCCTAAAGCCAGCAAAACAGGAGGGTTGAAGGCAAAACGTTAGGGAGAAAACCACGCCAAGGATGCCAAGCCTAACACAGACCATATAAGAACGGAATTACATCATTCCTTCAATATCCCCCCAAAACAAAATCAATAGGAGAAGGGATTGAGCAATGTCCCAGGGGTGCCAAAAAAAAATATTTTCCATCTTTTGTAGAATATGTATTTCACCATCCATAAGGTTCATTAAGTCACAGCACTGGACAGTGAATATATGTCCAACAGTATTTCATATGCGTGCGCCTTACTAACTTAGAAGAGCAGTCAGCTGTTGGTAAAAAAAATGTGTACCCTTCTTGTTTCTAGAGGTATTGAGGAAGAAGAGTACTTCACACGCATGGAAAAATGCAAGATAACCAGCAATACCAGGAGCAGTTACTGCAGCAAAGCTGGAATCTACGATAGTGGTGTGGAAAGAAGCAGCAGACTGACTGTCGAGAAAACAGGTAAGTAATAATGGTTTGAAATGTCAATTATAGGTAAAAGAGGGACTCTCGAGTGCAGCTTTTATGCTGCCGCACGAGAATCTCAAATGTGACTAGCGTGGGCTCCCAGGGGGGGTTGACTGATGCAGGGGCACGCAAATCAACTAGACCGCATCCCCTGCCACGGCCCATCTCCCCACTTCCGGGTTTTCGGCTGCGCCGCTAAATGTGTGGTCGCATCCAAGACACCCTACCCATTTTGGGGCCACCACAAAGGTAAAAAACATTGTGTTTGCAAGCCCTACAGGGCATTATGAGGCACAAACTCCGCAGGGCATTATGTGGTGCTTCCGCCAGCATCAGTGAATATTTAATTAGTGGCTCTCCCTCTGTGTTAGGAGAGCTTGACGTATTTTTTTGTCTTTTTTCTCCTTTTCTTCTGTTGTTAGAGGTGCCCGGTCCCACCCAGTCACCCTGACATGTGCTTTAATTGGGGGCAGCTCTGGAAGCTCACTCCCATCTGCCCCAGCTGGCTTGCCTTCCCGGCCAGCACTCCTTGTTGCCAGCAGCTCTGTACTCCCTGCCTGCTCCATGCAGGCGGGGTGTTGTTTCGCTGGTGGTCCATCCACTCTTTCCAGACATGGACACACGGAAGCAAAATGAACACACCATCACTGGGGCCAGCCTTCTCTGCTGTGCTCTCCACAGACTCCATGCCCCTGGCAATCTTGCAGGGCATCTGGTGGGGCGTTGGGGTCAAAGTCTTCTCCCAACTGGACCTAAGGGGGTGTAGAGCAAATTGCTTCACTGGTCCTGGAAAAAAACACTGGTCCTGGGATCTGCTGTAAGCAGAGTCTTGAGTCCATCGGGCGGCTTGTCCTTCCAGCTCTCCATAGTGTTGCCACTGCCGTCCAATTCCAGTGTCCAAATAAAACAAATGTTTCTCTCCCTTGTGCAAGAGTTTTTAAATGAAGGGTGGAAGGTTCTAGAAGCTAGGCACCCCTGGACAATCCGAAGATGCCACATCACCCCTCCACCCTGTTTAAACCCTCCTGCACAGCAAGCTGGGACAATTCAAGTTGGCGTCATCCAGTGGCCACTCTTCACATCTCCTCTGGGGACGTCAGCTCCACCCATAGCTGACATCACTGCCAGGGACTTTCCCACCAAAACGTCAAAGAAAAGCCCCCTTCTGTTTTGGCTCCAGAGGGCTGGACTTCCTCCTGTGTTCAGTGGGCCTGGGCTGTTCCAACCCTGAAACAGGGGAGACAGCTAATTAACAGATTTTCTTCCACACCCCTTCCTCCTCAAGAGCCAAGCGAAGCACTGTTAATTACTCCACTTGTGTGCTGAGGCCTCTGTTCCCTCTGCTGGGGAGCAGTGCAATTAACGTGGCCCAGCAGGGTGACCAAATGCCTGGACTCTGATCCTGATCCAAGCCAGAGAAATACAAAATTATGGACGATCCATAAAGTGTTCATGTAGGATCTTGCTACCTGTTTGTGGGCTTAAGGGAAGCAAAACTGCACCCTAAGGCAGATTTCACCTATGTGTATGACACAATGGCACTGCAAATAAAACAGTAAACCATACTGACTTTACATAGTAGTGCCTCCTAATATTACAATGTGTATCCTAGGTTGACATCTAACCTTGCAGAGCGCCCTTTGTGCCAAGCTACATTTGCTGAGTTACCGGCCTGCGCATGACGGCAGTCTGACACTCGCAGCCTGCAAACATGTGTGTACGTGTGTGCACACGCGTTCACGTGTAACCAGACAGATGCCCCTTACCTTTGCTGCATCACAGCAACCTTGTCTTAAAAGGCGGACACTGGTGGTAAACATGCACAGTTCATTTACCATGTGATTACCATGGGTGGCACACTAGTAGTGAGACTCACCCACAATAAAAAGTCCAAAACCGGTTGATCAAAAAAGCAAAACATCTGGGTGTACTAAATGAGTTGAACCCAATTTGAAGCAGTGAGTATATAGCCGCTTACTGCCTCATGCACCAGTGACTCCACTGCATGCTAGGAAGAGGTTCTTATTCGAGGTTCAACCTCACCCATACATATGTCCAGCCTCACATGCCCAAGTACAGCACAAATGCCCATGTAGTGCACCGACCCAATCATACATTCCAATGCCAGTTCCTAAAGTGCCCATGGGCAGACCCAGATTCGTACCCACATATCAGATATTTACATCATAGGCCTGGGTAAGAACCCCAATCATATGTCATCCATTGCTATGATATGTGCAAGACTTCATATGTTTATTATATCCATAATGTTCTCAGAAATGTACTCCTAATATATGCCAGTCAGTGCCATTATATGCACAGGTTCTACATACTTGTTATCGTCAGCAAATACCCAGATAGAAAATCCTACGCTGTTTGACATAAATATCATGGGATAGATGTACAAAGCATTTTTGCTGTCACAGACAGCCCGATTCGCAGAATTGGGCCGTTTGCGACTGCAGAAATGCTTTTTGTAATGTGCAAACACTAAATTGAATTCGACAACTTGTTACCAAATTGCAGTTTGGGTTTGCGAACAAAAACAGAATCGCTATTTGGAAGGGGAGTGTTCAGGGCATCCGTTCCAAAGCTGAAATCTGAATGCTATGTACTAATGTTTTCCGACCGAACTGTGTTCGCAAAACAATTGCGCTTTGCCACCAATTAAAAGTTGGTGGTAACCCATTTGCAAATGAGAACGGGTCCCCTTGGGACGCATTCCCCTTTGAGAATGTTTGACAAAATATTTTTTAAGAGCAAGCAGTGGTTTCACGGACCACTGCCTACTCTTAAAACACAAAAATAAAATGTTTCATTTTTCTTTTGAAACGTATTCCACTGTGTTTGAAATAAAAAGATTGCTTTATTTAAAAGCAATCACAGACATGGTGACCCCAGCAGGCTACCATCCCTGTGAAGGCAACGATTCCTAGTGGGTCACAAGTTGCGACCTATCTCATTAATATTCATCAGGTAAGTCTATTTGCAACCCACTAGGAATAGCTAATTTGGAAATCAGTGCCAGATTTCACTTTAGTGCATTAGTGACAGAAATTACCCAATAGCGATTTGCAAAAAAATCACTTTTTGATAATTGCTATGACTAATGTTCGAACAACTAGCCCCATATATCTAGGTCACCACATGCATGTTATTGCATTCATGTTTCCGGCAGCTACTCCCACCAGGTGACAGACATTGCCTTCGTATGCATAGATAGAGTCACCAAACGGAGACACAAACATAGGAGACACCTCTATTCATACACAGTGACAAACACTGGCAAACACACATATGCAGACACACACTCACACACAAGTATGCACAGGCACACACAGGCACGCAGAAATGCTTACAAATACACACATATCCAAGGACTCAATGTTTCGTCTCTCGTTTCGGTCCCCCATCTTGCATCAGCTCTGACTCACGTTTATGTCTGCTTCAAGGGTGTTTGCATTATTGGGTGACTCCTCTATCCCTGCTGCTTCCTCCTGATGGCAACCATTGTTTTAGCAGTTTGGAGGGGTGATGAATGATGGCAGGGGACCTGTAGGAGGTGCTGCCACCTGAAGAGTTCCTTCTGGGACCACTCAACACCAGGACCCTCAGGACGGGCAGTGCTGGCACACTGACACATTTGAATGTAAAAGGGCCCTGTGAATTACCCGTCCAGGCATTCTGAAGTAATCAGCTGAAAAACAGCACTAAATGAATGCAATAAAGCTCATCTAACTATAAAAAGTAGAAAATCGTACCTACTCTTGACAGGCCTGGGAACAGGATAAATCTCCCCATTATGTGCATTAGTACAACAGAAACACAAACACAACATTGTCGACTCCATATGCTGTATATTATGTTTGGACAATGTTCAGTGCTATAAATCCTACTGGCATGCACGTTGATTTACAAATTACATGACATAGTGCTTTTATTGGCGTTCAAATTGGGAAACAATGTAAATGATGACTTTATAAGTGACAACTTACCATTTTTACACCTAAGGCACTTAATAGTTCTCCATAGGTACACGGAGGAGAGAAGTGCATGTTGTCACATAGACTCAAAGGTCCCGGTCGGGCTCTCCTAAAATACCTCCGTCCATGCATGCAGGCACGGACGGAGGTATTTTAGGCGAGCAGGCCAGGCGGGGACCCTAGAGTCTTAATATATACCCATTTATGGGCACCAAGTAGGGGATTTAGCTGTGCTTGACTTATGCATGGTAAATTCACCAGTTACATCAGCAGTATAGAAAAGGTGTGGATTGGTGGTAGTATGATCGCTCCTGATGAAAGCCACGAGCACTTAGGAACATAAGTGGAAGAAACATGTTGACCCTAAGAGGAAGTAGAGGTAACTAGAGCCCTGTGACTTCCTAAATTTTTTAATCATACCGGCTGGCACCCAGATTAAAATGTTAGGGCTACCAGGCAGGTATTTTTTAAGAGTAAACCTACCCCCACTCACTACCCAATTCCTTTTCCAACAAAGTGTTCCCATGCATCTCACAGGTTATAGGAAGCACAGTTCCGCAACGGAATGGGAAGGAACTCTGTGATGAAGCATGCCACCAAGGGGCATCCCTGGTCGGTGAGAATTCTTTAAAGTAAAAGGATTCTTTTCCCCTTAGGTTCGACTAGAGAGTTCCTAGATTGATCCTATCAAGTTAGGCTCTATAGTTTGTGTACAATGAAGTAAATATCCAGCCCAGTGCTTGTCTTTTCAAAAAAGTACACAGTGATGCTCAATACTCCACAATACTAGCAGCTGAAAGCAAGTGAATGTCTCTGGGGGCTATTCTGCAGGTACTGTGCCTACCCCTCTCCCTCGTGGACCCACTGTCACCAGGCTCTCTCCCAGGTTCTAGGTGATTCCCTCTGTTGGGAAACGGCATTTACAATGCGGGCGGAACCACGCGTTCCGTTACCACGCTTGCCTTTATCATCCATATGCCTTTACCATGCATATTCTTGGTAAAGGCAGTCAGAGCTCTAGATTCAGAGCGGATGGGCAGGGAGAATGGAAGGAACATGAAGGATTTGGCCGCGGCTTGGTGAGAAGAGCTGGGGTTGGGTGCAGTTTTTTGGCTGGGGGCTGAGTTTTAGGGCTCAGGGCGGGGGGTCGGGTAGTTTTTAGGGCTGGGGGATGGTTTTAGGGCTCAGGGCGGGGGGGGGGGCTGGGGTGTTTTTAAGGCTGGGGTCGGGGTAGTTTTTAGGGCTGTGGGACGGATTTAAGGGCTCAAGGTGGGGGTCAGGTCGTTTTTAGGACTGGGACCGGTTTTAGGGCTCAGGGAGGGTGGCTGGGGTCGCAGTCGTTTTTAGGGCTGGGTTTCAGGGCAGCGGGTGGGGGGCTGGATATTTTTATGGTGGGTTAGTTTTCAGGGTTGGGGGCCAGGTTTTAGGGCTCAGGTTAGGGGGCTGGGGTGAAATCTTTACCAGGCATATGCCTTTACCAATCATGTCTTTACAACGAAATTCGTGGTAAAGGCATGCGTGGTAAAGACGCGGTCGTGGTAAAGACTGCGTTGTTAAGGCATGCAATATAATCACATGCGTGGTTTCATCACACAACCCCTCTGTCTCTCAGGCAGCAAGAGTATTGTGAATCTAGCACAGGTACATTCACCGCCAAACAGTATGTGCACTTAGTCTTTTAGTCTATTATCTACTTGCAGGTGAATTTAGGCCTCTCTGGTCTCACTTGGTCTACTCTGGGCCACTTCGAAAACCAAAAAGCCCTTGGAATATTACATATACCTAGTCATATTCATTCCTTCTCTGGGGGCCCTTCCTTTACTAGTAAGATAAGGGCAAGCTCTAGTGCAAAGCTACAAGAACAACCCCATGTATGTGTCAATGAAAGACAGGTCAGTGCCAAGGAAAAGATCAAATGTACCCAAAAAACACCAGGACAAAAAAGCAAAGGGAGGGCCTCATGTAAGCAACCACCAAGCAGCAATTGGCATACTCTCGCCAGTTTGGTCACATATCATGATTGGCATCTCGCCCCTGAAACTAATTTTGCACCAGAGCACTTACCACAAGATAAAGCTTGTTTATGGTGAGTGCACTATTCTCAGTAAAAAAATGAAAAACAATCTACTGTGATAGAGGACGCTCTCACAGTTTGCAGCATTGCCACTGTGTCACTTTCAGATGGCATTCTTACCTTTGCCTTACCTCTCTCATGCTAGAATTACAACAGAGGATACTCAATCTGCCATTTTCTGATACCACTCTCTTTGGTAGTCACACGGATGACGAGGTGGCGAGGATGAAGGCAGAAATGGAGACTTGAAAAGCCATCGGCTTAGAAAAACCTAAAGAGCCAAAGAAAACCTCAGCCCATTACAATGCTTTTTTTCTTCACAGAGGGGTCAAACCCCTTGGTGTTATCAAGGCTGACAACAAACTGGTAATCAGTGACAACAGTATCAACGATCCTACCAGCCCTACCACAGAAAGTAGGCTTGAGGAAGATCAAGCCAGCTCCCTGCGCAGGGAGGTAAACAATGAGGTTCAAACCCTTGAATCTTCCCTTCCCCCTCTTCTGTTATCCACTCCGATAGAGGTAAACATCCATAATTTTCTGGAAGAGTGGAAAAACATCACACAAGATGCCTGGGTTCTGAATATTGTTCGCAATGGATATAGGGGCACATGCATCAAGCATTTTTGTCTTCGCAAACGGGCCGATTCACAGAATCGGCCTGTTTGCAAATGCAAAAAATGCTTTTCAGATGCAGCAAACCCTATTTTGCGATTCAGTAACCTGTTACCGAATCGCAAAATGGGTTTGAGATTTGCTATTAGGAAGGGGCGTGTTTAGGGCGTCACTTCCTAATTCAAAATCGCATCGGTATGTAGGAATGTTTTGTGACCGAAATGCGGTTGCAAATCATTCGCATTTTACCACCTACTTCAAGTAGGTGGTAACACATTAACAAATGGGAAGGGGTCCCTTGGGGACCCCTTCCCCTTTGTGAATGTTTGTAAAGCATTTTTTACGAGCAGGCAGTGGTCCCACGGACCACTGCCTGCTCTTAAAAAATGAAAGGAAAACTTTTCATTTCTATTTTTGTAAAACATCCCGTTTTCCTTTAAGGAAAACGAGCTGCTTTACAAAAAAATTGCTTTATTTAAAAGCAATCACAGACATGGTGGTCTGCTGACCCCAGCAGGCCACCATCCCTGTGATTTTTGCGATTCCTAGGGGGTCGCAAATTGCGACCTACCTCATTAATATTAATGAGGTAGGTTATTTGTGATCCCCTAGGAATCGCAGAAAGTGTTCAACACACTTTCATGCATGCTGTTTTGCGATTTCCTAATTGCGAATCACAGTGATTCGCAATTAGGGAATCGCAAAATGGTGTATTGATGCATCTGGCCCATTGTCTCAGGTTCACCAGTCCACCACCGTCCATACCTCTGAAACCATCCAGATTCCAACTACCACAGTTATGAGCGGAGGTCAACATCCTCTTACAAAAGCAGGCGGTGGAACCTTTTCCTCCTCAACAATGAGGCACTGGGATATATTCCAGGTACTTTCTCGTCAAGAAGAAAACAGGAATGAATTCAGACCCATTCTCAACCTCAAAACGGCCATCAAATGGATTTGACGAAAGAAATTCCAGGTGCCGGCATTACACCAAATTTACTCTCAATTACACCAAGAGGATTGGCTCTGCTCCATCGACCTTCAAGATGCATACTTTCATATTCCAATCGCTCAAAAGCATTGAAAGTTCTTGAGGTTTGTAGTGGGGCATGACCACTACCAGTACCAAGTTCTCCCATTTGGCCTAAAGTCAGCACCCAGGACATTCTACAAGTGCATGGCAGTAGTTGCTGACCTTCTCCGAAAGCACAAGGCATTCGTCTACCCATAACTAGATGATTGGCTGATCAAGGCATCCACATCTCAGGATGCTCAGCTTCACTACAATTGGACTTGCGACTTACTACAACACCTTGGCCTTTAGGTTAACCACACAAAGTCAGCCTCTGTCCCAGTACAACTTCTACACTACCTAGGGTCCTCCATCGATACCCTTCAAGCAAGAGTGTGTCCTTCAGAGGAGAGACACTTCTCAATCCTTCATAAGTCTCAGGCTCTCATGAAAGCCTCTCATCCAACTGTGAGAACAGTATCCTCTCTCCTCATCTCGATTGCCTCCAGCATTTTTCTCAAACCAAATGCCCGTCTCCACATGAGGCCCCTACAGGAATGCCTCGACGACCAGTGTGACTAACTGACAGGCAATTGGGACGACAAGATACAGCTATCCCATCAGGCAAAGCTGTCCTTGAAATAGTGGTTCTCTCCAATCAACCTACTTCAAGGAACACTATTCCATCAGGAGACTCTTCCTCAAACCATAGCCGTGGCTGTCTCCCTGCTAGGATGGGGAACCCACATGGACCACCTCCAAATTCAGGGCAAGTGGTCACATAGAGAATCGACATACCACATCAATCTCCTGGAACTGCGAGCAGTCTATCTGGTGCTGAAGGCATTTCTTCCATCGATTAAGCCCAACTCCCTGCTTGTTGAGACGGACAATACAACCACCAAGTACTACCTCAACAAGCAGGGAGGGACGAGGTCCAGGCCCTTGTCTCACAAAGCCCAGACAATCTGGAAATGGCTTCTGGCCAGAGACCTTACAATCACTGCAACTCACCTTCCAGGTGTACAAAATGCTCAAGCAGATTCTCTCAGCAGACTCCTCCAAGAAAACCACGAGTGAGTCTTAAACGATGACGTCGTCCAAGACATCTTCAAACTCTGGGGCACCCCAGCCGTAGACTTGTTTGCCACGGCAGAAAACACAAAATGCCGAAGCTTCGCATCGAGGTACTTCCAGCTAGGGACACTGGGAAATGTCCTATGAATCAGCTGGTCCAGCAGATTTCTCTATGCTTTTCCGCCGATTCCCTTGATCCCAGCAGTCCTCGTCAAGCTGTCCCACTCGAGAGCCAAGATGATACTCATAGCTCCAGTGTGGCCTCATCAATGGTGGTTCACGTACCTCTTTCACTGGTCTGTCCATCCACATCTCAAGCTGCCATGCAGACCAGACCTACTGATGAAATTTGGAGGCCAGATGGTACACCCCAATCTCTCTTCTTTAAGTTTGGCTGCATGGCTCCTGAGCTAGTGCAGTATGGACATCTGAACTTACTGTAAGACTGCATGAATATCCTCAGAGAGGCAAAGCGACCTTCCACACGTTACACATATGCCTTAAAATTGAAGAGATTCTGCATATGGTGGTCATCTAAGAACAAGAACCCTACCACTTGCCAGTAAGATGTCATTCTTCCATACTTACTCCATTTGTCTCAATCTGGCTTGCAATTCTTTTCTATAAAGGTTCACCTGGCAGCTCTTACTGCCTACAGAAAATGTTCTTCACAAACCTCTTTCTTCAGAATCCCCATCATTGAGGATTTCCTAGAAGGTCTGAAGAAGGTTTGTCCTCCTTTTAGGCGCCCTTCCCCTCCATGGGAGCTTAATTTAATGTAGTCCTTTCACGTCTTATGCAGGACCCCTTCGAGCACATACACAAGGCATCTTTCTAACACCTGTCTTGGAAAACCACTTTCCTTGTGGCAATTACATCTGCCCGCAGGGTTAGTGAGATCTAAGCACTCTGTTTACATGAACCATACACTGTATTTCATTCTAGCAAAGTAGTCATGAGGACTCACCCAAAATTCCTCCCTAAGGTAGTTTTAGACTTCCACGTCAACCAGACAATCTTATTACCCACTTTCTTTCAGAATCCCTCTACTCCAGCGGAAAGAACTCTCCATTCCCTGGATGTGAGGAGAGTTCTTAAATGTTATCTAGACAAGACAAGGGACATTCGGAGATCAGACCAATGGTGTGACAACTACGGTCCACTCAGTACAGGCTTAGCCACCTCTAAGCAATCCATTTCCCGATGGATAGTCTCAAGTATTTTGCTCTGCTATCAAAAAGCTAACAAAACACTCTCAGCTAGACCAAAAGCACACTCCACTAGAGGGAAAGCAGCTACTGCTGCTTTGCTGCGCAATATCCCTATTCCAGAAACGTGCAAAGCCGCTACCTGGAAATTAGTTCATACATTTACCAAACACTGCTGCCTGGATTCTGACGCTAGAGCAGATGCTCAAGTAGGGTAGGCTTCCCTCAGAAACCTATTTGCTTAGACAGTCTAGTTCATCCTCTGTCTCCTCCACCGCGCTTTGTGGGTATGGGCTTGCTATTCTATTCAACGCTTATGACTATACATGGAAATCCCCTAGTTTCTTACCTGTAACTCCAGTTCTCTCGTAGGATAATTTCCATGATAAGTCATAAGCGACCCTTCTGCTTCCCCTGTGGAATAGACAGAGATATCCTTACCATCTACATATATCTCACATCGCCTGAACTGAAGCAACTGCCACCACCTGTGCATGATGGGATACTGGTGGTCTTTGGGTTCTTAAAGGCACAGCCTCTATTTTAGCCATATACTGACAGCCTATGAGGCTACTCTGTCCTGCACTCCATCTCTATCATAACAAACATTTGCAATGCATTAGGTCTCGCATTTACGCGACTTAGAGCTATTGGCATTGTAAATCACCATGTCTTTTATTTATGTTTTGGTTTTTAAAACATAAATAAAAGGCATAGTCATTTACAATTATAATAGCTTAAACTCTCGCAAATGCAAGACCTATTGCATTGCAAATGCTTGTTGGTAGTTCTCTCCGCCCTGTGCACTTAAGGAGTGACTTCTGTTAGATCTCTGATTCCTCAGGTCTTTTCTATACCATCATCCGAATTTCCCTCCAGAAGTATCTTGCCACTGGGCTCTGGGGGATGAGACCACCGCCTGGCTGATGGCACAAATGGGACCCAGCACTTACTCTTTTATGCTGTACTCTGCATTAGCCATTGTGGCCTCATGCTTCATTTTAGGGGAAGGTGTCTGCTTCCACCTCATTGTACGCTCTCAATTAGATGGACAGTCTTAAAAGTAGGTCAATGTTTCCTCGCTATATCATCCACTGCTTTTTATCTGGGGTCCTCAATCATGTGGGTGAATCTATCCATTATACACCTCCACATATGAACTTCATGGAAGGCACGTCCATGATGGCCATGGCCAGATCGCATCCCATGAGGTTGCCTCAATTACCCCTGCTTTGAGTAAAATGTTTTTGGGACAAAAACAGATCACTGACATAATATCAAAGCCAACAATATCGTGTAACAAAAATATTGTGTCAAAAATATAATTTACCCAAATATTGTTTCCCTATCCTTATAATGGTAAGTACAAAAATATTGGATAAAAATATTGTTTCACACTTCTCTCATTAAAAACATACCAAAATATCGTTTAATAATATATATACATATATATAGTTTAAAGTGGTGAATCTTAAATATTTTAATACATACTATTAATATAATGTTAATTAAATAAATCTCACTAATATTTAATACTATTTATAAATATATACTTATGTAAACAAACATACATCAATATATATGTGTATGTTTATATATATATTTAAAGGAAGTAACAGGGGGTGCTCAGAGTTCTAATAGGTGAGTAAATGAGAAGCCCAAGGGGTACTTCCCTTTTTGGAATAGGACCCCTCAAACACTCAAAGCTTCATCATAGCGCTTTTTCTCCTCGTCGAGCCGGCGCTGCAAGGCTGGATGGGCACCCTCACTTTCAGATATGGCTCTTTGGCGGCGATATAGATTGGCGCCCGGCACTATTGGCTCCCTTTGCAGGCTTATTTGTTTATTTATCTCATCCTTAACCTCTCATCCAAGGGACATGCGGCTAAAAGAGCCTGGCTCCGTCTGTGATTTCAGTTCGAGTCCCTTCCAAATCACTGAGCACGTGCACCTTATTTTCGATAAAGGGTTCCTCTTTTCTCCATATCTTCGTTCCTGTAATATAAACCGCCTCGAAAAAAAAAGATATAGGCCTCGAATATGTTCTATTTGCAAAAATTGAGTCACAGAAAACGTCTTGGCCCTTCTGTCGTCAGATGGATCTGCTAACCTTATTAGACTTGTGGATAATAGTCTTGGGCGGCACCAATCCAGTTTTTCAGTAAAATCAATCAATATGCAAATAATACCTCCTTCAAATACATTGTATGTGAATTGATCACATTTCTGATTATGGCGGAGTTCTTGACAACCTCCACACCCTGAGCTCCTCCAGCTTTTTAATTTGACTATGCCACATATTCTTTATGCACAGTGGCCTTTCGGGTCATGCTGTGTGCTTAATGAGAATGATTATTTTTTAAAAAGCAAGTTCTAATACAGAACTCACAAGATTATCCCAAAAAACATTGCACATTTCATGTTAGGCACAACATTGCTGCTAGTTCACAATATGGGCTGGTGAGACGCTAAATAGAAATGCACTGATTAGTGATAAATTGTGTTGGTGGCTTCTTCTGGTGGCCACGTGACCACGCAGAACATTACTGAGCTGACCACAATCTTTTCACATGGTACGCCCAGCAGCTGACAGATTTAAGGGCCCCAAGCCTGCCTACATCTACCTCACAATCAGTGGCAGGCGGGCTTTGGTAGGCAGGAGGGTCGCTTCTGGCCATCAATATCCACTTAGTCCACAATTCGAGCTGACATAGTGATAACTGTTTATATATCTACAATGTGATGTATTTTAAAATCGTGTCATATAAATTGCACAACTCCCGTTTGCACAAATAATCGGACATTCAGATGAAGTGCATTTTTTATTGGTGTTGGATTGCCAACTGGAGAAGCTGTGCATTTACATATGCAAAATGAAAGTCACTCTGCAGCGATGTTTCCAGCGCCTTATATGAAATGCATGCTGGCTGTAAAAGCAGGTACGGCGTCGCCACATTATATGCCTCTTACAAGCAGCCGAATTTTACATATTTATTATCATCTTTGAAGGTGCTGCGCATCTCTCCAAAACAAGACCCATAGCCCCACTTCCTGTCGGTTTCATTCCTGGATATTATCACGTGATTAAACAAGCACTGCATCAGTGCGAGTCTTCTTGATAAACGATTTAAGGGTATCGCGAGATAAATACCCAGGTCCGAGGCTGTAATTGCGGCAAACACTGTGTATGAATGATTCCCTGCCATATTAAGGGGCCGGGGCAGATGTGTAATTATTACCTGCATCCAGCACAGATAACGCTGTGCAGTCTGGGCGCACTTTCATCGGGCTCGAGCGCAGCCTGCAGTAATCTGTCATCAATAAATACCGCGGAAGGGAATCTGTCTTTTCCACAGCCACTCATTCCGGGCCTGCTATCACCCGATGTTACGCGGTCAAAATACCCCGCTTATCTCCCCTGTCATACTTCTACACCGCACTAATAAGTTCTTCAGATGTCTCTATGCTTTATCTGCCATGAAGAAACACCACCATTACATTAGGGGAGTCGTTTCATCAGAGTGATCACTCCGCCGGCTTTAACAAAAAAATAGAACCTACTGCCCTGAGAGGAAATGCGCAAAGAAACTGTGGCATATTATTTCACCACAATGTGTGTCATACTGTACTTGCTGCAGCAGCTTTTCCTACATCCGTGGTGCTGTAAATAACAGGCGAGGAAGCAAGATCCCGGGAAGGCTCGTCTCTCGCACACACGCCCGCTTCCTCGTTTGTTTAGGGGGGAAGGGGGAGGGGTGGAGGAGGCGAGAACGAGGAGAGGAGAAGGCAGCAGAGGGAGGGGAGAGAGGAGGGGGCCTGCGCCTGTTTCCCTTGCGGGAGCGTGCAGGGGCACCATCTGTTTGCAAGTTAATTACAAACAGATGGTTTCAAAGCTCGCTCCCGCAAGGGAATCGCCAAACGTGCACGCGTTGCCATTTAAAGCAATGCAAAGCGTGCACGTTTGTAGGCAAAAAAGCGAATCGATTACTAAAGGTCTCCTCCTATGCAGCGCATGCGCGCTGTGTAGGCGAGACCTAAAAAGGGGTTTATGAGGGAGATATCTGCTGTTTGCAAAACATCTTAAATAGTTCTCATATTTAATGTACTGCCCTTTTTTGACTTCATGATGAAGAATTGGGCCATTGTAGCCTAGGTATATAGGCTGCATTATTTGTCTTTTTCTTAAGTGTCTTTACAGGCCTTCCTGAAGAAAGGCAAAAATCTCCACTTAAGAAGATATATTAAAGAAGTGCTCCGGGGTCACAACATGTGGGCGGGACTATTCAACACTTATGACTTATCATGGAATTCCCCTACGAGAGAACTGGAGTTACAGGTAAGAAACTATTCCTTATTCATGTATAAGCACATTAAAACATGCCTCCTAATGTTAGGCTTCCAATATTTTGGAAAAGATAATTTTGAGTATTTATACCTAGGAGATGATAAAACCATAATATTAGGAGTAAAATCAGAATTAGATATAAAATAAAAATGAAATGTCATAACACAAAGTTACATAACAGTTAAGTCACAATTTAGTTAATATGAATAGACAGTGTTTGTACAACCTCTTCCAGTACCATTCATCCACGTTCTACAGAGTTCAGATGTAAATCCAACATCATGTGAGCATTAGTAGGGTCTTTTGAATGTCTGCCCCACATGGGTTGGATGTCACTTGCTCAATCACTTGCCACTTCATGTCCAACTCTGTAATGATCCGCTAGAGTGGCATTCGCTGTGCCCCAGTGTACCATAGTGAACTACTTTCTCTCCCTCCGAATGAACCACTTTTTTTTATTGTACTATAAATTTCCCAGGTAGGTAGGGTTTTTGGGCCTGGCCCGTCTTTTTGCTTTTTATTTATGTTTGGCAAGGCTGTTTTATTGTCATGATTTTGATTAAGTTGAGCAATAAATACTAACTGAGGCTGTAATTACCAAAAGGCTTCTGGCCCATACATTTGGTGCACATGTGCAAGAAATTTTCCTTAGTGTTTTTGATGGTTGTGTTTCTTACAATAGCCCAGGAGACAGGCTTTTATTGGCATCTGCTGAGGAAATCTCATTTGCATCTTTGCAACTGCTCTTGCATTCTTTTATTGATTTATTTATAAATTGAGAGATTTTTTATTTTATTTTCATAGGGAAGTCAATATACCATTGACAGCGGAATGCTTTACAAGTTCTAGGAACTAACAATAATAACAGTGTATCTGTGACTCCAGTTTGAGCAGTGTGCTTGATTGCTACAACATCTGGCTGGTTTACAGACTTGACGCAGATTTGATTAAACAAAAAACAGTGCTGAAATTTCAGATCAGATTCACCAGCTCATGCAAGTTCACCAAGAAAGAGATACTATTCTCCAGTAATTCAAAATTCTAGTACTTAACTTCTTGAGCGAAGCGGCCGCTTTCATCTCAACTTTTTGCAATACTTGAGTACGCAATGGAATTATTCAACATAGAGTTAGTTAGTCTGAGGACTGGAGTGGGTGTTATTTTCAGAGCAATATTTAAAGTACATACTCACAGGTCATGATGTCAGAGATATCAGTCTGTGACATTCTAAGTGGCCACTGGAATGTAAATAGTTTGAGTTTACCATAAAGATGTAAGCACACTAAGGACCAGATGTATCAAGCATTTTTCTGGTCGCAAATGGCACGATTCGCCTGAATTGCGACCGGAAAAATGCATTTTGGTATGTATCATTCCCAAACCACGATTCAGTAATATGTTACCGAATAACAATTTGGAATTACAAATACATACTGATTCGGTATTAGGAAGGGGCGTGTTTAGGGCGTCCCTTCCTAATACTGAATCACAGTGGTACGTAAGAATGTTTAGTGACCAAAATGCAGCCGCTAAGCATTCACATTTTACCGCCTACTTCAAGTAGGTGGTAACCCATTCGTAAACGGGAAGGGGTACTCAAGGGATCCCTTCCCTTTGTGAATGGTTGTGAAAAACATTTTTAAGAGCAAGCAGTGGTCCCACGGACCACTGCCTACTCTTAAAAAATGAAAAGAAAACTTGTCATTTTTCTTTTTTAAATGCATCCCGCTTTCCTTTAAGAAAAACGGGCTGCATTTAAAAAAAATTGCTTTATCTAGAAGCAATCACAGACATGATGGTCTGCTGACCCCAGCAGGCCACCATCCCTGTGATTTTAGCGATTCCTAATAAGTCGCAAATTGCTACCTATCTTGTTAATATTCATGAGGTAGGTCGATTTGCGACCCACTAGCATACGATAAATGAAACTCTATGAGTTTCATACATTAGGAATAGTGATTTTCTAATTGCGATTCGCAGGAAATCACAATTAGGTAATCGCTATTCCTAATATTGATACATCTGGCCCTAAATCCATTCCAGAAAACACTTAAAGGGCTTACCTCCTTTCAATACTTTCATGTTTTTTAGGGAAAATAACTTCTTAGAGGACCGTTAACAATTTAAAGTTCTACATAAAACACGCCTGGTTTACATTTCCATTTGGAAAAGGACATCACATCATTTAAGAAATCTGAGTAAAACCCATAAAATGTTGAAACAAAGTGGATGGGGTCCAATGTAAAGGTGGCCCCCTTTTTGATTGTACCAGTCGGGAAGTCAGTACTGTGACTGAACATCACAATCGCTTTGCTTCTTGCAGCCCCTTCAAGGCACAAGTGGAATGTACTGGCAGAGAAGCCCTCGATGATTTGCAAATGTATCCTTATTGGCTGCAGCATGCTCTCACAAAATGTAAGGCTATTTACTCATTTCACTTCCTTGTAGGGTGACCACTTCACCCCTGATTATTTTGGACACTGCTCCAGTACTTGGCTTTTGTGTAGTTTCCTAATGCATTCTGGGGGTTGTAGTCTTGTTTTTCTTCCATTGACTTAATTAGACTAACACACTTGAAATCAATGATTCGTAGGTGAAGAGTGCAGACTTAATGACCTGGAGTGAGTATCTCTGCCAGGATCTCATACAATATGAGATGGTAACTCCTCAGGATCCAGGTGATGCAATAAAGGGTCCACCCCTTGACATCCCCAACTCTGACTTTAGGTTACAGAGTGTTAGGGCGATCAAGTGAGGAAAGGGTAGGATAGGAACAGCGGGGAAAAGAACCTACAAAACAAAGAACAACATCATAAATGCATTCAAATACAATAACTGCACTCATAGGTTCTCACTAGATTTGCTCACTCTACCTTTGATCAAATGAGAACAGACTCAATCAGTCTTCATGCAACAGGAAGTAATTCTTCTGTCATGTGTGTAATTCTATAAGGCACAAAAACATCAGATTAAACCAGGGTCTAACAGCAATACATCACAAACTTCAGCAACACATGCGAACCCAAATACATACCGGTTCTTAAACAAATATTGCTAGGAAGAAGAGACGTCCAATAATGAAAAAATAATAAAAGAAAAATAAATAACCAAAGTCTTAATCCAAGGGTGCCTTAAAGTCTCAATGCAATTTTCCCATGTATTGAAGAATGAGCAAATAATAGGACCTTCAATCTTCTTAGCCACAATGCAAAATGAAAAGGTATTCCTCAAGAGTTATTATCACATTGCATATACGATGATGATCCCAAGTAGTCTGCTTCCTGTGACTACCTTCAACACCAGTTCACTTCCAGCCTGGAAGCGATTGAAATGATAAATAGTGCATGGTAGAAATAAACAGGGAAAAGTAAACGGAGGCAAAAACGTTCGTACCTCTTATAATCAAAAGGAAGGCGTGGTTATAACATCACCGCACCCCCGGTACTGTCCAAATTCACGCTCCACTCACCGCAGAGTGTTGAGGACAGCGCACATATTCCAGAACACAGCGTCTCCGCGGGTATCAACGCTCCGCCGCGGGACGCCCAATGACTACAGCAAACTGTGGCAGTTTTGGAGGAAACAAGTATCGCTCCATGCCCAGCCGAGCACGGCAATGCGGTAACGTAACCGCGATCTTCCGAAGTCGGGGCGAACACCCCCACGTCCTGGAATTGAAGCAACGCCAGGCTGCTTCCTCCACGCATGAACTGTCTCCGCCGAGAGACGAACTTCTGAAACAAGAATTACGCACGCTAGCAAGCGCGCGTCATTCCGTCATATAGACGCTGGTTCCCCCTCTACCACAGCCTCCTGGGAATTGTAGTTTCTGTGATTAAACACCAGGAAGGCGCTTAACCAACCTGATTCCTGACAATCTCACCCTACTTCCTACAGCCTGGGATAGTTTAAATAATGCAGCTATAAGTGCAATTCTAGCACCCTTGTGCGTTGCACTGCTTCAGCAAGAGGTGTGCATGCTAAGTGGCTAATTCTGCTTTCCCCCCCTTCAACTTTCTTCTTGCATACGTAGTAGGATATTTTTGACCCCTCTCCTCTTATTTGCAGGGAGTGGGCGACATAAGTAAGCCTGATTGTCCAAAAAAGGTTAATTTTACTCCATCCTCCCAGCTGCATGGATGTGTAGAGAAGCCATCCAAGGTAGAGATGACAAGTCGTTCTCTTTAACTAATCCTCCATTGCTAACAATCATCAACAGTAGGCATTCTAGAATGTTGATTTGTTTAATGATTTATCATTTGGTGAGATGTATTGTGACATCACTCATTGTATGGCCCCTTTAAATCTTATCTCATAGAGTGAGAGGAATATCAAAGGTGATCACTAGGCTTCCAGTCAAGTGTGTTAAACCAAACAATGTGCGAGCTCGTGGGAAACTAGAAGATGCAAAGGAAAATGCTCTTGACATACACCCCCATTGGCCCAGGACCACTTGTGTTATGAGTGGCATCACCATTCAATCTTTCTCAGCACCATCCTAATAGAGGGAAGGGGTGCTGGGTAGTGGTGGCGGGCATCTATCGGGGGCGGGCACGCACAAAATCAGATTAAAAAGACGACTTACCAACGAGGTCCACGGCTCCGGAGCTCTTCTTTGACCGACAGCCACAGGAACTGGATGCTTCAATTCCCTCCAATCAGCGCGCTGCTCTCACAGCATGAGAGCAGCGCCCTGATTGGAGGGAGCGGCCTCACTCAGCACTCCACAGCGCTCTGTAGGCCTACACTTGCTTTAAGGGGTTAGAGATATTTCAAGTGCACATGTGTGGCTGGCCGTCTCAAGACGGCTGGCCAAAAAGACATGCACACTTTAAACAGTTCATAGCCAGCCCACACTCCACCCTGCTGCTGTCACTCAAAAGTGGCCCCGCCCTATCCTGACGCTCAGCTCAGGACGGGGGATGGAAAAAAAATTGGTAATAAATTACCATTTTATTTTCCATCTCAGGGGGCTTTGAGGAGAATTTAAGTGGGGCGACGCTTCTCCGCTCCAACAGAGGAGCCGCCCCTGGTGCTGGGCAGAAAGGTAGTTAGCATTTAATAAAATCCAACTGATTAACTGACCTCAAATTAGATGATTATTTACAATCCATCGCTATTACTGGGTCATGGTTCAAGGACCCTAATAGAGGGGTCTTGGGCTGCTGTACTTACTCTACATTCAGAACTGATGTACTAACGGAGAGGGATAAAAATGGGGAGTAACAAACATCTCAGTATCTGTCCTAAAGCCCAAGCTACTCTGCAATTCTTTCATAAGAAAGTGCATAAATTATTGGCACATCTCAACGCAAAAGCCAGACAAATGGTAGCGGCGAGTGATTTCTGATTCAGTTGTGTGGAAGACACATCGTTTAAGAAGGTACTAGATAAGATAAATCATTGCTATAAAAGATGACTTAAAATTAATACGATAAGTTAAAGAATTGTTAAAAAAGATATTTGAAAAATCTCTAGCCTTCATTTTGCTAGGCATTATTTTAAAATAATTTTTCTAGCTTAGAATTGGAGCAAAAAAAAACTACTGCGGTAGTGGATAGTTTATAGAAATAGAATGGGGATTACCTGGATAGTAGGGAGAGCAACGTAGACTTTGAATTGAGTTTCCTTCAGAGACCTCACCTACAAACATTTCTATGGCAGGAGAGAGCCTCAGTATGCAAAAGGAACACTGTCTTCGGAGGTAAGCAGCATGCAGCAGGAGGAAGGGGAAAGAGAAGAAGAGAAAGAGTCCATGTCCCATGCCCAGGCACCATCCTTTAAAAAAAGGGGGGAGGGATATTGTAGAAACACAGTGATGAAGAGGCACATACTGGAGGAAGTGCAAAGTGTGTTTTCTTTTTTAAAAAGGAGTAAAATATGATAGAGGAAATTAATAGGAAAGGTTAGGAAAGGGTTGAAAATGATGACTTCAGGCCTGATATAGAGTTTGGTAGCAAATAAAAATCCTCCAGTTTTAAGAGCGGAGTACAACCCACTGACCTAATTTCCTCCATCATAGGTTATGGTTGCAGAATCTTGGTTTAGTGTTGGGGAGGAAATTAAGCTGGTGAATTCTACTTCATATTTAAAGTTTCAGATATTGGAGGATTTTTTTACCACCGATCTCAAAATGAGCCCCTTAGTCTTTTAGTTACCTACCAACGCCATCATTTTATCAGTTGAACTCTATCACTCCCAGTCCCTAGCCAAAGAAAAGGGGTTGTATGATGCAACCACGCATGCCTAAACCACGTATGCCTAAACAACGCGGTCTGAACCATAACTGCGTATTTACCACGCCTACCTTTACCATGCATGCCTTTACAATGAATTTCATTGTAAAGGCATGTTTGCTAAAGGGATATGCGTGGTAAAGTGCACAGCCCAGCCCCCCCCGCCCTAACACCTGATATCTCAGCCCTGCAATCCACCCCGCCCCAGCCCTTAAAACTAACCTGACCCCTCCTCCCTGAGCCCTAAAACCCTGCTCCTTGCCAAAAAACTACCCCAATCCCCAGCCCCCCCGCCCTGAGCCCTAAAACTGACTTCCACCCCTCAAAGCTGCCCCTTCCCACTCTGCCCTGAGCCCTAAGTCCCGGCCCCTAGCCCTAAAAACTACCCCGACTCCCCCGCCCTAAGCCCTAAAACCGACCCCCTGCCCTAAAAACTACCCCCCCCCAAAAAAACCTCAGCCCCACCTACCGGGGCTTATCCCGGAGCTTTTCCTCTCGATCCTTCCTGTTCCTGTTCTGCACATCTAGACCACTGGCTGCCTTAACCATTCATATGCGTGGTTAAGGCCCATTGCTTGGTTCAGGCAGGCATTGCTCCGCTTGCGTTGAAACGACACGCGTGGCTCAGCCCGCGTTGTAAAGGCCGTTTACCAAGAAAAGGACAGTGAAGTTTGCACGCTTTGGACAAATGTATATGACCCTTGTAGTCTTGGCCGTCCACTGTAAGGGGGGTATCCGCTCTGAAGCATTTTGTGGGGAGCCATGAAGAATTTACTGACTGTAGGAAAGGGCAGTTCTAGTGTGAGCAGTATTTGGTTTATGGTAGAATTTAGTAAGCTCAAGAGAGGCTCTACACAATTCGAGAAGTGAAGAAAATCTATCAATTTGGGGGGAAACATGGGGGCATATTCACAAGGAGCTATCGCCGAATTAACGGCACTTTATCGCAGCCAAAGTCATGATAAATTTACCCCCCATTCACAAGCCGGTGTTAACAGCCCACAGCACCAGTTTACCCGCGATAGCAGCCGCAAAAAACATAGTCGCAGAGGACCCTCGCAAATATCGCTAATGAGATGCAGAGTAGGCGTTCCCGTGACAAAAGCAGAGACAACAGCACACCTCAACATTCACAACGACCAGCCACATCCGCGATAAAAACACAAAACAGGCGATAAGGCGCGTTAGCACCAGGAAATCTACACCTGCTCTGACCTGGTGTAAAGTCGAACGGCAGCCAGCACCACAAAAGGGAGCACAGCCCAGGGCCACATCCGAAGGGCAACAGATGCCATGGAGCCACTCATCATGCAGCCCGGACACCCAAGAGGGCCACAACACCCACCGCCACCACCCCCAGGCCCGCAACTCCCCCCCCCCAGACCACCCCCAACCCCGGACTAAGAAATTGCACACCAACATCACGAATCCCAAAACAAACATTTTGCCTGATGTCGCACAAGCAGGAAAATAAACATACATGCGTGGCCAGAAAATGGAGAATCAGTCATACAGCAATGCAATCACCAACACAAAACACCATACAAACAAAAGCAGAAACAACCCTTAGGATGAGTCCTAGCTGCTCCTCACTAGACAATCCATAGCACACAGCCTGGAAGACCAAATCCAAGAGAAGAAGGTCTGCCATGCGCCCAACAAAGGAAAGAGAGGGAGAGAGCGAGGGAGAGAGACGGAGTGAGATAGCACAAGCAGCGCAAGGCCGCTCGGGCACCTGGCTCCACATGCCAACATGTGTGTGTGCATCGCCATCCGTACACCATGAGCCCAAGCCCGTGTCCCAATCTCAGCGCCAAACCCACATCACATTCCGAAAACGAAAGTAGTAGTCAGACAAACATCAGGGATGAAAGCACCATTGTCCCAATGCAGAATGCGGGAGGACACCTGCACCTCTGACCTTGGTCCAGAACGCGCCTGGAACACCATGATAGAGATGCAATGGCAGTTGGGGACGACTCCCACACCACGCATTCCGCAAAAGAACCATCCGACTCATCCACAGCCCACACATAGAAGCCCCTGCCTGTGGTACCCCCGCATGGGATGCCCTTGACACTCATGGAAACAGCAACCCATAACCCACAACATTGCACACACATTCGAATCATTGCTCAGAGCTGTGGCATATCCGCCACACAACTGCCGCAGTCCAGAAGAGTGCCTGTTCACGAGACGCACCAACGCAATGGCAGGCCATACCGGGCACATGCACAACCCCCGTCACGTGGAACAGTACCGTGCACGTATGCTGCATTTACTGGGCGCACTGCCACTGGCAGTGCTGCGGATCAGTTACAGGCTCAGCTTCCGCATTGCCCACGTCACCTGCGTCCAGCCCTGGTTCCACTGCCGAACATGCACATTCGAGTGTCCCATGGATGTCTGCCTATCCAACACAACTGTTGATGAATTGGACTATGACTTGTGTCTGTGCCCCCTGTTGGATCATGAACAGGAGTGTAACCAAGACAGCCGTGCATGGGATGCCTTGACATACTGCGTATGTATTGGTAGTTGTGCATGGGAGATTGCACAATTTCTCGTGTGCAGTGACCACATCGAGGCGCTCCCCTATTGGGCTGTGTTGCGGATCGGTGAGACGGCGTGGGCTGAGCACACCTGCCCGGACCACCTAATGGATTGGCTCACCCTGGTGTTCCTTGAACACGACAACGACGTACTATTGGAACACATTGCACATGAAGCTGCACGGGCATTCATGGACGAGTAACTACGTTTCTGCAGCCACATCCGATTGCCACCCACAGCACATGGCCCAACAACTTGTTGCATCGTGGGGATTGCTCACATATCCCACCACAACAGAGGACACGTCTGCCTTCGGTCGGGCTCTGGATGCATGTGCATGGAATAACGCGTGTGTGCACACACCTGTGCAAGGCGACGCAGGTCCATGGTCGGAGCAACACAGTGTCGACTGGCAACGTTGCCAATTCGGACACACTGCTGGGTGAGAGCACACACATGGCAATGTAGCACGACATGTGAACCTGTCGGATCCTCACACCTGATCACTGTCGGCAGAGCAGACAATCGGCGCACCCCGGAGGCAGAGCACCATGCAGACCCCATGTGCAGTGAGTCGTGCTCCCTCACACGGGGCAATGTGCAGACGCCAAACAACACGACTCATCCAGCAAGGCAAGGTGTGCTGTGACCGTTGCCATCCGTGATGAATGTTGTCCATTTCAGCCCCACCATCATCTGAACCTCGACATTTACCCATGCTGCGTGTAAGTGTCTTAAGCATGTCCCTGCCTGTTGTGGCCGTTGCCTCGTCCGTACTGACACGCACATGCCAATAAAGCCTATGCCACTCCACTGGTGTCTAACTGTGAGGTGTGTTGTTTAGATTGTCCACTCGTGTGCCACAATGAGCCTCATCACAACACAGGGAGGAACTGACTGACGCATGTGCAATGGGGGTGTGTCCCTTTGGCAAGCTCCGCCTCTGTGAGCCAGACATTGTTTTAGGATAGGTGCTGGACGACATGTGCACTTACATGACTCCAGCTATGTGTGTATGGTGTCCAACCTCTGACCATGTGGAGCAATGTCATACATCACAACAGATTGTGTCCACACAGATGTGTGTAAGTCGGTCTGCGACATGAAGTTCTGCTGTCACACGTGGTGTGGGATACCACTCCTGGCCTGCCACCGTTTTGGTCACTCCTACACACAGCCCTATACAACACATGGACGTGTGCTTACTTTGGGGTGTTGTGAGATTGCTGTTGATGTGCAATGGGGACACAGCTAGTACTCACCTTCCCAGTCATCCAATTGGCCATGTGTCTCAGGGATAGACATGCGCATAGATGTCAGTTACCAGGGTGTACCTTCATGTGCAATCATCCTCCCCACATCCAGCCATACTTCCATACGTGAGTGAACATAGTGATGACACATCTGTGTGATTAAGAATGTTTTATTCACATTCAGGTGATTGACGGATCTGGAGCTGTACCTGGCCATCCAAGCCCACATCACATGGAAGCCCAGTGGTGGGCCAACCAGAGTCCTTTGGGGATTGCACAGTGATTGGGAAGAGGGAGAGTGCAGTCTGCAGCAGGATTGCTGTGTGATTGGCCAGCGGTGCAGAAATGGCAGTCCGTGTCGGGGTCCGGGTGAATGTCGCAGGGTGTTCCGGAGGTCAGTAGGAGGTATTTCCCAGGGCATGATGCATAGGTCATGACCAGGCAGGGACAGGCCATATGGCGGTGATGGATGCTACTGCCTCCTTCCTCACACAGTAGTTCCCATCCCCTTCTCCCTCCCCTGATACGGGTTCTGTGTCCGGTGTGTCCGGTGTGTGTGGCGGGGTGATGGCTGCATCGCTGTGTGCCCCTGACACATCAGACTGCGTAGGTGATGGGGCAGCATCACAGTGTAACACGGACACATCAGGGGTCGGAGCTGTGTGTGTCGATGTTCCCGCTGCAGTCATCTGGGAACGGCTCAGTGGCAGCAATGGCAAGTTGGAGTACTGCAGGGCGTTGCTGTTCCAAGCCACTGCTCGCTGGTGTCCAGCCGTGGCGGACATCCTTCCAGCCTGCATCTGCTCCATGGTGTCCATTGCCCTCCGCATCTGTGCCAACTCTGTGCTGTCATGGCTGGTGCCTGTCTGACCAGACAGTGCTTGTATTAGACTCGTGGCACCAGCGAGGTTAGCCAAGGTCTGTGGCGGAGCATGGTGCGTACAGGGGGTGTCCGATAGGGACTGTATGTGGTCCCTGATGGGACTCAGACACCCACGTATGGCATCGAGTTTGGCTGCCACGAGCTCGAAACCCACCCACAGCTGATGAGCCAACTCCAACTGCCAACCCAACACACACCGTTGGAATTCCATGTATTGGTCGGGGTGGTCCTGGGAGACAGCTGTGGTGGTGTGTGTTTCCTGCTGTGTGGTCTGTGCAGGTGGTGGGGTCACCTCGAGGCATCTAGCCTGGCCTGCTCCTGGGGGTGGGGTGCAGAGGCTGTCCAAACTGCGTTGTAGGGTGTCTTGACATGTGTGCAGGTTGTCCTCTTCATCATCAATGGTGGGATGTGTGGTGTGCTCTGCAGGGGGTGTTGTTTGTCCCTCTGCAATGTAAAGGGGAGATGCAGGTTAACAGAGTTTCACATGTATGGAGATGATTTGCAGATGTATACATTCAGACTGCATGCCAATGTACATTGTGACTGTTTGGGGGGTGCTGGCTATTTGATGGCAGTCAGTGTGTTTTTCGACTACATGACGGATGTGTGGTAGTACCCGTACATTATCATCACACAGTGTCAGGCAATGCCAGATGTGGGTGGACAGTTACTACGCACGAGCGGAACCTGTTGTGAGCTCTGTCATGTGGTGATGGTGTTGCACTTTGTACCACATTGCCTTCATTGCTGATGTTCTGTGATTGCTATGTGTGTGTGCTGCATTGTGGGTGAGTTGCCCCTGCAGCTCTGATTTCATGTAGCCTTCTCCCTTTGAGGCGGAGTGCCTTTGAATTGTGTGCTTTTCAGGGCCTGATTTGCTTTTGACTTGGGTCATGTGTGCTCGCGGACTGTTTTTGTGGCCTGGTGCATTGTTCGTCTGCTGCGTGTATTGTGAGGCATGGGTTGTGGGTGCACGTGGACACGTCGGAGTGTCACCTGCTCCTTTACGGATGTGATCCGCACTTGGCTACCTCCATGTCGCTTCGTGGGCCATGTCATTTTTTGGTGCAGCTGCCGTGCTATCGGACATGCAGTGTTACTTGCATAGTCAGTGTGGGTCATGGAGCAGCTGCTTTGCTGGATTCAGCACATGTGCACGGGTCGGTTGTGATATTGGTGATAGGGGGGGGCCCTCTGTGCACATTGTGGATGGGGGCCTACTTGGCGTTTCTATGTGTGCTGCAGTGTGCCAAGGCATTCAGGGACATGTTCCACGGTCATTGTGGGTGTGCTCTGTGCTGCGCGTAATTGTGCATGTGTGCCATTGTGCCCATCTCCCCCCGTCCCCCGTCCCTAGTGGTTACTCACCCTGTTGCTGTTGGGTCAGGTCGTATCATGCTGTGTCAAGGCCCCCCAATCCTGCCACCGTCTCCTCACTGCTGACTGTGGCCACCATTTGCTCCAGCTCCTCCTGTGTTGCAGGACTCCCACCTCCAGTCGCCGTTGCTGCCTCCCTGTTGGCGGCGAGCTTATGTTTGGTCTGCCTTTTCAGATCATGCCAGCGCCTCTTGACCTCCTCCAGTGACCTCCTGGACACTCCGACTGCATTGACCTTGGTGAGGATGGCCTGCCATATTTCGGTTTGGGTTGCTAGTGCCGCAGTGGAGGTGCCGAACAGTTGTTGATGGTGTTCGGTCACCCCCGTGACGATGATCTGGTCTTCCTGTGGACTGTACCCGGTCTTCCTCTTCCTCTTGTCCTTGCCCTTCCCCGAAAGCGGGGTTCCTGGATGGTCCTCCATAGGGCTTGTGGTGTTCGGCTTGTCCTCTGCACTCGGTCCGGGTGCATCCATGTTGCTACGCAGTTTGAATTGTTTTTGGGCTCTTTTTTTTTCTTTCTTTTATGGTGCTTTTTCCCACCGGCCGCGTGGGATTTACAGGCCTGTGGCTGGTGTTCACTGATTTCTGTACCGCGATTGGCCTCATCGCATAATTTCTCGCGTTTCGCATTTTTTCGGCGTGGCGTTGATTTTGACGCTGACATTTGACGCGTTATCTGGTGGCTATCGCATGGTATCGCCTTGTTGTGAATTCCACGTTGACACGTGGATATTTTCCCGCGATAGGCTGCGATATTGAAAGTTGCATTACGCTACTCTTGCGGTAGTTATCACACGTTCTTGTGAATATACCCCTTGGTCTTCAGACAGACTTATGGAAAATTATGTTCCGGTCAAAAAAGACCTTGGAACCACGGGGATAGAGGAAAACAAATTAGGAACTGTTATGCTTCCTGCACTTTCTTTCAAGCGAGTTCTGGTTTCCCTCTTTCACAGATGGTGGGGAATCTGATAGAATATGTTTGTGACAAAACTGGGCTTTCCACTGAGGTGTCTCAGAAGCTGCTGGTCAGCGAGCCACGAGACCTGTTTCAGTATTCTTCACATTTAAGAAATGAGGTAAGGCCACAGTACAGCAAGTCACCCATGACTTGACTCGCTTGGATTATAAATCTTTGACAGGTGATCCTTGTCCTACAATGAAGTACTTGGTTAAACTCCTGGGTGAAGTGCCATCAAATGTTCAGTTCTTAATATTTGTCAATACACCACGTGTCATTTTGTCTTGTGAACGGCAAGAAGAAGAAATGTGTGAAAGGTCAGAAAGTACCTCACGTAAGCATCACCAGGGGAGCTGCTGGTTGGTACTCACCAGTTTGCCCACGTTATCATCACCGGTGACTTTCATAACCATAAAGGAAGAAAAAAGTGTCCAAATTTTGAGAGGTGAAGAAAAGCAAAGAATAGAATTGGAAGACAAACAGTGATGTGTATACAGATGCACTGTAAGTGCTTGTGTCATTCAATATCCACTGGGCCCCATCGTGAAAAGAAAAAGAGAGATTAGCTTCTCCAAGCTAAAATGAGGTGTAACTCACTTGCAAAAACGCATACTTTATTCGGTGCCGTGAGTACCCTCAGATTAAAAGAATGGCATGTATTTGGCCATTTCAAAAGCGAAAGGCCTTGACAAATTTTAAGAACTGAACATTTGGACCGGGAGGTGAATGGCATTTAGACCATCCCTTGAGCAGAGAGAATGTTTTAACTGCTCCTGTCATCCGGCAATAAAATAGTGTTCGCAATTAATCAGGTTTTGTGGATTTATAAGTGACTGAGTGGGGGGCAACCTGATTAACATTCCCCCTTATGCTCCTTTTTTGTGTATGAAGTGCCATCCACCCATGCATTCATATGTGACAATGATCAGTAATATCATGGAAGCTGCTGTGTATGAAAGAGTTGTAAACCCTGTTGAAAACCCATGCCTGCATGGCAGCTCACAATCACACTTCATCCGGGTCATGAAATTGCTCCCGCGTACATCAAGGAAACCCTATTGTGGTTGAATGAGTTGTTGGATGCTTTTGATAGAGTAGATAGCACATTCATGTGTGACAAAAAGCTGTATGAGTGGGTATTGCTCCTCTGTGCCCCTTTGTGGAGTTACCCAGGGACCAGCTCTCTCACCAACCTTCTTAAATATCTCCGTGCAGTCTTTGGCTGTGATCATTACAAAGTATTATGTGGGTGACCAGATGTACGCTCATGAAGCCAGGTTGGCCGTCCAGGAAGAGAGAGGTAACAAAAGCACCATCAAACATCGCCCTTTGGAAATCCAGGCCTGAGTTGGCAATGTTAGCACGTAACAGTGGAGCTCTGTGGCATGTAACAAGCTGCTACAATTCCTTGGATGACTGGTAAAATCATGGTTTTACCCGCTAAATCTTACAGTCAATATTGGAAAAATTGCAGAATAGATCTGTGCCACCTGATGGATTGTACATGTCTAGGGAGATGCTTCTGCCAATGTATCAATAGCCAATAAAACATCATCTTGATGAAAAGGTGCCACCAGGTATGAGGAGACTGGCTGTAAGGTTTAGAGTGGGGAGCGCTTCGAATGGCAACTAGAACTGCCGGGGGGATGGGGGTGGGGGTGGGGGGTGGCAGTCAAATCTACGTATACGTGTGAATTGCTCACAATTCAGACGGCTATCCATTTGTTTCTATTTTGCCTTTGTTTGGAAAAAAAGCGGACAGTTCCCATATTTGGGAATACATATACTACAACCGTTATGGAGGCTGAATTATATCTGCACGACACACTGAATATGCTTATTCAATTTGCGATTGCCCAATTTTTACGGTAAGTAAGTAAAATGTTATTGTATGATTAATTAAAATCTTACAATCGAACACTCTTTAATACACACCCTTTAAAACATAGCAAATGAGTCTAAAATTCGTAATAGTCTATTCATGCAATTTCCTCAAATACTTTTACGGACGACCTGGCGTTATAAATGAAAACGTTAGTAGGAATTCTCGCCCTGTCCCCTTTACCTATTCCTTCATATGAAATTGTATAAATGATTCAGCTTTTTAATTTTTAAATGGAGTCATACAAACGATGGTCTTGTTTCTAGATACCTTTGTATAAATAGATTCATGTATGTGGTTATACACAACTTTAAGTAATGAATCGTCGCTGCACTTGAATCAGCAGCTAAACTCACTTTGTCACAGATCTAAGTAAGGCCTAAGGAACCACAAACAGCACATGTCAGAAAGTGTGTAAACCTGCAAACATTTGAAAATCATGGCTGCCTGACTCACAGGGAGGAGTTATTTGACAAGCCTTTGTACTTTCATTTCCTGATTCCATGTCTAATCTACCACATGCCTTTCATTCATTCAAAGTACAGCAGGTACCTTATGAAAAGGTGATGTAATCGTCATGTGTCGGTGCTGGTCGCTGGGTGACTCACTGTGTCTTTGCATCCACTACTCAGTGTTGCATTTATGGGTCCATTGCGTTCTTTTTGTCATTTACTAATGTACCAATAAATTCAGTTTATAAAATTTGATTAAATAATTAAGCCCTCCAATCTCGGCGTTTTTTTATTTACGTTTTTTCCATCTTCCTTCGATCGTATCGAAAGTAAACTTCCTTAACACGTCTTGGAATTTGGCTGACCCTGTTTCTCCCATCTCACCCTCCCACATTAGCCCCGCTTTTCATCTGTTGCTGCTGTGGCTGTCATGGGACACACGTGTCTGGATACAGCCCTGGGGTGCACTTCAGCAGGATGTACAGCTGTTGTCTGTCTCCAGTGCATGCTGGATATGGGCCACCCTGCTGCTAGCAGCACCTCAGGTTCTCCTATCGCTTGCCTTGGCGGCTGGTGTGTTATTCTCTTCCCGCGGCCATTTTTAAGTCTGGCCTAGAGCCGGCTTTAGGTTTTTTTCCTGGCCTCATGTTTTCAGGCAGAATTATATCCCCGCATTTGCATTTACACTGCCCACCTATATACATTTGTGAGCTTTCAATCATCTTCATCTATTGGTCTGTTTAAGTGTCATTCACATTTTGAGCACACTACATCTGTGAGACTACCAACATGCGCAACCCAGTGATTACACACAGGTAGCCTGCAGCAGAAGGGACTCTGCAAGGATAGGTGATGACCAGGGGTAGGTCTTATAATTTTAGTGGACATTATAGATAGGTCAGTATTTCAATAAAGATGGTTTAAAAAAAAAAGTGACACCAAAATGACAAAAATCCAATAAGACTCAGAGATATGAATCTTTAAAGTTTTAAGTAGAAATAGCACTAAGAAGCACAAAGTGCCAATAAGAGTCAATGGTCATGGTAGAACAGGATCTAGATGCAGTTTGACGCTGACCACAATGTAGCACGGGTCGGATACACTAACCAGATTTGTCCGGGTCAAAGATTTTAACTTCGAACTTTACTACTTAAGGTTCCAATCCACCACAGCAGTACATTTCTAAAGCCCCGAGGACCTTGGGGGGGGAGGGGGCACTTAGAGACTCACGGGGCGGCAGACAAAGGCCAACAGGAGGGCCCAGTCCAGGTGCCACTGTTCAGCTGAGCAATTGCAAGAAAAAGCCTTTTGTAGCATGTTGTGTCCCTGTATCTTTAACAGGACATCAGTCTTATGACCCTTGGTGTCTACTTCTTTTCTCTGTGTACAAGAGTGAGAGCAAGTCCAGTCTTCTAGGAACTCCTCTTCTGATCTGCCACAGGATCAGAATGCTCTGAAGTGGGTGCCTCGAGATGCCACATTTATGCCTGGCATGAACTAATGGGTGGAAATGATACCTGGGGATGCCCTAACCAGTGGGGTTTTAAAGGTTCCCCGGGCTAACCCTACGTACTTTGGGCATTTTCAGGCTGGCGAACGTCTCTGCCCAACCAAACTTGGGCTCTGAGAGAGAGGTGTGTGTATGTGGGTCTGCGTGCTGGTGTGTGTGGTGTGTTAGTGACTATAGGAATCCAAGTATTCTCCGACACCCAACACTAAACTCCAGTTTTAGGCAGTCCCTGTACGCCCAACAAACTCAGACAGAAAACTGGTAGAACAAAGCTGAGTTTTCAGCAACCAAACAGAAAATACACAATTTTTTGGGTAATTCTGTTTCCCTCCTTTGAAGTGCACCCCGGATGTTATTAGAAATAAAAAAAAACTTAGCAGACCAGGCCAGCAGGTCTTGATACTCCAGCAGGATCTGACACTGTGATGTCAAAAAAAGGCCCACTGCGATGGAGGCTGGTCTGGCTGTGGGGGACTACAAAAGAAGGGTGCAGCCTGGGTGTTAGTAACATCTGCTTGTGACATGGTAGGCCTCTTTGAAGATGATCAAATTCTTGGGCCCAGATCACAGACCATCCCGTTATGGGCCCCACACCAACTCCCCACAGCCAAGACCTTTTGACTTTGTCCTGGTAACAAGTTCACACCTCATTCACACCTATGAAATGTGAATTACTGGCTGGCAGAAGAGGGAAAACAAAATGCAGATTTCACTTCCTGGGACTTCAAGCATGGCAAAGGAAACTTTTAAAAGTCATCATTCCCAAATATTTATTACAAATCTGACTTCACCAGTGAATTTGGCTTATAATAAATATTTCACAAATTACATTTATAACCATTTCCTAGGTGGAGATAACATTTATTAAACTTAATATTGTATCCCAATCCTTTCCGATGGAACAGCCAATTCTGCTACAGTGAAAATTGATGTTATGGCTTTTTCATTGTAAGGACATGATTACCTTTAAAGTTCTACATGTCCTACATTTAAATAACCTGCCTTATGGGCAATAAGACCAACTTACGGGTGACTTATAACTATTTAAAAGGAAGGTTTTGGCATATCAACAGGGACAAATATAAACATACACAGCCAGACTACTGGTGGCAGGCATGCAGTCATGTTTACATTGTCACTTTACTGGAAACTCTGTACTGCTTTGTCTCTATTATACAGAAAGGTGAAATCTGCCTTAAAGTGCAGTTTTGTACCACTTAGGCCGACACAGTTCAACAAGGTGTCAAACTCTGGTAAAACAGGCATGCAGTGTTTGATTTTGCATTTCCCAACACACTAAATCATCATTTTATGGGACATCAACAATTCTCTTTGGCTCGTCTCATAATCTGATGCCGGGCTTTTGTCCTCCCTACAGGTGTCAAGTTGATTACTCTGCTCCCCTGCTTGGGAACAAAGGCCTCCCCGCACAAAGGAATAATTAGCAGTGATTGATCCAGTTCCTGGGAGAGGAAAGGGGCACACTGTGCTCAGGTCAGAACAGCCTAGGCCCACTTAAGAGAGAAAGAAGCCCAGATGTCGGGATCCAACACAGGAGGGACACACCTTTGGAGTTTTGGTGAAGAGGGCTCTGGCAGTGGTCAGCTAGGGTTGGAGCTGTGGCCCTCAGAGGAACTCTGTTTGGAGAAAACTTGACAGCACCATTTTGTATTGTCCAAGAATGCTGTGTAGGAGGCTTGGGACAAGGGTGGAGAGATAACGTGTCATCCTAGGATTTGCCAGGGGTAACTGACATCTAGAACTTTAAAACCTCTGCACAATGTAGCAAAAGAGAAAAAGATCCTGGGTGGTGACTACAGTGGAAGCATTGCCCGCTGGAAAGAGGAGCCATATGATGCCCTGCAAGATGGACTAAGGTCTTTGTCAGAAGCTGACCCCCAGGAGAAGAATAGGCCTCTACAGGGCCAGTAGCGTGGGCCCTATTATGCCCTCTGAGGACGAGGACACCAGCGAGATCATGAACACCATCCACTCCGGTTCACCGCTAGACCCGTGCCCTCACCACATCTTCAACAAAGCCAGTACATCTTCAACAAAGCCATCGCGCCCCATCTCCGGAAAATAATCAACATCTCCTTCGAGACAACAACCTTCCCGGAAAGCTGGAAGCACGCCGAGATCACCGCCTTACTCAAGAAACCCAAGGCAGACCCCAAGGACCTCAAGAACTTCCGACCCATCTCTCTGCTCCCGTTCCCCGCGAAGGTCACCGAGAAAATCGTCAACAAACAACTGACCCGCTACCTCGAGGAGAACAACATCCTGGACCCTTCCCAGTCCGGCTTCCGCAGCAACCACAGCACCGAAACCGCCCTCATCGCCGCCACCGATGACATCAGGACCCTGCTAGACAACGGAGAAACAGCAGCCCTCATCCTCCTGGACCTATCAGCCACCTTCGACACGGTCTGCCACCACACACTACGAACACGCCTTCACGACGCCGGGATCCAAGAGAAGGCCCTGGACTGGACCACATCCTTCCTTTCCGGCAGAACACAAAGCGTCCGCCTCGCCCCTTCCGATCCAAGGCCACCAAGATCATCTGCGGCGTACCCCAAGGCTCCTCCCTCAGCCCAACGCTGTTCAACATCTACATGGCACCCCTCGCCCACGTCGCCCGATAGCACAACCTCAACATCATCTCCTACGCCGACGACACCCAGCTGATCCTCTCCCTCACCAAAGACCCTCACACCGCCAAAGCCCACCTCCACGAAGGAATGAAGGCCGTCGCCGAATGGATGAGGACCAGCCGCCTGAAGCTGAACTCGGACAAGACGGAGGTCCTCATCCTTGGTTCCAACCCTTCAGCCTGGGACGACTCCTGGTGGCCAACATCACTGGGAACAGCCCCGCCACCCACCGACCACGTACGCAACCTAGGGGTCATCCTCGACCCCACCCTCTCCATGACTAAGCAGGTCAACGCCGTTTCCTCATCCTGCTTCAACATCCTCCGAATGCTCCGCAGGATCTTCAAGTGGATCCCCACCGAAACAAGAAAAACAGTCACCCAGGCCCTCGTCACCAGCAGGCTGGACTTCGGAAACGCCCTCTACGCAGGAACGACGGCTAAGCTCCTGAGACGGCTGCAACGCATCCAGAACGCCTCTGCACGTCTTATCCTCGACATCCCCCGACGCAGCCACATCACACCCCACCTGAGAGACCTGCACTGGCTCCCTGTCAACAAGAGGATAACCTTCAAGCTCCTCACCCACGCACACAAGACACTCCACAACTCCAGACCAGCCTACCTCAACAGACGACTCAGCTTCTACACCCCCACCCGCCAGCTCCGCTCGACCAGCCTCGCCCTCGCCACAGTCCCCCGCATCCGGAAAACGACCGCCGGCGGCAGATCCTTCTCCCACCTCGCCGCCAAGACCTGGAACACCCTCCCCACCAACCTCCAGACCCAAGACCTACTGGCCTTCAGAAGACTCCTCAAGACCTGGCTCTTCGATCAGTAGCAGCACCACCCCCCTCTTCCCCCAGCGCCTTGAGACCCTCGCGGGTATGTAGTGCGCTTTATAAGTGACATGATTGATTGATTGATTGATTGAGTCCAATGCCAGGTGCTCTGCAAGTCAGCCAGGAGGCTATGGGACCACTGAGCTGGGCAGGAGGGTGTTCTGCTGGCTGTTGGCAGAGGGGCTGCACAAGATGCCCCCACCAGCAAGAGAGGAGCACCAGGAGCCAGACAAAGGAGAAGGCTAGCGCAGGGACCCAGAAGACTAAGCTCCTATTAAAATGTGCACTCTTAGAGGCAAGTAGGCCTGTTGAAACTGTCCCTGGTGGCTTTTCCTGGCCAAAGAGTTTCCAAATTGTCCCAACCGGCCCACGCTATGCTCAAGTGAAGATTTGCCCTTTAAGGTTAGAGAAAAGAATGTGTGGTGCTCTGCCCGATCCCTATTTTAAACCCTTGGGGTGGGCCAGGGCCCAGGGATCAGCGCTGAATTCAGTCATTATTTAACAGGTTTAAGGGGCGTGTATGGGGCCCCCTCCCCCGACTCTAGATTGCTTTATAGCCCCCCATTTCCCCTGGGGATGGTGGGACATGAACAGACCAAGGAGAACACCGCACAGTCGCTAGAAAGTTGGGCGTGTTGCCCTTCCCCCATGTCTGAGTAGTGTGGGTCGCGCAGACTTCACTGCTCGCTGCCCGCTCTCACCGGGGCAGGGGAATCAGCACAGCTCCTGCCCACGGCCAAGAGAAGGAAAAGCTTGCTCTTGTCATGACTGGAGCATGCAGAGAGCTGCCAGCTCCTGTGTGGCACAGGAAATCCACCTGTTCACTTAGCTCATGGGCAAATAAAATCTGACTCAGAATCGTCTTTTGGGCACAAGCAGGAGATTCTACTCGACAAAGGATTAGCCCCTTAGTTGCAATCAGGGACTTTGTGTGTCATCAGCGTAACAGTGAACACTGCAGCCAAGTGAATGAATCAAGGTTGTAAGCAGGGTCATGCGCAGATCAAACAATGCAGAACTCAAGGAAGAGTGCTGAGGTACCCCACATGTCAGCAAAGTCAAACCAAATTAGTAAGGGAGCATGAAGATATTCTGAGATCTATCTACCTGTAACAAATAAAAAAGACATTTCAGAACAGGATCACTTATGCCTACAATTCACTAGCTGGTGGCCATAGTAGGATGGTGAAAACGTACCAAAAGTGGCTGAGAGGTCTGACATATTCATGCAGCCTCCCTCTCTCATCCAAAAGAGTACAACGATACTCAGCACTCCATTAAGTACCAATTCAGTACCGTAGGCTGAAACGAAACCTAATAGAGCTATGTCAAAATGCAAGGCACCTTCTGCTCCTCATTTCTGTCCTGCAATCCTTGACTTTCTGTCAATGGAACAAATTTACCCTGGAGAATGCCTGGCACCACTGTCAAGTTTTGACTGAAGACATACATCTGCTCAGAGTCCCATCTGTCGCCGACTCTTTCTAGAGGTACTGACGACCTGAATATCTCACAAGAGAAGAAAGGGGAAATCAGGAAAGAGAGGGAGAGAAGACACAGGAATGCTTGATATTACAAATCTGTGTTGGCAAACCCCAGTTTTGAGTTGTATCTGCTTGTGGAATGGCCTCGTTTTTTGCTCTTAGATGGGTAAGGAGCAAAAGCTAAATGAGTGCGAGAATGACGTAGGCGACCATAAACAGTCAATATTTAGCTATGTCAGTTAGAATGAGACATCATCCCCGACAAAGCCCGCAAGCTTACCCGAATCCCATGCAGACAGAGCGAGTGGTCATTCATGAGAGCAGAAGTAGATCAGGATACCGCATCACTCCCCATGATGCCAAGACATCAGAGACCAAGGATCAGCAGCATATGTTAGAGCTTCAAACACAAGCGAGCAAGACATACAGGTGAAACCAAACAAGGTACACTGTTGAGGGTTATGCAGTGAACCCATAAAGGGTAAACATAATTAAGGTGAGGGGCAGGGGATTGAGTAGAGGAACTGTACAAAGCTGAGAGATAGTAGCACTACACGTCATTTCCAAGCGAAGAGACATGTAGAATGGGTAAATATGCTTTACCACTAACGGCTCGGAAGCAGAATGCAACCTAGAAGATCCCGAGCCGGAGTGGTAAGTGGTCTTACTTCTGACACTGCATTGCCCAGTCTTCTAAAGCTTCCTTTCTGTTCCCTTTCTGAGTCTAGTGATTTGGAAATTCACATGAAGGGCCACACTCTTAGCCCGTAACCCCTTACCTCTGTGTTCTGCAACTGAAATCCTGACAACAACCTACAGGACATACTGGGCTTGTGTCCCAATAGGATTGCCACTTGGCCAATGTATTACCGACATGGCTGGTATTTTTTTTTTTGAGGCAGGTAAAAAGAACAGAAAAATCATAAAAAGCCAGTATTTTTTCCCCGTTGAAATATAAACTTAAAATAGCAAGAAGAAATCACCTCAAAAGTATGTTTGGGGTAGTTCAACAATTCACAGGAATTCACAGGAGAATTACCATGTTTTAAAACACAAGCATATAAAGTCTCTTACATAAATTCATATTTTAGAACAAACTCCTGACCCCTCCAGATTCTCAATCTATGGTCAAATGCAATATTTTTCTCTGAGACTAGAGGCCCCCCTGGACCCAAATACTTTAGTAGACTGGCTCTCCCATGTGTAAACGTGACTTGACCCCAGGTCAGCAGTGGAGCAGGTCCCACAAGCAACCGAAAACAAAAAATATGTTGGAAGCCACACTCTGTGGGAATGGTGCTCAGACTGATGCAGGAAGTGGAGCCCACCACTTAGGTAACAGCAAGCTCAGTGGAGACTGAGTAAGGAGCTGAAGACCCCTCTCCACTTCTCTCCTAGGTATCCGGCAAAGGACAGGGCAGATATGGGTCTGAGCCTCTGCAGCCTCCATCTTGACCATGTGGACCTGCAGACGGGAGCAAAACTCTCCCCATTGCAAACAATCTCCTTCATACCAAGCGGGAACTGGGGGTGTGACTCATGTAAGTGTGGTGGTAACACCCACATACACCTGGCTTCCCTAGCCATCTCTTCTCTAATGATTGCCGCCTACTGTTTTCCCGTTAAGAAATATCTCAAAGGTAATTCGGTATTTCAGTGCCCTTATTGCTTATGTGGACATCACTCATGACATCACAAATCACATCAGACACAGTAAAGAAAGACTCCTGGCTGGGGCATTACTCAGAGACTCCTAGGCTTACACTTAAGTGGTTTATTGTATACTTTTATTGTGGGTGGACCAAGCCAGTTCTTGCGCCACAGGTCTATGCCATGCCCTCTGTCTGCCATGAACTGTAAATAATACATGGGCATGCTGGGAACATTTCAGAAGAGAAAGCTTAAACATCTGGCACATCAGCATTAGTGTCTTCCGCGGACAGTAGCGGCTGATAAAACATCCCCCATAATTACACATCGTGTTCCCAATTCTACATTTCTGATGTGAGTGCTTCGGAATTTAGGACTTCACATGTCAATCAAGTCATTGGTTTATACGTCATACTGCGGGCACCTTCCCTTTTGTTTTCCATTAAAACGCCTTTGTTACTTTAATTGCTTTACTGAATGATTTGAGTTTTTGGAAAGTGCACCTGTTTGCACAAGAATACAAGGGTCCACAGGTGCACCAAGACATTGCCACGCCCTTCCACAGGCCACGTTTTTCTGCATAACCACGTTTAAAGGTATAATTTAAGCAATGTCTCCGTTGTCTCTCAGAGTGATTACAACATTCACAAGACGAACGTGACTTGTGATTGTGAACGTGGCTTGTGATTGTGAGCCTGACTTGTGGCACAGTAGCGTGATCCCTTGTGGCCCCGGTAGCCAGGGCTTGGAACCACCTTCCAGAGGCTCGGAAACTGCAGCCGGAATTATTACCGTTCGAAAAAGTTTTGAAAACATGCCTTTTCTGACCTGTTTTAAATGCTACCCTGCTCGAGATGCTTTTGTGTTTATTTATTTTTGTGGGTGATTAAAGCGCATTATAAGTTTGAAAAATGACGGTTAAATGGGATTTTACATCCGGCTGTCGCTTCTTCCCACGTGCACGGAGGAAGTGGGACCAGCGTCTCCGAGGCCTCTCGTGACCACAGACCAACCACTCATCATCCTGAACCATGAGCAATCTTGTGGTCAGAAACGTACAGCTCGTGCACCGATGGATATCTTGCACCGTACCCAATTTAAAAAAAAATAAAAATAAAACTGCAGGCAAGGAGAAAGCTGCGGTGAAAGTATGCTCACTCTTGCTAAATAAGGTAATAGATGCTCTGCTACCCCACGCCAAGTTTATTAGATGAGCGCTGAGTCACTAATTAGAAGGCACGATTTGCTCGTCCGTGGCGCGCGCCTTTGAGGATGAGCAACGGCCCAAGGCAGCGTTCGTTATTCACAAAGATCATTCGATAAGCAAAAAATCTGGTACTTGAGTGACAGGGGAAATAAGCTGTTCTTTCTTCCCCTCTGTCATCGTCTCTAGCCAATGGTCTTCACTGTACACTTCACTGTACACTTCTCCAGCTCTCAATCAGTTTTCCTGCAGGGTCATTTGAAGGTGCGCGTTATGTAAGATAGAACACGCCTATAACGTCACACACTGTTGCATAGACCTCAAGACCCTTTGGGAACGGGTCACTCTATAGCAGAGGTCTTCAAACTTTTTTGCTCCGGCCCCCCTAAGCAAAATGTTTTAAAGTCAGGCCCCCCTCCAAAACTTTACGGCAAGGATTGGGTGAGCGCAGGGGCATGGCTCATGAGATCATCTCAGGCGTACTTTTACTATTGCTCATAAACCACACTAAGGGCCTGATTACGACTTTGGTGCTGCAGCACCGGGTCCGTCCTGCCACTGCACCGCCAAAGCCGCGGTCAGGCCACCCGCCAGATTACAAGTGTAACTTGTGTTTGGCGGGCTTTTATTTTGATGTTCCCACGGCGGTGCCCTGATAATGGGCACCGCAGTAGGAATGCCAAAAACAGTTCCTGCACGGCATGACTGAAAAGTTCATGCTGTGCAGGAACCAGGGTGCATGCACACAGGGGGCATATGTTGTGACCCCCTGCATGCACCCCAGGGCGCAGAGGCACAAGGGGGGCCTTGTAGAGCCCCCTTTGTTTCCTCTCCACCAGGGTTTTCATGGAGGAGGAACCGCCATGAAAACCATTGGATAGAGGAGACTCCTAATATGTTTGGCGGGACTGCGGCGGTCCCGCCAAGTATATTGATGCCTCCTGACCGCTGCAGAACTGCCAGGGAACGGCAGTTCTCTGGCAGCTGCGGCGGGGCAATGGCAGTCCGACCGCCCTAATCGCAATAGGGCGGTCGGCAGACCACCGCCGCTGTGCCACCATGAGTCTGGTGGTCTGTGGACCGCCAGACGTGTAATTGGCCCCTAAGTAGGAGACTTATAAAACAGTAAATGAATCAAACAACAACAGTTATTGATCCAAAAATACTGCTCCCCATAATTGAGGTGTTGTGATCCCCTCGCACTCCAGGAACCCAATGCAACTACAGTTGCTGCACTAATGATAACTTCGGTCCTGAGTAGCAGGCTATCTCCTCTGCCTCTTTTACCCCTTCGCCACCATGCTGGACCATCACTCTAATCTTGAAACAGGCCCTTTTTCCCTTTCAGAAAAAAAGAGCTCCCACATGTTGTCACCCTTTTTCTGCAACGATGCCCTCGGTCCTAATGTTAGAAAGGAAAATATGCTCCGATGCAACTTTTTTTAAAGTGAGACAGTCATAATTGTGATGCAGTAGGCCCCTCTGACCCCTGGGCCCCAGTGCTGCTGACCCTACTTCACTAATGTTAGGTACTGCCTTGCAAAGAGGGCAGTCTCCTCTACCCATTGTTAAAAACATGGATTCTCATCTAGCCACACACCCTTCTCTGCCATCTCTCTGAGGCCAAACAAAGGTGTCTCCACTGCTTTAATTTTTCCCCTCCCATGGGCTATTGCTCTGAGGCCCAAATCAACCCTGGCAAGTGTGCAGTGGGCCCTAATGCAAGCAAGGAAGGATAGTAAACAGCCATAATTAAGGTTTAGTTGGCTCCTCATACCTCTGGTTCATGGTACCACTGTACCTGCAGTACCAATGATTCTTTTTGCTCCTTTGTGTTTAAAGCAGCAAGGTTAACCTGGGCTCTATTGCTAACAAGGAAAATGGGCACCCACTCCACTTCATGGTAAGACAGCCATAACTGAGCAGCAGGGGCCACTTACACAGCTGACAGCATTACCTGCTGCACTAATGGATGGCCCTTTTTTATATACATATGAAAAAAGGCTCCCTTCCTTGGGGTATCTCTCTGAGGACGCGGCCTCTGGCTATTTGTAACCATAAAAATGAGCCTCCAAACAGTGCTTCCTCTTCTGGGCCATCTATTTGACAATATCTATGAATCTCACTTGTTTCCTCTTTCTCCTGGACCATTACTCCGAGGCCTTAGGGGTCGAGAGGATCAGGGCTCTGCATCTGAATGGAACCCTGCTGACTTCCTCCTTGCCACCCCCTGGACTCACCTTTTACAAAAACAACTGCCCCCGAATGGTTAATGCTGACTTTGAGGTGCATCTGCCTGAAAGCAAGGGTGGGGTGGTTGTGCAGACAGTTAAAAACAGAAAGAAGCCTTTTTGTTGTTGTTGCAGTTTTATATAGGGCGAACTCGACTCGAAAGTATCAGAGGGCTTTACTTGAGCACCAGTTGCATTACAGACGGACACATTCATTTTTTTCCAGGCACAGGGAGATTAAGTGATTTGCCTAGAATCACAGGATGCTTGAGCCTCCCGCCAAGACTCAAACCTGGTTCCCCAGCTTCAAAGTCGGCTGCTCTGGCCATTACGCTACATCCTCTTACCAGCCATTAATTGATTGACTCACTTAAAGCCAGGGCCACTTTAATTATGAGTTTCTGAGGCAGCAGCGTTTTCTGCATAGTTTGGGTTTACAGCATTTGCTACATAATCCATCATCTGCTGCATAATCTTCAGATTTTAACAAAAACATTTGATTCTAGTTCAAATAAATCAAAAGTTACTTAAAAAGTGGCTGGCGACATGTTTTCCGGAGCAGTAGAAGGCCCTTCACAAAGGTAGATTGGTCATCTTGCAGTTGCTTATAGATGAATTTGGATGGTAAACTGGTACTAATGAGGTATAAATTACCATGAGTAAAAATGACAGAAAAATGTAGTAAAAAATAACCACAAAATGTGCCGCACTACGCTGCTTAATTTACCTTTTCTTTTTGCATAATTGAGTCAACCCTGCTGCATAATTTGGTCCTCTCTTGCCACATAATTCCAGTGGCTCTGCTTAATGTTTCATGGTGACAAAGATTTTTTTTTTGAGAGGTAATGTAGGGTGTTATCAGCTGAGCTCTGGACTAATTGAGATACTTATAAAAGTGCTTGCATTAGGTAAAGTGTGATTACTTATTACTGAAAACTATATTTTGTAGGAACCTGTTTTTATCTCAAGCACTGCATCATTTTACAGCAGCCTATCTTAGTCTGTGTCTAATGCAAGGTTAAAATAATAGCTTACATATCCACAGTGCTTTCTATCAAGGGCTGGGACCACGCAGCACTATCAGTACAAAGGTCACTATTCCCCAAAGTGTCAACTAGGGTATTAGCCAACTACAAAATACTTAGACTATTTACTTTTTTTTTTTTAGCCAACTTCTTGACACTCTGTGACCTCTCTTCAGGGCACTCCGAGTCTTTTTAAAGGGATGTGTATAAATAAAGACAGCCTGGAAATGCCACAATTGAACAAGGATGCAGTTCCAGGCCATCTTCATTTGCATGCAATTGCAGAGGCATTCGCTCCCCCCCCCTTGGAAACCATTCATGGACCCCCAGGGGAGCGCACCCCACAGTTTGAAGACCTCTGCTCTATAGATACATGTGCACACTGCAGAGGCGTAGTAACCCAGGCTCCTGCGGCGCAGGGGGGGCAACCCTCTATTCGCCCCCAGTCCTTCATGGGGGTCCCATCCAGCCCACGGCCAATAAATATCTGTGAAATACAGGGGACTCAGGGGCCCCTCATCACATTCCACGGGGGAGGTGGGGCATCATTTTGTGCTCCTGGTGAAAGCAGTCTTCCCTGCAGTCAGGGCCCTAAGTAAGATTGACTAAAGCAGACGGGTCTCCACACAGAGAGAAATAAATTGCTTCTGCACATGTATGCTCAAACCACTGTCTATGGACTTGCAATGGGACACTTAGGGTTGTGCGTGCTGGGGTCTTTGTCTGTGTTTCCTACTAATTTGGTTTTGAACTCTTTAAATATTAACTTGTGTGTCTAGTGTCTTTACTACTTTTTTTCTTGACCTGTGTCTGATTTTCACAGGTCTGTTTGGTGATCGACAGCTGGGCTGAAACCGAGTGAGTTGCGATAATATATTTTAAACAGATGCTCTTGGGGCATATTTGGACTGAACAATTTCTCAACCTAAGTTTTTGTAAATGAAAGATGCAAATGACTGCTTGAGGCTAGTCCAATAAAACACATCTCATTAGACCGATTTAGAAACCTAATTAGATCCATGTACAAACGGACTAGGGCAGCAGTTCTTCATCTTATGACCGCTTTGGACCCCCCTAAAATGAGAATTTGAATGGGAAAGTTGAAGCTTTTCAATAACTGTTTTTTTTTTCTTAGAGGCAAAATGAAATGTTAGACTCTCGCATATTGTTTTATCTTTTTTGGTCTTAATGCCAATCGTCCATACAAGATTCTTTTTGATATACTTGCGCTGCTCCCATGAATCAAGCTAAGGATTCCACCATATCACCTTAATTTATTTCCCTCAATTCCTTCATATTTACAAAGCATTTTAATTTTTCAGTTTTACATTTTACTTATTTATATACATATGCTTTATTAATGTGATAAAATGACTTAGGGCCTGATTATGAGTTTGGCGGTGTGGGAGCGGGGCAGCATACCATCGCCCACTCCTACACCACCAAACTCTCTTGCCGACCGCCCGCTCAATTACAAGTTGTAATCCTGGTGGGCGGTCCTGCGGCGGCTGGCCACCAATCGTCCATACTAGATTCTGTTTGATGTACTTGCGCTGCTGCCACAAATTCCACCATATCACCTACATTTATTTCCCCCAATTTCAAATTCCTTCATATTTACAAAGCATTTTAAATTTTTCAGTTTTACATTTTACTTATTTATATACATATGCTTTATTATTGTGATAAAATGACTTAGGGCCTGATTATGAGTTTGGCGGTGTGGGATCGGGGCAGCATGCCATTGCCCACTCCCACACCGACAAACTCCCCTGACACCCACCCGCCCGATTACAAGTTGTAATGCGGGTAGGCGGTCCTGCGGCGGCTGGCCCACGACGCTGCCTTTCAAAGGCTCATAGGATAGCCTTAGAAAGGCAGTGCAGTGGGACAGCCACAATGCGTTCCAGCATGGCATGGACTATAAAGTCCATGCCGTGCAGTAACTGGGGGTGCAGAAAGACAGAGGGCACACCATGTGCCCCCCTGCATGTACCCCTGTGCACCGAGGCACCAGGGGCCCCTGTAGGGCTACCTTAGTTTCCTCACCGCCACCCTTTTCATGGCGGGTTCACCTCCATGAAAAGGAGGGCAGTGAGGAAACTCATAATACGCTTGACAGTGCAGCAGCTGCACTGCCAGCATATTGTTGCCTCAGACTACTGCAAGACCTCCAGGGATCGCGGATCCCTGGCGGTAGCAGCGGTCCTATGGCGGTCCAATGCCAAAGTCACAATACGGCGGTGAGGCCGTCGGTGCAGTGGTTGTCGCAGCGTCACCGTGGGTTTGGCAGTCCATCAGACTGCCAAACTCATAATCAGGCCCTTAATTTACAAAACAGGCACAAGCCCTGTGAGTAGGTGTTGTGGGACCCTCAGGGGTCCGTGAATCCCAGGTTAAGAACTATTGGACTAGTGTCTTCTGTGAGTAGTAGCACGGCAGACTAGATCTACAAATAAGGGGAAGTGTTGCAAGAATTTGCATTCAAATGAAATGTTTTAAGCTAAAGGTTTCATGCATTGAACTGAATTAAAGATTGTGGCAAAACTCTGTGTCATAAATTAAGGAAGCGCCTCTGTGATGTCGTGGCATACCATGAAAAGGTGGTAATGCTGGATGAGCTAAACAGATTGCAACAGAACTGATTGAATTGTCCGAATGGTTGGCACCCATACTCTGTTTTGACACAGGAGGCTGGTGACGATTTGACGTTGTGTATTGTTATTAAAAGCCTTTACCGGAAAATTTGAGTTGACAGTAATGTCATGCCAAATTTGCATGAGAAGATGTCAATTTTATTAAAAGGGGTCACGTCAGTTTATATGAGGAGTATAGGAATGGCTGTTTTTCCCATCCAGTGAGCTGAATGTTAGATCCTAACAAATGGGGTGTTTGGGAGATCAAGAGTTTTAAATCCAGCAAGGCAGACTTTAGAGGTGGGTATCATGAAATGGGTGATGGTATCATCTGTTATTTACAATCACTTATAAAATGGCAGTAATGGTATTTAACGCTATGCAAAAAAATGCAGTAATTATTCTTATCCCTGATTGGGCATACCACTATATATGTATGTCAATTGGCATTGCAAGTGTTTCAGCAGTATTTCAACTTATTATTTTAAATCTGTTTCAGAACTGAGATGCCACAATCATGTTCTAACACAACATCTTGATGTATGGCTAAGATGAGATGGAATACAATGGAAATTAGACCATTATGTTTAAAAAGTCATCAAAGATCCGGTCTGACCCTGGGAGAGTAAACATAGAAGTTTGCCCAGTTAAAGCCTAAAAAATCATTCTAAATACAAGAGGCAGGCCTTTTTAAATTGAATCTTTCTATAGTATTTAAATATTGAAGATATGTATTGATGATGAAATGTGCTTTTATCTTTGTTTTTATGCATATGATGTACTTTTGTGGTTTTTATTTAACCGAATAAAGTATCTAGTGATTGATTGATTGAAAAAAGAAGCAGGCGTGAGTGAAAAAGGATTTTGCTAACATCTGAGAAAACCCCCTGCTAATGTTACAGAGAACAAATGGTGTTTTGACCCTTGCTAAATTTTATGCAAAATTTGTTAGTAACTGTATAAACTTGACCAAACCAATTAAAGTGTTTTTGAAGAAAGGCATAGGATAGGAGTGGAGAAAGAGTCCAAATCCATGATTAAAACTTGCACATATGAGAGCATCATGTTTGCAGTCTTTCAAAATTGGTAAAATCTGTGTTATGTCAGTGGATGTCTGTGGGTTTCGATTTGGAGTTCTTTTGGCATAACAGATTTATGGAAGAGAGCATGCACAGGCCTTTGTCATACGGCTCATTTAGAACCGCTGAAAGGAATAATTTGTGCTAGAGCAAGAGATGCTATTAGGTACATAGGGCATGGAACACTTTCACCTGTTTGCATAACAGTTTCTTCATCTGGATGAGCAAGAAGCAGTGATTAACAGCATGCCTGGCAGGTTTAGCATCTCAACTCTAGGTGTTCCAATTTTTCATCCAGGAGTTATCAGGAGAAATTCAATATACACTCTCAACCAATCAATCAGGATTTGTAGTGCGCGTCTGCTTCACCCATGAGGGTCTTGAGGCGCAGTGGGGTCCAGCTGCGGGATTCTGCTGTCCGTTCCTGTTGGTTAAACATCCAGGTCTTGAAGTTCTTCCTGAACTGTTGGAGTGATGGAGCTGCTCTGAGGTGTAAGGGGAGGGTGTTCCAGGTCTTAGCCGCCAGGTGGGAGAAGGAGCAGCCTCCGCTGTTCGCCCGATGGAGGCGCTGGGTAGCTGCTAGAAAGAGGGAGACTCTGATCGCATATCTAAGATAACTGTCAGATCTATGAAAGTACCAGATGGCATTGATCAAGAGTGTGACGTATGCATGAGTGTGGAAGAGTTGGACTTAATACATGTGGTGTCAGCTGATTGGATAGGTTTACTTTAAAAAAATTTTTTTTATAGTTTTAAGACTTTATTGAAATTAATATCCTAATCTAAAGCAAATAATATGCATAGAAGCAACTATGAAAATAAACAAAATAGTGGCAATGAAGGCAATTAATAAACATATTAAAAAGAATTGCAACATTATGATGGTTTTACATGAATTCATTGAACCGAATTATGAAACCAGTGTTTGGCAACTAACCCTCCCTTCTAGCCTAGGCTAAGGTGTCTTAGCATCAAAAGTGCCCTTCTGAGTTTCTTTAGGTGGTCTCTAGCCTGCATACCTTTTTTTTATTGGCATTTCAATACAACCTACAAAATGCAACAACTTAGTCAGTAATGCAAATCAATGTCACATGTGATACACAGATAATATGCAATTCTACAAAACAAGCGGATAGTCAGAGTGCATCATGCTATTTAAGGCGATACAGGATAATCATCAAGAATGGTTCACAAGCCTGATTTAGGGGCTGGGGCATCTCCTGTATGGAGGGGCAGCGGTCAATTTGTTATATAATGGGGATCTGATATCTAAATTGCTTATATGTCCCTTGCCGGGTTCCCACTTCGGGCGACCATTGTCTGCTGAGCCTGTGACTATTCTCCCAAGGGGCTGGCCTGTTCTGAGGAGCCCTCCCTCTTAGCCCATAGCGAGCATGTCCAGTCGAGAAACGGGCTCCATATGTCTTTTGGTCTGGATGTGGCTGGCATTAGTTTCCAGAATGTTGTTAATTGTGTATGGCTAAAAGTGACATCCTGTATCCAAGCCGCCACTGTGGGCACCCTCTTCTTTCCCCAGTGCATAGCTACCCTGCGCTTAGCGAGTAACAACGACATGGCGTGTAATTTCAGAGTCTCAGCAGGCGTGTCTCTTACGTATCCCAACAAGCCGATAAGCGGCTCAGGATCGTTTGGTGTGCCTATTATGTCATGAATTGTGCTAAAGATGGCAGTCCAGTAAGTAGCCAGAGGGGGACAGCTCCACACCATGTGCATGAAGGTGGCAGGAGCATAGCCACATCTCCAGCAACAGTCGTCTACTGTAATCCCCATGCGGTGTAGCTGAGCGGGGATTCTGTAAAAGCGATGAATGTACTTAAAATGAATCAATCTCAATTTATAGTTGGGGGGATAACACCGTGAGTTGGCTACAGCAGAAAGCCCATTGGTCCTCCGTTATCTGATTATGCAGCTCCGAGTTCCATCCCTGTAGGGCTTTTGGCTTGATTAGGGGAGCGGTATTCTGCATGTTGCTGTATCGGCGTGTTATGAGCTTGCGGGGGGAGTCTGTCTGAATAATATTTTCGAGTGCCATCAGTGTGGGCGGGGAAGGTTGTGTGTATTTGCCTACATGTTGCCCGGAGTTTATAATATATAAAGAGTTCTGAGAAGGTCCTGGCCTTCCCATCTGTCGTTTCTGGTGGAGGTCTGAACTTGCCCATGGGATATAGATCCGCAAATGTGTGTAGTCCTAGAGTCCTTGCTATTGACCTGCTTGCTCCCTCTGCCATTGTGGGGATCATGGGATTGTGTGCTAGAGGGGTGGATGGGGCGTATAATATTTTTAGATGGGCTCTATCACGGAGTCTCTTCCACGCCCACCACAAAGTCTCAACCGTGTCAATTCCATCCCACGGCCGCCTATAGGACTGGTAGATCGCCACCTGGAGAGGGACCGGCGCCGCTGCATCCAGCTCAACCGCCGTGTGCGGCTGAAACGGGGTAGGATGTAACCAATGTTGCAGGAATTGAGCCTGTGCACAATAGGCGTACAACTGGATGTCCGGGGCCCCCAGCTCACCCTGAGTCAATGGAAGCGTCAGAAGTTCCCACGAGACCCGCGCCTGGCGTCCCGCCCACACCATGGACATTAATAGAGTGCGCATTGTTTTAAAGAATGCTTGGGTGAGGGGGATCGGGATGTTTGCAAATAAATATAAGAATTTGGGCAAGACCACCATCTTAGCAATTGCAATCCTCCCAGGCAGGGAGAGAGGCAGCTTCGCCCATGCGTTCACTTTTCCCTCCAGCCATGTGATGGCTCGCCCAAAATTCATGCTCCAGATCTCTTGCTCGTCACGACTGAGCCAAATACCCAGATATTTCACCGGGCCATCTGCCCATTGGAGGGGATATTCGATAGGGAATGGAATAGTGGTGTCAGTAAGTGGAAAGATGGTGGACTTAGCCCAGTTTATGGATATGCCGGATAAGCCCCCGAATTTTATTAGTTCACGAAGGATAGGGGCAGTGTTCACAGTAGGGTCGTTAATGTAAAGGGTAATATCATCCGCATATAGCGAGATCAGAAGTCCTCTAGTGCTGAAACCCAGACCCCTAACAGCATGGTGCTGTCTTATCCTCGCCGCCAGTGGTTCCATCGCAATGGCGAAGAGGAGGGGAGAAAGAGGACATCCCTGCCTCGTTCCTCCCATAATGCAGAATGGACGCGACAACATGCCATTCATCCGGATCCTTGCAGACGGCTCCGTGTAGAGCAGTCGTATGAGACCCAGGAACAGAGGGCTGAATCACATTCTCTCCAGTATGGCAAATAAATATGTCCACTCCAGTGTGTCAAATGCTTTCGTGGCGTCTAAGAGTGCTGCAATCACTTGCGTGTGAGGGTGTAAATAGTGTAGTACAGTGAAAAAGGTGCGAAGGTTATGTGCAGTAGATCTCTCCCGGGATAAATCCCGACTGATCTGGGTGGGCTATCAGTGGGAGCAATGGCTGCAATCTGCTCGCGACATCTACATTAATTAATGATAGTGGTCTGTACGAATCTACTTCATTGTTGGGTTTCCCGGGCTTCAGCAGTGTAATAATAATGGCTTTGCGCATGGAAAGCGGCAAAATGCCAGAGGTTTGCGCCTCTTCATATACTGCTGTTAGGTGCGTGGCTAGTTCTGTAGCATAAGTTTTGTAAAACGCAGTGGTTAGCCCATCAGAGCCAGGGGCTTTATCTAAAGGTAGACTACGGATGACTTGGATTATGTCTTCAGCGGAGAAGGGTACGTGGAGATATTCTCTGTTCCCCCTTTCCAGCCAGAGTAGCTCTATGGACTCCAGAAATGGCTGCAGGTCTTCTGGGACTGTCCGGTGCGTGGCCGTGTATAAATTGGCATAAAATTGTGTAAAGCGATCTATGATTTCTTGCGGGCCTCTGATCGTAGTCTGGTTGTCCCCTAGGACATCGGTGACGTAAGCGGCAGCACGTGGTGCAAGAAGCATGTTCGCAAGAGTTTTGCCTGGCCTGTCCCCTTCACCATACTGTCTAGTTTGCGTATATTTGCCCATAAATTTCACCTCGCGCTGTGCTTCTTCCTCAAATTCTATAAACTTCTCTTTTAGTGAGGCTAGGAGAACAGGATCATCAGTGGAATAATATTGCGACTCAATCTCCCTAATGCTTGCCTCAAGGGAGGCCAGTGTACTCCTAATTTCCTTCAGTACCCCAGCTTGGCATGCTATGCATTTTCCCCTGATAACCACTTTGAAAGCCTGCCATAAGGAGGCCTGGGATGTGACCGAGCCAGCGTTTAGAGTAAAGTATTCCTCAATGTCCCCCTGTATTTCTTCCTTGAAAGCCTCGTCAAGCAGGGCATTTGGGGGATGTCTCCAGCTGGACATTCTGTTGGGCGTATTGGGCATGGTTAGTCGTAAGAGGCAGGGGGCATGATCTGATAGTGTTCTTGGGAAGTGAGCGACTTCTAGTGCCCACGTCTCCACGTCGTGTGATACTAACCAATAATCTAACCTAGACCAGGCATTATGGTGTACTGATATACATGTAACTTCCTCTGTGTTTTGGTTATGTCGTCTCCAGTTAGATTGCTATACGAGAGTATAGCATTTAGAGTATTGCTGGAATTGGGGTGAAGTGTTCGAGACTGTCCTTTTCTGTCAACAGCATCGTTAAGCACAGCATTAAAATCATCACCCCATATTATAGTGTCACAACCAGTGGATTTGATTTTGGCATGTGGTCTGGAAGAAATCTGGGTTATCTGTATTAGGCCCATATATTGCTGCTAATGTGATCTTCAACTCTCCAAGCACCCCAAGCAATATAACATATCTCCCCTCAGGGTCAACATGAGACTCGATCATCTTCCAATCTAGTCCCTGTCGCAAAAGTACAGCAACGCCCCGTGCATAATCTGAGCATATGGGGGAATATATGTGTCCCCACCTTTTGTGTTGTAGCTTAGATGGGGAAGTGCTGTTCAAGTGGGTCTCTTGCAAAAAGCAGATATCTATGCGGTGTCTAAGCAGATAGGAGTGGACCAGTCTGGTCTTCCTATGGTCATTTAGACCCCGGATGTTCCAGGTTAGTAGATTCAGCGGTGTCATGATGTGACTGGTTTTGTCCGATGGGATACCATGTGGTGAATGTCTAATGCCTTGCCCCCCTCAGTGGCTGCCCGCTTCGTGGTATTAATATTGGTGTCGCCAGCTCCCAACAGAACCCATATGAAAACCGTGTGAGTTCCGTAACGTCGCCTCTTGAGTTTGTAGCGATGTGATGTTGCTCTGACTAAAACTACAACATTAACCTTTCCATCCCTCCCCCCTCCCACACCAACCCCCCAATCAGGTTGTGTACTACTACCCCCCCTTGAAAACAAACTCAACATTGTGCTTCCGATGTGAATCAGAAGCTGAGACTGGGAGCTCTCCCTGGGGGCATGGGGTCGCCGGCATACTACCCTGCCTTGGGGCGGGGTGGCCGAGAGAGTCGAGGAGAGCCAGTGACTGGTGATCGTCGGCTAGAAGCCGGTGTCGCACCGCTGTCATATAATGAATGCAGTGCTGTTCCCCAACAGCCACCATAACATAGCATTGCATAGCCCAAATGTGTCACTGTAAATAACAAACCAAACCTCCAACATTTTCTTGCCGATTAGAGAGTCATTCATTGTCACTCAGTCCAGCCTCTGAGTTATGCCCCTTAGCAGACCTACCGGCATTCTTCTCCCCCCCACATGCTTGGCAAACTTCATTGCGGACTTAGCATCTGTAAAATGGTGAACTGAGCCATCGTGGGTCAATTTCAACTTAGCAGGGTATAATAAAGCGTATGGGATCTTGACCTGCAGCAGAATGCGTTTCGCGGGTATGAACACTCTGTGGGCCGCCTGCACCGCCGGAGTGAAATCAGGATAGAACAATACTGTGTTCCCTTTGTGATTGATGGTTCCCTGTTCTTTTGCAAGTCGCAGTATGGCGTCTCGGTCCCGATAGTTTAATATCCGAGCTAGTATTGGCCTGGGCGTAGCTCCTATCGGTGGCTTGGGGCCCACCGTGCGGTGTGCTCTTTCGACCATAAATACCGCAGAGAGATCATGGCCGAACAGTTCACGCAGCAGCTCGTCTACATAGGACTCCATTTTGAAGATGGCGGTCGTCTCAGAAATACCAGTTATCCGGAGGTTATTTCGACTTGATCTAGCCTCTAAGTCTTCATTCTTAGCCCTGATCAGACTGAGTACCTTGTCCATATGCAACAACTGCTCTTTAGTTTCGACCTAGAACTTGTGATTGTCAGTGTTGCGATTTTCCAACTGATCAAGCCGTGTCTCGTGCGTGTCTACCTATTTTTTAACTTGATCTAGTTGAGAGGTGAGTACATCAAGCTTAGTGTCTATAGTTTTCAGGCTTGATCTCATTTCCAACAGTAATATTCGGAGGTCTTCACCTTGTTCATCTGATTGTTCACTGGATAATCGGTCGGCCCCCCTTCTAATTCAGACTCCGTTAATCTGGTTTGTCTTTTGTTTTCGAATGTTAATTTTGGCTGCTTCGCATCGTGTTTGCCCATGGTATCGTACGGTATGTATGAGCTGCTTCTTAGGAGAATCTGGGTGCACCAGGCCTAAATCTGTGTGTCCCCACAGCGCTTGGTTTAGATGCTTGCTCTCTGGGCCCAGCTCGGGAAAAGCCGACACCCCACAGCCCAGGGTCCGGCCGGCAGAACACCGTCGTATCACTCATTGTCAAAATAGCATGCTGGTGCAATGTTCTTGTTGCTTTGTGTTCGTGCAGATCTTATAACAGCAAACTCCCGCGGGGCCCTTATTATGTCTGCCACTCCCTAGCAGACTGAGGTCCAACGAGCGGAGCACCAATTTCAGCCGCACCGCCTATAATTAACAAGTTCCCTTCAGACGCCAGCATCCGCAGTTAGCTCTTCGCCCGCACCCACACGCGGTGTCTCCCACGGCAGGCCCGGAGCTCAGATCCAAAGTTCGAATATCAGGGCAGCAGCCCCGCGAGCCCGCACCACCCCAGGCTCGAGTCCGCTTCAGCCTCGTTCGCGGGCACCTCCTCCCCAACTGCCCCAGATGACGTCAGGGGGTATCACCAGCGGGGGACCCTCCACTCACCTTTCGGTCCTGGCAGGACAGCGGACCGCCACTGCTCCCCCGCCAGTTCAGCCGTGGCCTTGCTCACGGGGACATCTGCATCCAAGATGGCGGCACAGCCCTCTCCCGTCCGAGGGGCCGGCCAAGTGTTGCCAGGGGTGACGGACCTCCGACAGGGCAGGTCCACCATCGGATGTCGCTTATCCTTGTCCCAGGTGACATAATCCTGCGGCGAGCCCACCGCCCGGTGGCCGACAGCAGGCTCCGCGCGCGCCACTTCCCAAGTCCGGGGATTGCAGCGCAGTAGGCAGGTCGACTCCGTCAGGGGTTCCCCAGCGACTCCGGCACTGTTTTCAGAAGCGGGCGACAGCTCAGTCGCAGCGCAGCCCCCCAGGCAATGTCCAGGAGTGGTTTTCGGTCTTTGATGGCCCTCCTATTTTACGGATTCTGAGAGGATTATGCCTCGGCCAGCAGAGCGCGCTCAGCAAGCGGCCATCTTGCAGCGCGGTTAGACCATGCCCCGGATAGGTTTACTTGATGACGAGTGGTGGAAAGAAATGGTGGAGGTGAGTAATAACATTTGGTAAGAACCTCTGTGCTTAACAGAAGGCCTGGTAAGAAGCACTTCTGCAGGGAATTGGAAGCTCTCAATTGTAAAAGGTCAAGGATGAAACCTAATGTGAGAATATTTTATTGGTGAAGGAATATAACAGTAACACCAGTAAATTGTTGATATAATGTAGTTGACTTGGCAAACGAGGACCATTTAGGAATATAAACTGCTAAAAGTTTGTTTAGTGAAACCTTCTGGTAGGCTGCCATTACGGCTACTGGGATAGGAGAAGTGTGCGATAAAGAAATCCATACTGTTGGCTGTGACATTTAACCCCTTGACCGCGATCGGAATTCCGCTCGTGTGCTGGACATTCCGATCGAGGGTGTGGTCGTGACGAGCTCAGCTCGTCATGCGCACAGCGCTACCGCGCAGCATGACGAGCTGAGCTCGTCACGAGCATCGAAGGGGTTAAAGAGCCTTTGGAAAAGACGCACCCAGACGATTTTAATAGCCTATTGCATAGTCCCTTATTCACTCAGCATTGTTGACACAGTTGTGTCTGATATAAGAGCAGGAATTTAGAGTTTGTAAATTGTATGATGGTTTATGGAAGAAATTGAGGAACAAGGTAAAATGCCATGTTAATTTTTGAATGGGATGTGTTCATCAGCATGTTTGTGTCTGGCATGTTTGTAAGAAAACATAGAGGATTGGACGATGGCTTTTGGAAGGGTTTTAGGAAGATGGTAAGAAAAGAAAATTAAGTATTGTGTGGCTAGAGAGAAAATTGCACTTTCCTGTCAGAATTGTGGTGTATTCCAGTTGACAAGGCACTTGTTTGTGGTAAAAAGTCATTTAGTATGGATGATCCAGAGAAAGTTGGGCAGGCAATATATTTGTGCAATTAAACGATGCCACGGTATAGAATTTATCATGAATTTCCTGGTCCGTGTGTGAAACTGGGGCAGAAAAAATGGGCCAGAGGTTAGCATAGGAACTTGTGAAGATTTGATCTACATTGATTGGCAATTGCATTTATATAGCATTTTACACCCCTGACGAGGCACAGAGGCACTTTTGGTGGACAGGTAGCATGCTACTCTGCACCTTTTCTCTTATCTACCATGAATGCAAGCTCAGTGGGATGAATATGGATTTTGATTTTCTGGCGCATTTGGAAAAAAAAATGCCACTCCTGGCACCTGGTTGGTTGCCAGTAGCGTGGGGATAGCAGTTTGAAGAACGGGAGGAGATTTGATACAAATGAATGCTCTTTGGATTTTCCCTGGAGACAGGCCTCAGGGAATTGAAAGATTGTAACTTAAATTGGAAGGTTATCGCTTGGATTCATTTTCTTTGTTTCCTAGTATGTTTTGTTGGCAGCTTTGAGAGGGTGTGAGATTGAATCTGTCTCTCTATTTTTTTGTTGTTGTGTAAAGTGAGACGTGGAGAACAAAGCCATAGAACAGTCTAGATAGGGCAAGAGCTTGAAAAGGAGGATCTTTTGATGTATGCCGAGCACGGAGCAGATTATGGAGATGTTACATAGGAGATGATGTGCATTTCTAGTTATTGCTTGCATATATTAATGCATTTACAACCTATATTTCTGAGTCTTTCGTAGGAATCCTTACCTCCCAATGCTGTACTACAGTTCAAAGAATCAGTACAAAATCAAGTTTCTAGTCTACTTGTTTGTGCTCATAGCAGACTTAATCAAAATCACAATTCTACTCACTGTTAAAACCAGCACAGCCACCAAGTGCTTGTCATACTTTGTTTCTTCACAGGATTTTAAGAAAATAAGCAAATATGGGCTTAGATGCTTCTTTTCTATTGATACGATTAATTTCTATTAATTCTGTCATCCATTTTGGGAGGCAACGTGAAGTAGCAAAGCTAAATGGTCTGGGCTCTAGTTCACAAACTGAAAACTCTGGGGCATATTTATAAACCCCTATCGCCACAGGAACGTCACTTTTAAAGATGTTCCTGTGGCGACAGGGGCTTTGCCTTATTTACAAGGCGGTGTTAAGCCACTTAACATGGCTTAACGCCGTCTTGTAAATAAGGCACCCTTTCACGCTATACTTAGCATGAAAGGGGTGGGCAGTGGGTGTTGCGGTGGGCGTTCAGCCGCAACACCCATTGATTTTGAAGCTGCCCCATATTTACAAAGGCAGCGTAAATAGGAGGCAGCGCCAAAATTAAGACCAAAAAACCCTGATCTTAACATGGCGCAATGAGGAGAAATGCTTTATTTCTCCTTGTTATTGCTGTTTCTATGTGTGCTGCATTGGGCAGCACTCATAGAAACAGCAAAACGCCATGCATGATTGTCTATGTGCAGGAAGGCTTCCCTTCCTGCACATAAACAACCATTTTAAAAATGACGAGTTGCAACTTCTATGTGTGCTGCACAAAGCAGCACACATAGAAGTTACAAATCGCCATTTAAGATTGTTTATGTGCATGAAGGGCCACCTTCCTGCACATAAACAATCATTCCCACAACGCAGGCACCCTTGCACTATGGTGCAAGGGTGCCTGCGTTGGCGCTAGGCAGCTGTAAATAGTGCCAGCGCAGGGGGAAACGTAGGGCTGCACTGTATTGTTGTAAATACGGTGCAGCCCTGCGTTTCCAAAGTGGCGGAGGGCGGCGTTAAGCTAAAAAGGCTAACGCCGCGCTCCGCAACTTCCCTTGTAAATATACCCCTCTGTGTTCACGCACAGCATTTAGAGGCAAACGAAGTGATGGAGCAGCGATATGTGAAGTCAGTGTGTCTTCTGAGTAAGACATCCTGATCAGATCACTTTTGTCTTCCATGTTCTAGCCAGGTTTGCAGGAGGATGAACTTCTTCGAGAATACAATGCGTTGGTTGAAGAGCATTTTCTTAGGCCAGTAACAGGTAATGAAGACAGATGATGTGATGAGAAAGTCCCAGTTTCATGGGGTCAATAGAACGACTGTCCTCGTTCCATGGAAGATAACTTCTGGCCACTGTCAGGTTCAAATATTGATCCTTAAGAAGAGTATATCACTGAATTCGTGGATATAGAACACATGGGACCGTATTACAATAAGTGCCCCGGGGTCGCAACGGGCGTTTGCGCCCGCTTTGCGCGCCCCCGGGACACTTTGGTATTATAGAAGGGGGCGCAGACGCTTGTGCGTCCCCTTCTATAATACCGATAGTGCTGGTGCACTTAAGGCGCCAGCGCTAAATTCAGAGGGCGTTCCCTCAGTTGCATAGGGGCGTGCCCTATGCAAATTAGGGAATTCCTTTGACTCTGCGCCCGCGCCATATAACAGAAGCGGGCGCAGAGTCAAAGGAGCCCTCAGTAGGCGCACTGACAGTGCGCCATTTAAAACGTGGCGCACTGTCTGTGTGCCTCCTGACAGCAGGCCTCTGCAGGGGGTAAAGGGGGAACATGGACCCCCCAGACATCCCCTTGCAGGCGGGTGCAGTCACTGACTGCACTCATCTGCATGGGGATCTCTATTACCCTGTAAAAGTGCAGGCGGGTGCCGCCAGCACTGTGAAAACACGGAGCAGCTGCTCCATGTTTTCACATGAATGTGCTGCCCCCAGGGCAGCGCGAGTTCGCGGCTGCTATGGGGGCAGCTCATATATCAGAATAGGGCACATTGTGATTGTTTGCTCCCCGACGCACCTTTTAAAAGGTGCGTCGGGTGCAAACAATCACAATGCATAAAACGCCCCATGGTCTAATTTTCAGAGTTAAGGAAGTTTACGGAAATATCCTGGCTACCCTGAATCCGATTACGACCACTAACCTTACTCCTCGCTAAAGTCCTAACAATCAATGTTGGACATGGGTAGGAGCCCAGGGATATGATTTAAGATTATTTAATTTGAGACAGAACATTTGTAGGTGGTGGTTCTTATCATTGACAGATGTATTGTTCTCTGTAGGAGTGAGCCTGCAGATTATTTCTGAATTGCTGGAGTTGCTGACTTAATGGGGATGCTGTTCCAGATCCTGATAGCATGAATGGACAAGGTTTGTCGTTTGACTTTCTGTTTTTGCAGTTTTTAGTTTACAGTCTGCCAGTACCCTGGCTTCTTGTGTGACGCTGTGCACCAGAAGTATTTTCTCAGTCTGGTATACAGCGGTGCTACTTCTGGTGGCCCTGTGTATGGTGCAGCTGGTCTCGTCACAATGCAAATGAGGGACTTCTCCCTTGACATTACATGGACTCAACATGTGTATGTACATCAAGGTAGGAGAGAAATAATGCTCCGGGATGAGATGCTTACAAGGACCTGATTCAAGCTGGAGAGATAACGTGTCATATATTCTATTTGTAGGGCCCACAGGGAGCAGGAAGCACACCCAGGACTTTTGTTGGAGTGCAGAGTGATACATCAGAGTTCACAAGGTGCAAGATACTTTTAGTGAACAGTTGTGAGGGAACTTATCAGTCCTCTCAGAGCCATCCTTGAAGCGTCTTATTTGTAGCCCTGAAGTACTGAGTTGTAAGCATGTACCCTCACTTATGAGCACTGTGAAATCCAGTGGTGTGGGTAATGGGAATTAGGGTCCGGCAGAGAGGTAAATATCAAGGTGAACTGTGGGGGAGGTACCTGACACAACCGGAAGACCAGAAAGAGGGAGTTGGCAGTGCTCTTCCCCCACAATGTTTTCCTGTTCTCTCCTTCTGTCTCTTAACAATAACATTTCAGTCACACCCCAGTGCTGAAGAAAGAGTAGGAGGGAGGAAGAGCTGGGAATCTGTCAGATGCAGGGCATTTGAGATTGTGGAAGGACAGAGTCATCAGGTTTCATAGTAGAAGCCATCTCATGCACAGCAAGAAGTACTAGCATTTATCTAGCCCAGAGCTGCATAGCCTGCTCCAAGATCCACATACCTAGTATACCTGGCTTGCTGCCTTGATGAGGTCTTAGAAGTCTAGGTCTGATGACACCCATGGCCCTTATGTGGCGGTGGTCGTATTAATGATCATTAAATGTGCTAGAAGATAACGTGTGCAACGTTTACTTGCTTTGCCAGAGGGTTTCTTAAGCAAAAGGTGGAAGTGGCAGCATGACAGCAAATGCAATGGGCTGGAGCCAGAGCGCTCCAGTTATGTAGGCGGAGGGCATCAAAGATAGATAGTGACTGATTCCTGGTCCTTATAGCTGGAGACCAAGCATACATACATATATCTACATCCACCTGTGTGCATAGAAAAATACATAGTGATCACACCTAACTGCTATTAACTACTACTAACCACACAGAGAAACTTGCGAGTGGAAGACTAATCCCAATGCCCAACAATAACCAATAGCTACTGGCTTAACCACTGATTCTGGGTTTCCAGAGCAGCGTGCTGCCTTTCGTAAACGGCTTTAACACCTAAGCAGGGGTAGTAAGCACTGTATAAATGAAATTACAATACAATACCGTATACACAAACATTTGTGCAAACCCATCTATAAATACAAACATACTACCTTTAAAAGTGACCAAGAGAGACAATATAGTGTTCTGCCAGAGTGCATGGATAGGCTGGAGAGTGTATTTGGCTGCCAAGGTACAGATCTATCTACAACCTTCTAAACCAATTGCTCTCGTTCAAAGTTTTCTATTGATTGATTGAGTTTATCGTTGGAGTCACTAAAAATGTAATTGTAGGCGGTGACTAGGAAATGTTTATTCAGAGCCTGTGGCCAAATAGGCTTACTTGTTAATATCATACAAAATGTTCTACTGAGCAATACAGATTATTTTCACTAATGGATGGCTCAACTTATACAGCTGCCATTGGTTTGGCTTTGTGATTAACCCCTTCGCTGCGTTCGCCGGCCAACGGCCGTCGCGAGCACTACCTCGGTAGTGCTGCGCACGTCCGTTGGCCGACGCGGCCCCGCCCACTCCTTTAAACCGCCGCACCGCGGTGGAATGTTCGCCGCGGTAAAGGGGTTAACACCATGATTTAGTGGAGAGTTGTAATGAAGAGTCTGTCAAACAAATCAAGAATCCTCTAGCTGCATCATCAAGAATATAATCACTGAAGCCTTTTACATCTGTTCTGCCACGGTACAGTGCGACCCCTGCTAAAGATGGTGGCAGCTTGGTATGCCGACAAAATATTGTGTAAAAAACATAGTGAGATACAAACATTGTGTCACAAATACTGTGATGTCAAGAATATAGATGGGTAGAATATCTTTATCGTGGTATGTATTATCTTTTTTTAAAAAGCTGCATATAATATTGTTTTTTACTATAGTTATACATTTTTTTCTGTATTTTAGTATTTTAAGTTTAAAGTGTTCTAATAATATTTGTGTTTTTTTTATAGTATATTTAGTAAATTTGTATGTGAAATTAAATTTTTTATTTTATTCGGGATAGTTAAATTAGTAGCAGGTTTTTGGGTTTGGAGGAGATTTGGGTGGGATACTTTTTAAATATATAAATTATTATTGTCATATTTATAATGATGTTTAATGTAATGTATTTGTTAACTGATAATTATGTAAATTTTGTAATTGATTAATAGTTATTTAAATTTTTTGTTGATTTTTAATTAGTTTATCAATGTATTTTTTTGTGTGTGTTAATTTGATATGTATTATTGTATTAATTGTAATTGTTTATGTAATATTAATAATTTATGATTTATTAATTTTAATTGTTTGTCAACATTTGTTTTTAGGCTAGTGGAGTGGGAAGTGTTTTAAATTAATATATATATATATTAACAGCATCCCATATGGGGAAATGTTACGTATTAGACGCATATGTAGTGATAAGCAAGACACTGTAGCTAAGCAATCAGAAAGTCGAGCTCGCTTTTTAGCCAGAGGATATAAAACCGATACAGTGGATGCAGCCATTGCTAGGTCCAGAGTGCGAGCAAGGGAGGACTTGTTACAATACAGTGTCAAATCAAGAGGTGTGACAAGTGGATTACCAGATGAGGCCCAAGAACCTACTAGATTAATTTTATCTTACTCTAGGCAGGAAAAGCAATTGAGGGCCATAGTAAGACGCAATTGGCCTATAGTTCTGGACGACCCCATAATAGGCACATTTTTACCAACTCAACCATCGACCACATATAGAAAAACTGCTAGTATGGGGAATGCGCTGGTAAAAAGTAGCCCAGAGGACCAGGACAGGGGGATGTCGCTTACCTGTAAAGCCTGTCAACACGGCGTTAACAAAATCTCGTACCAAACTGCATTTAATACCAGAATACAGGCTATTAAACAACACCTTACCTGTAAAGCGGAGTATGTTGTATATATTCTTGAATGCAGCTGCAACCTTAAATACATTGGTAGTACGAAGTTAGCCGTGCACAAGAGAATACTCCAGCATACAAGGGCCATTGTCAATAATGATACAAGCTACCCGGTGGCAAGGCATTTTAAGGAATGTCACAATAGTGACCTTAAGCATCTCAAATACTATGCCATAGATGCAATACCACCTCAGAAAAGAGGTGGCAACCGGGAAGCTAAACTAAGGATCCTAGAGACCAGTTATATTTTAGAATTTGATTCAAAACAACCAGGGGGCCTAAATACAAGTGAGGACTTGCACACCTACCTATGATATAGAGAGTCAATATATGCATCAGTTAATTATGGCACCACGCTATTATATTAATAGTTGTATTAATAGTTTCAGGGAAGTAAATTATCTGTCTGTCTGACCATACAATATACAATATACACCGTCTTCTAATGCATCTACAGGTTATAACTTCGTGTGTCTTTTCAGTATGTACTTAATATGTAAATTCAATGTGGGATTTTATTCATGCACATATTTATTCATTTTAGACAGTTGTTTTATATATCATATTTATATGGATATTTATATATTTATGTATTTATGTATATGGAAGGGAATCAACTGCAAATGTAATATTTATGATATGTTTATGGATTGATCCTGGAATCTGACCCACATCATCTGCACTTTAATCATACTTAATTGGGCGGCATCAGTACATTATGTCAATAAGGTTGCTGCCGACAGTATGTAGAGCCTTTTTAGTCACTGGTCATTTGCACTTTTAGGTCTTATTACCGGCTGAGCATTTGGTAACATTTAGTTCTACATATAATGCTGCCGGCAACAAGTAGCACTCAGCACATTGCACTTTAGGATTATTTTGCACACTTTAGGGAATTATTTATTTAGCACTTTGTCACTTTGTTAGCATTTGCTAAATTTGCACATGGATAAGTATAGTTTCCATAATGAACATGTTCTGGTAAGATTATTGATGGCAACAGTATTCATACTTTGAACACCCCTTAGGGGACAGAACCGATTGAACAGGGTAAATAGCTTTACTCATGGGCATAAATGTGGAGCACTTATGCAAACAGTGAGGATATTTCAATTGTAGGGGTAGGCACAATAAGATGTAATCAACCTAAGGCATATGGATATGAGAACCGTAGTGTTATATCCTGGCATTAAAGCCATAATAATTATGGTATTATACCTGGTTCATATTGTTACAAACATGCTAACCATGGCAAAAATTATTTTATTATTGTTATCACATTATATGTATGGATTTATTTAATATTATAATGCATTGATGCAGTTAATTGGAACCATGAATAAGTATGTTGTCTATGCCTATTATTCTGGTTGTGAGCATTGGCACTTTAAATTGGTGAAGCACAGTCTTAGCGATGTCATGTGATCAAGGCCGGTCATCGGCTGAAACGTGTCATGGCGGACTCAATTTGAGATTAATAAAACAAATGTGCATGCAAGACGGGTCCACGCTAGTTTTTTTCTCCAGGAGGAGGTTGTTAACTAACGAGGATTATATATATATATATATTATCTACTGGCGGTCACCAGTAGATAGTTATAGTTAGGACCTATTTTCCATAGGAAATTCACAACATTCTATTTGAAATAACTTTGGCGCCGGTTGACGAATCTTCGAGAAATTCTCAAAACTCGTGGGGCGCTCCGGTCCGCTCCTATCCTGAAAGTTTCGGGGTGATTCGGCAAGCGGGGGCCGAGAAAAAAGGGGGTCCCAAAACATGTTTTCTCCATGTTAATTCCCATAGGAAATTTTAGACACGGCTACAGCCCGAAGTGCTGAACGGAATTACACCAAATTTGGCAAAAAGGTAGCGCTTGGTTCAGAAAGCGACCTTTTTTTTAAATGGTGTAAATCCGTTCAGTAGTTGCGGAGAAATTAAAAAAATAATAGTCAAAATATCAATTTCCCATAGGAAACTTTAGACACGGCTACAGCTCGAACTGCTGAACGGAATTACACCAAATTTGGCAAAGAGGTAGTTCTTGGTTCAGAAAGAACCCTTTTGTTAAATGGTGTAAATCCGTTCAGTAGTTGCTGAGAAAATCAAAAGTAAAACCACATATATATCTATGGCCGCGGAGGGTCCGCGCACCCTGAGCGCACCTTCCCGATCACGAGCTGTATGCTAATTGGCTGTCAACACTCCAAACCAGGAAGTGTTGGCAGCCATCTTGTTCCTCGGTAGAACCGAGGCACAAGAAACAAGTGCGCAAACGCAAAAGGGGGCAGGGTAGAAACACCCTGTCCCCCTAGGCCTGCTTAGGGGTCCCACAAGGACCCCCAGGGCCCAAAAAACATTTAAAAAAAAAAAAATCGGCGGGATGCGCGGATCCCGCCGTGAAAAAACGAAGCGCGGTCTCGAGCCCCCCCACATGCCCCGGGGACCGCCACCTCCCCGGGGCACTAAGAATTTTAAATTGGGGGTCCGTTTCGGACCCCAAAGCCACGGGGACCACCACCTCCCGGGGCTTTGAACATGTTGGGAGGGGGCCGCGCGGCCCCCTCCTGGAGCCTGTGATGGCCCTGGGGACCACCACCCCCCAGGGCCGGCTCTTGCAGTGTCCCGGGGTGCCTACCCCCGGGACACTGCTGTTTGCTATGATAGGGCGGGAGCCTCGCGGCTCCAGTCCTGACATAGCAAACTTCCAAAATTCAAAGCAAATTGCTTTTCCACACGGGGAGCTGCATCTTAGCAGCTCCCCATGTGGAAAAGCAAAGCCGGCTCCCGAGGGACGCGGGGAGCCGGCAGGACCGTGGGGGCATTGGGGACCCCCCCACGGTCCCCAATGGAGAGGGCCAACCCCGGGGGATGGGGTCCCCGGGGCTACAAGTGGCCTGAGGAGGGGGGCAACGCAGCCCCCTTCCCCAAAATTTATTAAAAAAAAATATAAAAAAAAAAATAACAAAGGCCGGCCCGGGGGATGGGGTCCCCGGGGCCATAAGTGGCCTGAGGAGGGGGGCAACGCAGCCCCCCTCCAAAACAACTTTAAAAAAAAATAAAGTCCATGCCCCGGGGGATGGGGTCCCCGGGGCCGATTAAGGCCTCAGGAGGGGGCCACGCGCCCCTTCCAAATTTAAAAAAAATAGCGGGCAGGCCCTGGGGGATGGGGTCCCCAGGGCAAATAAATACAAAAAGAAGGGGGCCACACAGCCCCCTTCTTAAAAAAATAAATAAAAAGACCGACATCGCGCCGGAGGCCACGCCCCCTCCTTGCAGCACTCTGCAAACGCGCCCCCTGGCGCGTTTGCAGATGGGGAGCAAATTTGCACACATGTCACCTCAGGCCCCGCCCCCTCCCTTCACCACTGTGCAAACGCGCCCCGTGGTGCGTTTTAAGTTGGGGAATTAATTCCCCTTGAATCCTGAGGGACCCTGGGGGCCAACTAGCCCACCAGGTACCTTCAGTAAGCACAACAGAGTTGCATTGCAGAGAGGTGAAAAAAGGTGCGTGGCCTCGGAACGCCTCTCTGCAACTCAGCTCTGTGGTCCTAACTGTAGGTACCTGGGGGGCTAGTTGGGCCCTAGGGACCCTCAGGATTCAAGGGGACTTAATCCCGCAACTTGAAACGCGCCACGGGGCGCGTTTGCACACATGCCACCTCAGGCCCCCCTCCCTTCACCACTGTGTAAACGCGCCCTGTAGCGCGTTTTAAGAGGTAGTTTTAATCCCCCTGCCCTATTATGTACTAGGGACTTACAGAGGAGGTCATGCTAATCACAGGGGTACCCCAACTCATAGTGTTCCCTAGTGTATGTAGGTGTTTTCACTGTATTCTAAGTGTCTTTTAGCATAGCACTGACTCTGGTTAGTCAGAGTCAGTTACCACCAGTACACGTCTGAAAAAGTTGTGGGCACAGGATGATTTTGCAACAAGGCCTCTTTCTGCTCCTCTGTTTGTTCTTTCTGCACATCTTTTGCTTCTTCCTGCACTTTTCTTCGTCTTTGTGGACTTCTGTTGCTACTTTCTGCATTTCTTTTGCTTCTTTCTGTGCGTTTTTTCTTCTTTCTTCACATGTCCTACCTCTGTAGGCATAGTTAGAAATTAGCATTTAAAAAACCTTTGAAATTCACTGAAAAAACCATAGGTTTTAGGGAAAGTTATAGTTAGTTGGACATTGCACTCGTACAAAACCCGTGAAATTCCCCCGTTATAGTTAGTTCAGCTAACTATAACTCGCGCCCCCGCAATGCACTGCTGATGACGTCACATATTACATCACTCATGACATGGTCAGTGACATCACTGATGACATCACAGTTTCATGCTGTTGCTTAGATTGGGGTGGAGATAATAAATTTGACCCCTCCAGAGTCCAACATTTTCTCTCCTTTCGCTTCCATTGGAGTGGGAATAGTAAATTTGACCCCTCAGAAGTCCAACACTTTCCCTACTGTTGTTCAAATTGAAGTGGAAATAGTACATCTGACTTCTCCTTAGTCCAAAAATCTGAGCTCTCCAAAGCTCAACAGTTTCCTTACTATTGCTAAGACTGGTGTGGGAATAGTCAATGTGACCCCTGCAAAGTCCAACACTTTCCCAACTATTGCTTAGTTTGTAAAATTTGTTTTCTGTTTTTTACATATTTTTATTTATAAAATTAAAAAATGTTATGGTTTGTTCTTATTTATTTCAAATTGTCTATATAATTTGCTATGTGCTTTTTTATATGTTTACAAATTATTTAATATTGTAACACTTTTTTTGAGTGATTTCTATTTATTGTTTAAATAATGTTTTGATTTAATATTTTAAAGTATATATTTTTCTTTTTTAATTTTCGTTTATATTATTTTTTTAAACGTTTAATGACAATATTCCCAATCCACAAAATGTTTATCTCAATATTTGTGTAGTTTACTTACAAAATATTTTATCACAATATTTTGTTTCCCAATATTACTTTGTGATATTTGTGTATCACAATATTTTTGTTCTTTATGTTATACAACCAGCAGCTCAGCCGCTCCATCTAAAGTAATCGATGTACTGCCATTTTTGGTTGTGATATGTCTGTGAAAGAACACTATGGATACAATGATAGAATTTCACAAAAAATGAAGCATGGTGGCCCTATGGGAATCACCTTAGTATGTTAAGGAGATAAAATATGTAGGTGTGCATTATCATGTTTCACGTGATGCTGGAAATTTCACCATCCAACACAGGCGCTTGTGGAATTTCTGTTGGAGGTTCTCTACCTCACAGTCTCTGCACTTTGGCAGCAAACCTTTTACCACCATTTTTAGGTCTGACGTTAATGAAGACCTTTTGAGTACGGGTGTTTGAAATTAGTGTAATTTGCTGTTGTGTAATTATGCAAAATTTCAGCAAAATGATTTGAATTTATGTGTAATTACGCAAAATGCAAGTCCATAATTTTGCGATAAATTTGAGCTCGTGATGTATCCTCGCATCAAGATTTGTCCAGATGTTGCATTTAACCTAAGCACCGTGAACAAGAGTCGCTCGTGTTCTTTTGTTCGCATGCATTCGCAGCCAATTTATGAAAGAAGATTAGATTTGCTTCCTACGTTTGCTTGGTGCATCATGGAGCTGGGATTGAAACACTGTCTCTGGCTATTTTTATCGCCCATTCCAGCCCGTTAATCAATTGTTCATACACAGTTTAAAACAGTTAATGAGCTCTGTTATAATTTGGATCAGACTATGGTGGAGTTAGTCAGTAAGGAATAAAGTGATAAAAGAGGATGAATATCAAGAATACAGATAATCAAAGCACATGATCTATATTTTGCCCATTTTGCTGTGCGTTTCCCAAGGTGAAGTGCAGATAAAATACTTGCCAACTCTACTGATTTAGGTGGCAGGCTACTGAGGGGCCGATTCCGATCTCGGTCGGAGGCGGACCCAATACCATTCGGTCGGGAAAAAAGCCATGCGAAAGCCTGTTTCCCGACCGAACCGTACGCGGGTCCGGCCGAGCGAGTACGATGCGAATTCGCCGACCGACTCGTCCGGGCGTCCCGACAACTCCGACCGACTCGCTCGGACTCGAACCGCTCCGACCGACTCGGTCGGACCCGATTCGCACCGCGCAATGGAGACGTTTTCCGGCCGGGTAAGTACGATGCGCACCTCGACCGCTCCGACCGACTCGCGCCGTCCGACTCGAACTCGCTGTCGGAGCCGTACTTTGGGGGTCCGTGTCGGACCCCCTGTACGCGTACCCGTGCGAGGCGCACACAGGGGGGACCCATGGGTCCCCCTACCTGTGCGTGTACGCCGCGGGCGCTCGCGGCGTACTCGCTGTAGGGGGCGCCCTTGTCCGCCCTCGCACCCATTGAGGCAATGGGAGCCCGCGTACGCGTTGTACGACCGGCTCCCATTGAGTTCAATGGGAGTCCGACCGACTCGTGTCCGATAACATACGGACGCATCGTACTCGTTCGGTCGGACTGCACGGGTCCGATTCGGTCGGAAATCTCTCCGGGTCCGGCTCGGTCGGAGAAATTTCCGGCCCGAATCGGAATCGACCCCTGAGTGTTTTATTAGCATCCTACCACTTTCCAAGATGTCAGAGCAGGCCTCAGCCTTTCACTGCTCCTCGTGTGGTAAAAAGGGTAAAAGCAATGTCAAAGCAAGCAGCATGGGATAAATTCTAAAGGGGTCTCTGGAAATTGAAATTAGAAGTATCTTGAGATAAGATTTGGGCAGCCAGGGGTGGCGCATTTCCCCTCCCCCCCCCAGCTACAGAGCAAACCAGCATCTGCTTGTCCTCATGTATCATATGTAGAAAATGCAATATTCCCTCATGAAAATCCCCATCTCAGCCCCTCGACGTTTTATTGCTGCCTCCAGTGTCTTTTATCTCAGCAGTGGGGGCGTTAGTAAACTACTCCTCACTCGTGGCTAGCAATCAGATTCCCTGCTAGTAGACATTCCTGGAGCCCAAGTCCTCTCCTAAGTTAATCCATTAGTTGTAGTAGCTCCCCGCCTCGGAGTACAGTATCTCTCACTGATGTTGAGGATCACAGATCGTTGGCTTTGCATGTGGGCATCACGCTTTTGAGCACAGACTCACTTGGGGTGCCAGAGAATTCACTTTGTTAAACACAATCTCATTGTCTGGTAGAGTTTTACACATTGTTTGCATGAGTTCCACTTTGGAGCACAGTGTCAGTACTTTGGAGCAGCGTGAACCAGTCTAACTGAGAGCACAGTTTTGCGCTCACTACTTGTAAGTCTCACAAATTGGAATTTCATCTCAGTCCCTGAGTGTGAGCTTCACACCATGGAGCACATTCTCCCTCATTTGATGTGAGATTCACTCTTTGGAGAACAGCCACACTCACAGAACCGGACTTTCACACCTTAGCCGTGCTCACTGTGCCACTGGAACCAAGCTACACCCGACTTACGAGTTCCAATCAGGGAAATGCGGTCTTGAGTTGCTTGTGTTCGGGATCAGGGAGGACCTAGTGTGGCAGTTTAGGATGGACTGTACTGGAGCAGGTTCAAGACTGATTTGCATACAGCTGGGTCCAAACTGAGGTGGGCAAAAGAACAATGGGTTGAAATGCCATATTGAGTGATTGAGAGTGGTCAGATGTATTGCCAGCATTCCTGCCGTCACTTTATGTGTGTTTGATGTACCGCCTTAAGTGGCTAAGGGTATGCCCAGACGTGGGTCCCATTCTCACTGTGCAACTGGAACCAAGCTGCACCCTATCAACGAGATATAATCAGGGCAAAACCAGTCTTGGTTTACTTATGTTCCAGTTCAGAGAGTACCTGGCCTGGCAGTTGGGGCTGGACTGTTTTGATTGGGGCAGGGTCAAGACTGATTTGCATATGGCTAGGTCCATCACATTTTGTTTGTTTAAAATCCTCAAACAATTAGGGTGATTTAGCATTACCAAAATCTCCCCAATTCTACAAGTAGATGTTATAGCAACAAGAAAAGAAACATAAAAGGAAAGACATTTTAGATCTACTTTTTCAAAAGGCTCAGAGTGAGAGCCCTGTAAAGACCTCAGAACAGAAGGAAGATCCCAAGAAGAAGAAACCTGTGAAATAGGTCTTGAAATTGAAAAGATTACAAAAAAACTCCTACCACTACTGATTCCACTTCATTCTGGGGTTCCACAAACTTCCTAAATATTTTGATGGCAAACCATTGTGATCTCAAAGGGAAAAGTGAAAGATTAAGGTGAACGTCGTCTCGCATGAAATGCAATACTGAAGGAAACGTACACGAAGGATCTGACGAAAGAGATGTCTGATAGCTCGACCTGTCGATCCATGGCCTTCAAAAGTTCCAAACAATCAGTACCCTCTAGAATGACTTCAAAGAGAGAATTAAAGTCTAATATTAAGGATGGAGTTAAATGCACCCCATATACTCCAACTGTCATAGCAACATGGGATACCGAAGAAACCTTCTTAAAGGAAGAATCAAAGTTCTTGTCAGCAGAGTCCTTTAGTGTATTTGCCTCCTTCATTGACCATGTGCCTACACAGCTTTCAGTCCACATGCACATTATCCAGGAGCACAGAATCCTTACCATTCAAAGGATACAATTTCGACATAAATCCTCGGAGTGAAATCTTCTCAGGATCCTTCCATTCTTGCATGATTACTTTTAGCATAAAATGATGAATAGGGAGGTTAGAACTTGGAGGTCTCTGAGAACTGACTTAGAACAGAGTCTTGACATGCATTAGGTTTCTCAATAGGCAAAGCACTCATGTTCTCCCTTACCTGGGAAAAGCCCTGTAACATATCCTTTGCAGTATATTTCCCTTTTTGTTCCGATACGGGGAAGGAGTCTTTACTGTCCAATGATTTTAGTTGCAGACTTCCTGCTTGCCTCATGTTTAGGATTGATGTTTGTGACATCAGTTAAAGTCTCAAGAACAATTCTCCTAATCCTCTCATCTTTTTCCTTTCTGCCCATTATTTTTCTCTTAGGTGAGGGAGAAGACACTCCAAAAGAACCAGAGGATTGGAGAGAAAAAGAACAAGAGGGGGATGTGATCTTCCTCTTAAGAGTAGGTTTCCCCATAGCTGAGGAAGAAAAGTCACCAGAAGTATAGTCAAAGCTCTCCAGAAATACTGCCATTCACTGTACATGTGTGTTTTATTTTTAAGTTGAAGATGCTTTATTGAAGAGAATCGTGAAACAGTACAAGAATATAATGCTATACATCATTTAAGCCTTGTGAATGCATCAAAAATAGAGCAATAAAACAACAAACATAAACTTAATATTATAGATAAGTGAACAGAATCATTGAAAGCAGCAATGCTTAGCATCAAATTAGTCAAAACAATTGAGGGAACTCTAGCGATTTTTAGTCTCTGAAGAGTAAAGAAGAAAAGAATAAGGAGAGAGAAAGAGGAGAAGGAAAAAAGAAGAGAGGAAAGAAAAAATCAATCACAAAATATGCAATAACATAGTGTTACAACCATCTCTTAGTATCTAAACATTCAAATATAAGATAATTACCTCATGGAGAAACATTGGCAGTGCTGACAGGTCTGGAAGAGGTAACAGTTCTAGATAAATAAGATGTAAGAGGTAGCCAAATCAAATATTTTTTAATTAGCAAGGGAAGTGTGGTGGCATAGGCTCTATCTAATCTCTGGTGATGACATAATAAATTCCACCAGGCAATGAAAGTGATTTTTGAAGTATCCTTCCAATTTGATGTAATAACTTGTAAGGCCAAACCTATCAGTAAATCAATACATTTCCCTATTGCACTTTGAGCTTGCCAAAGGGGGAAAGAACCACCCAAAAATAGATGTACAATATTAAAAGGAATGTCTGTAGATAAAATAGTATTAATTCTGTCTCAAATGAGAGACCAAAACCTTTTAACTCTAGGGCACTCGAAAAACATGTGAAGCAAATCGCTGGTGTCTTGGGCACAAGACCAGCAATTAGTGTGTGTAATAAGGTGAGACCTATATAGTTGCATGGGGAGTATAATACAATCTATTGTAGAAGAAAAATAATGTTTGAGTAGTAGCAGTAGAACGGGAAGTGGTGTATATTTTAGCCCAAATTGCTTCCCAAGTGCGTTGGGGAAATTCCTGCTGGAAGTCGAGCTCCCATTGTAGTTCAGTTTTGGATTTAAGTCTGTCACCCTGAGGGAGACATAAACGTTTGTATATATAGGACGCCTTAACGTGTGTTGAGAAATCAAAGGAAGGAGAAATAGGAGAAGTATGAAGTGATGGGGAGGAAACCTGCGAAAACAGCTGAAGAAGAATAGGCCTAAGGCGCTGATAATGGGCTGCATAATAGGATGAGACACCATATTTAGATTGAATGTCTTTGAATTCTAGCACAGAATGCTTGGAAATAATATGTTCAATAACTATTCTTCCTTTGTCGTTCCATTCCTTCCAAAAAAGAGCCCAATTATTTAATTTGATCTGTTTATTATACCATAACGGAGTTTGTAGAAAATTGTTTTAATGGGGAATTGGATTGGAGCAGTAGGGGGGGTGACAGTAGAAAAAGAATGCGAAAGTAGAGGTGTAAAAAAGCTCTGGGAGCTTGAGAGATATGAACCGATTCCTCAAATGAGAACGGGGCAGTATGGGCTTGTTCTAGGAGACCCAGACTGTAAGTTCATCCAAAGAGTGAGAAGAAAGAGAGGTCCAAATTTGCTTAAGATGTACATATGTGTTAATGAAAATGAAAGGCTACATATGTGCAGAACTTCCTGAACACACCACACATGGACGAGCCTGAAACGCTTCTAATTCTCACGCTGCATCGGCTCATATCGGGGAAGAAGCAAAGAGCCCAGAACCGTGGCAAAAATGGCACCTAGTGGGGTAAGTACAGAATGGGGCCTAGACTTGCAGCATTGATTCCATAATGATCCTCAGGCCTGTAGCTCTCTCAATGTAGGGAAGTTCCCCCTGGGCCTGACAGTCAGGGATGTATTCCTTAATGCCAATCTCTTGCCCTGCAGGAGACCATCCTCTATCTCCTGCATCCTTTTCCCGGGGACAGGAAACAAAACAGGAGGATTCTGGGAATGCCAGCTCCTTTATGGCACCCTGAAGGGTCTGTGGGGTTGTTATTTTCAGAATCTCCTGACTTGTTCCTGGCTTGGTGGTGGGTACACCTCAAAAGTAATGACTGAGGCGAGGGACAGAGGGGTAATGACTAACTTTGAAAGACAACACGTTTATTAACCTCACATGCAGGAAACATTAGGGTTAATGTGAAACCCTATAAACATGTACCGATCTACTAGAACCTAAAATAAAGAAAAGCATGGTCACATTCGCACACATATAAAATAGTGTTTGTCAGCCTAGTATTTAGGACAGGGCAAATACCTGTGCAACATGGTGTTGGTTGGGTAATTTCTCTTGAGTAAAACTTAATTGAAAGCTTTGTATTATTTCAAAGAAAAGTATTGACTGTTGCACCAGACATGAAGTGTAGAGTCATGTGATGTGAGCCTGGAGCACTCTTAGCTTGTGCTGGGCTCCATGAAGCTAATGGGCTGTAGTGAGTTTATACCACTACAGCAAGTAGGCAGTAAAATGTTATCATGAGGAAGAGTAAAGGTAAGCCACGGCACTCACCTCTCTTTTAAACAGCCATGTCCCAGTAGCTCCTTTAAGGGCGTGATGAATTTACAATACAACGCAGATATCCAGAACTGTTTGTGGCAGTCTTTTAGGGCCAGTGAAATAAAATTTCAAAGGCACACTAGCTAATCTAGGCAATAAGGCAATTTGCAAGTCTTTGAATGTGCTGGTTTATTATAGTAATATGCACTAGCCCTGGATGGCAGTTGACTTTATTATGAACAGTTCAGCAGCAGAATCCTAATTGTCCCAAACTCTGCAGTTCCAAGGCTGTGAAAATGGGCGTTGACCCAATCCGTTCTTATCTTCATTCTACTTTCTGAAGGGAAACATTAGACTGGTGCAGTGGAATATTGTTCTAGTTTAGGTAACATATTAGCATGTATAGCATTCACAGCCTATTAAACATTTAAATGGAGGCTTCACAGTCCCTTTCATAAGTAGACCAGCAGGAACTCTAGTGACACAGTATCATAACACAACCCACATACAGTTTAAGGCTGGAAATTACTAATCTTGCCCCTCCCCTGCCCACCTGGCAGTTAGGAATGCTAAAAAATGAGGGTTAAACACAGCTGTTCAGGAATCTGACATGGGATTGGCAGATCCGTTGTCATTATATGGGCGTTTTTGCATTTAGATGAACAGAAGGTGCTTAAATGAGTGCGAGACATATATGCTCCATCACAACAAACACGACTATTGTTTGTTTTACATTTTAACCGGGGTGACAGCGAAGCCCCCAAAAAAGAAGGCTGTATTCGATAAGCCTTATTTCCAGTGGGAAGGAGGTCCAAGACTTTGACAGCTGGACCAAAAGAGGTTGGGTGGCAGGTCTGTGTGTGTGTTTGTGTTTGTGTGCGTGTGTATGTGGGTGTCTACCAGAGATGTGTGATTTAACAATGGGATTTGCAGGACCATCTTTATCCCCTTTAGAATTAACCGCCTAGCATAATCCACTGCCCCTTCATTCTTCCAGTATTTCCTAACATAGTTGGATGCTGACCAATCGGACAGTCTCTGTCTGCATGCTACTTCCTGGCCTTGCGGGAGCACATCCTGGAACTAAATTTGCTGCAAATTTAGACAATGACGAGCAGTCCGCTGGGTTGGCAGAAACCTTGGTTTGTGGCCCGCAGGCTGAGAACCACCCAGGCCTTCTATGGAGTGTATGCACCAAATGCAGAGGAGAAAGCTGAATTCTCCCATTACCATGTTTTTCTGAGAGAAAGTAAAAAAAAAAAATAAGAGATTGTTTCAGAAAAAAAAAAAAATATGTTGCTGTCATTCAAGGAGTTTTTTTCTTGAATGTCACAACAGTTGTGTGTTTTCAATGCCCACAGGAAAATCCATTGATTGTCGCCTCACCCTAAACAGGGCCAAGTGGACCCCACTGTGACTTGGCGGTCCTGTGGCATTGAGAATGCTATGTCAAGGGTTTTCAATGGCATCGCCAGCTGAGACTCCTTCGTCGGAAACCCAGTGCTTGGACACCTCTAAATAGGGTGGAGCAAATACAGTGTAGGTGGACTGGACACCTGCCATTTCTTGTACAGGAAATAAAGATGGCTAGCAGGAGTTGTTGCAACCTACAAGCTGTATGCCACTACACGCTCCTTCCCTCTGGGCCTTTCTCAGGTGGAGACCCCTAGACCTCAATGGAGCCTCAAAAGAAGATCCTTTCGATGGGGTAACACAAGGACGGTGGACATAAATCGTGGGAGAGGGTGTTCATCCCAGATGAAGACAGGCATGACTCTCTCCCTTGTGGTGCCCCTCCCAGAACATGGGGCTGTATTCTTCCCTTGGGCCACACAGATTACTGTAACGAGTTGTGCATGGTGGGAGGACATTAGTAAGATGCTGGAACACAATAGTCATTAATGATTCAGGTGTTATTTCTTCAGTGTAATCAGTGCTCTAAGTGGGCTTGGACCTGCCAGAGCAGGCCTTGGTAAAGCAAAACAAGCATTAGCAAAGTCAACAGGCCTGGCGTTGGCGGCCACCTTTTTGCTTTGTTTATGTCTGTTTTGTTTTGTCATGGTTTTGCAAAACTTTGTTGTTGGAAGCTGGTGGACCTTCATCAATGTAAACAAAAAATTGGCTAAAATCAAAAATATATTTTTGGTCTCAAAAAGCACACACTGCCATAGTAGCCACTGAAACTTAAGGGAACTATTTTGTGTGTGGATGTTCTCTTTCTGAAAGGGCAGAATACCATCACTCACAGTGAATTTAGACAATGGCTGAAATAGGCTGACCCATTGCCTCGTGCTGTATGCTGTAGTGGGCAGAACAAAAAATCTGAATGACACAACAACAGACCAATGGATGAAGAGGGCTACCTGTAAGTCCCTATAAGTAAGTATATTATTCATTTAATTGTAGCAAAATCAAAAGGACTTTGTAAATGCCAGCCCTAAAAATGGACACTGAACCAGGGTTCTGTGGGGCTCTCTATTTCTGTCATTCACTGTCTGAAGAAAAAAACCCTAGCTCCCCCGCCTGTCACATGGTAGAGCTGCAACGAAATGTCACCATAAATCCAAAGACAAAATGCTTGCTGTTTAACATTCATGTTCTAGGATCCATAGCTTTATTTCAATTTAACTGAATGACTAATGTTTTGCCACTTACTTTCAAACTTACCTTGTCAAGTTTTTTTATTGCTTTTTGTCCCAGATAAAAGTGTTATATAAATTGTTAAATAAAATACCCTCCTTTTTTGGTTGTGCTGCATCCAATTAGACCCCATTTATGATTTTCTCAAACACAGGATGCTATTTCACATGTTTTAATTGCAAAGGCTGCACTTCATATTAAGGCTTATCAAGCCACACCCATTTCATGACCCTGCCACTTTTTACAGCCGATTTCAAGCTCTGACTGTAATCACAAGGCAAATGCAGAGCCACAAATGCACTTTCACACACTGGCATTCATTCAGGAATTAAGCACTTCTTATGCTCAATGTAATTGTTTTTATGAATGTTATTGTGTTGTTTTCAAAGATTACTTTCTTTGTAGTTGACATGCATGTACTTGTGTTGAATAAAAACAGTACTTCTATATAAACCCAGAATGTCCTTGAGTTAGTTTAGTGTGCTTATGCATACAAATTCGGGTGAAAAGATATTGCTAGGTTGTTGGGACATGAAGTCTTCTCCATGACTCTGGAGAGCGGGCTTCCCTGCTCTCTGTTGATCTTTTGGCAAGTCACTGGAAAGTTGCTGTAGGTTTTCTTGATTCTACCTCAGTGAACATGACAATCATGCATGTCCAATGAGTGTCTCCTTGTTTACATGGATTGAGACCCCAGAGGTTGGCTGTGAGATTGAGGGCTCATTCGTAATGCACCCCTTTTTTTTACAGAGAGCGGCTATTGCCCTCTCTACCCAGGTTGTGGTAGTGGAATGGAATGGAATGGAAAGACATTTATAAAGCGCATGGCTACCCTTAGGCGTCCCAGCGCTAAGTCTGGTAGTGGTGGCAACATTAAACTATACTGAAGGGGACTACCTCTACTTCTATACCCTTCAGAAGGGGCTGTCTACTATCTCCCTCCTGGAAAGGTCTGTGCAGTCTCCCTTACCAGGGTTCTTTTTGCCTCTATCATGTCTCGGATGTGTGCTGTGATAGACAGTGGGTTCAGTAGGTGAAGATGGTGAGCCATTGTTTTTAATGTAAGCTGGTATCTCTTGTGCTGGACATTCCAACTCCCCTGTGCTCCCCACTCATCTTGTAGAGGCTTGGTTCTTATCAGCGTGTTTAGTTTAGACTCCTCCTCATGGTATGACCCCATCTCTTTCTGATGGGTGGTGGTCAGTGCTTCCTGGTCTGAAGTGCATTAACCCTCCCCTCTGGGGATAGCCCGGACAGGTGGCAGGAGATTGGGAAGGAGAGCAGCAGCCACTAACCACACAGTGAGCATGCCGTAATATTCCCCCCGATTGGAGCGGCACCCAGATTCAAAAGTATCAGACCCTCCAATTGTACCAGCCTGTCTATCATGAAATGATAAAAGTCTGGCCTCGATCGCCAATTTTTGGTTCAATGCTGTACACTTTTTCTGTCCAACCACGTGGGAGATGGATTAAAAAAATTAAATAAACGTACCTTCTCTGCCGATCCGCCGCATGCCTCTCCCGCAGCCGCACGCCTCTCCTCCGTCTGCTGTGCTTGATGCACCGGAAGCACCCAAGCTTCCAGACTCTCCCTGCCAATAACGACGCTGCAGGAGCAGCGTCGTGCTTGGTCTGAGCATCTTGTTTGGACGCTCATGCAGTGCCTGGGGAGGCTGGGCATGTACTCCACGGAGCTGTGCAACACAGCCCAATGGAGAACATGCCAAGTGCGCATGACGGTTTGGCTGGCCCTAGAGGGCCGGCCAAACTGTCACGTGCACTTAGAGGAGTGCAAACCACTCCTCCTGCGCTCTGGCGTCATAGAGCCCAGCCCCGCCCCAACTCCCGCATAGAAAAATAAAATGATAATAAAGTCCTGTTATTATCATTTGGTTTTTATTTTTTTGCACTGCTGAAATAGCAGTGGGCCTTAGCGGAGGAGCCACCACTGCCTCTCCCCTCTATTGTGGGAGCCTGTAGGTGTTTCCGGTTAGCATCCATAGCTGGGGGAAGATTGTCCTGTTAAAGAACTTACCATTTGAACCCTTGGCCATGGCTCCAGAACTTGCAGTCTCTACCTTTGTCCTTGCTTTTCCTGCAGTAGTAGCAAGTGCCATCTTCCCCGTGGGTGCCCTGTAATTAGAAACTCTAGACTGCGACCAGTAGACTCTCTGGTACAGACCCCACCCCTGTTTGTCTCATCTGAGAGTATCAGATATATTGGCATCCTGACCAGCCACTACCCTCCCACAACTAGCCCATTGGCTACTAGACTAGTGGGACTCCAGCAACTGTGCTAAGACAACAGGAACCCCTGACCAGGCCCTTGACACCTTCAGAGCAGTGTCCTATCGAAGGGAGGAAGGGGCACGTCTGCTTCTTTGGGAGGTGGGACAGTACACGGACAGGGAAATATGTGACTTCTGAAGTACAAGTACTGGTACCATTGCTCCAGCTTTGAAGAGTAATCCTGTGCAACATGGTCTTTAAATTGCAAAGGTACCCGTTTTATAATGCCAGGCGGCTAGGTGCTATAAAACTGTTTGGGGTCAGAACTCTGGCTCAGAGGGTTGTAGAGAATTCTGTTTTTCAGTGTGTATCTTAGTATTATGTATAGTATATTTTTATGGGGGGGGGTTAAAGTACTTTTCTTTCATAAAGTAAAGTACTGACTGGACATTGATCTTATTAGCTGGTATTACGGTGTAAACTGTATTCTGAATGTCTACCCCACCTCACCTCCTTGAGTAAGCATTGGACTGCTTTCTCTCGCTACCCTGAGAGAGTTAAGCGCTGTAGAGGCAGGCGCGCAACGCCCATTGGGCTCAAAGGGCTTCAGCCCCCCCGTCGTGTGTGGCAGCCCGGCTGAGACAGCTTCCCAGGCACACACATAGCCGCACCCGAGTACTTCACAGGTCTTTAAAAGACCATTTGCTTGTTAATGAGACTTTGTTGTTTTTTCACCCCTTCTTAGAGCCCCTGCATCTCCACTCTGCCTATTGCTGGAAGAATTAGCTCCCACCGAAAAAATTTCTTAGCCCCCCCCCCTGAATTTTGGCTCTAGTTGCGCCTCTGTGTAGAGGTTATCCAGTTTGGGTTCCAATAGTACTATGGCCCCAGAACTCCAACGGTGAACAGCTCCAATTGATGCAACTGGAGCGCATTAACACCCCCCCCCCGCTTCCCTGGTATCTCAGGAAAACATCATCACATAGGTGGTATTTTTACCAACTGCAATGTTGTTCGTTCTTTTCTCATCAGAAGAATGAAAGGAGGAGCGTACAGCTAGGATTCCAACCTGTAGTTGTAAACTGATCTGTGCCTCATGAGGCTAGCCCACTGTGCTATTAAGCTAGCTACGAACTGTGATTTGAGTGTTGTGTTGCATTTATTGTTTTAAACACAAGTGGACTGTGTTTCTGAGAATGTAACTTAAATTATCCACATAAGTTTACATTTTCAAAAAACACAAGTTATACAGTCTTTAAATTCTCCATGGGCCATAGCAGTCTTTTAATAAAACACGCCCCAATGGAGCATTGGACATGTTTGTGGGCCCAGGCAAATTTTTCTTTCTTTACTTCTGTTCTGTCACTGCAACAGGATCCGCTATTCGGGTTTATTTTTCCAGATGTAGAGTTGCCATTTTTGGATCGCTGCCCTTCTAAATTATTACGGCTCCAATAACAGGCGAGTTTAGATGAAATAATACAAGAGAGAATGCAAGGAAAACATGCTTTTTATATAAGAAAAATATTGTGAATGGAACTGCGCCACTTGGTTGGTTATTAAGGGTTTCGACTTCAGTTTGAAGGGTCTATCTCACATAAACTACTGGTGACCTCTCGCCTCTGGGGCCAGGCCTGTCGGCTTCCGTCTGAATGGAAACCTTCCATGGCTTCCTGGAAGCGCTCCATGGAAGGCCCGTTTTACCGTAACAAGTGTCTGCCATGAGGTGCGCAACGGAAAGCCAAGAGGTTCAAGAGCCAAGAATAGCAAATCAGGCGATGAAAAGTGAGCCATGCCGATGACCTGTGACGCTGCAGTGTGTGCCGCGCGCCTAGGCTGAGGCTGGCCTTTCCGCCCTGGAAGAGGTTAACTTCGGGAAATCTGGAAAATGAAGCCGTTGGCTTTGTTAGATCTATCTCCTGCCACAAATTCTGTTTCCTCCTTTCATTCAGATGGAGCAAAATACGATATCTGAATATGGCAGAATCATTTCTCGGCTTTCTGCATCAGCTGTGCCTTGGGTGTATCTGAGGTCACGTCTGGGTTTGGATGAGATCATGACTCGCCAAGACATAGAAACGCCTCTAGTGCATGGGTACTCACAAAGATTTTCCCAGGGGCCAAAAAGTTTGGTCTGTGGTGTGTGACTGAGGCCGCATTGATGACGGCAGGGTGGTGGTGTAAGGTGGGAGTAGGGAAAGCGATGCATGTACATTTAGTGACTCAGTTGCACAATGTGAAACCAGAACATCTGGCATTAATCCCAGCTTTCCCACTTGACCAAATTGTGTGATCCTAAGCAAATGTTTTATTTCATGTTGCCTCCTTTTTCTTCATTATCACATACATATAGGAAGATGGAGAGGAGGGGATGTGGTCCGTCGGCTAGACTGCCGACTTTGGTGCTGGAAACCAAGGTTCGAGCTTCGGGGTCGCGTCCCCATCCTGTGATTCGGGGCAAATCACTATAATGTTGTCCATGTATAACAGCAACCCAGGCCAGCCAGAGAGTGCACATAACTGATATGTCTCTTAGTTCACTATTGGCGTTGTTGTCAGGTGGGGGGGGCATGTCTGTTTCTAAATCCATGTTTGAAAACTGTCACAAAAAAAAAAAAAAACTTCTCAATGCAGTGATTTACATCTGATGTACTAAGGTGAAATGCTTCTGCATGTTAATGAAATACACATTTTTGAGTTTTGAAAGGACTTTATCATATTTTTTACACGTTTGTTGGAAGTCTTTTAAAATGAAGGTGTTCTCAAAGTTGTGCAGGACACCTTCTGTGCTTCTTTGCTTTTACTTCAGTTTGCCTGTAAATAAATGCTTGCTGTTTATTTAACATCTTTATTAATGTTAGTGCTCTGTAAACAGTAGCCCATTGCGACTGTTCACAGCATGTAAAGGTCAGGCAGGCCGCAAGTGCATCCAAGCCGTATTTCGAGTATCACTGCTGTAGTGGAAAAGACTGTATCTGTAATGCTGGAGTTACTTAGATAATCTTAATTACTTGAACCTCCATCGTCCTCGTCACAGTCATTGTCGTTTGAGTGGTCCTGACTTGTCCGAACCATGCTATTCATCAATCAAAGAATTTCTAAATATATCTTCCCTTTCTACTACCACCATACATAGTTTCTCTATAATACCACAGCTCTATCCTTGTAATGCCCTGCTTTTTTAGGTCGAAGCCTACCAGACAACGCAGCTGTCTGGGTAGCTTACGACATCTTGGGGACATTCAGAAAGCTTCCTCGGAATGCATTCCCCATTGCTTACCATGGACTATGTGGTTTGTAACTCATGTTTTCTAGATTTCTATTTGCTGGCTTTATTTGTTTTAAGCTGTCCACATTCAGTTCATCCCTCCCAAAGAGCAAAGCCTTTTCACACTACCTCTCCTTGTATTCTTCCACGGGTCCTCCTTTCTGTAAACATATCTGTAAATTGTGAGCCCAATTCACGAAAATAAATATAGATGTTTGGTTTAAACTTATACCAAACATCTAAGTTTATAACTTTGGGAATTCACAAGGGCATTTACGAGTAATATCTTTATGTCCACATCCGCCCGAGTGCGGACATATAGATACTACTCGTAAATGCCCTTTGTGGTTGGTGAGCTGCGATGGCTTGAAAAAACCTGACCACAAATCCATCAACATCCCCCTAACTCTTGAAATGCAATGTAATTCAGTTGGGGTGGGGGGAATAAAATACTTCTGTGTTCAATGGGAAAGCTGAATAAAGGACAGATGGATGCTATTTATTGTGACGAAGGGCTCTATATTAGAGTTCAACCGCCTTTCTCCAGAACCTTGGTTCATTCACACTCCATTGCCGAAATCAGAGCACAAGACAGAAGCCATGCTGTCAGGTGTGAAAGGTGTCTTGAAAAAGAAGCAATAATTAAAATCCCAAAAGCATATGGCATCAGCTCTAGACATGCAGGATGCATACCTAAATGTGTCAATCCATCCAGGCAGTGTAAGATGTCTTTGCTTTGTGATAGCGTTTCAGCATTCCTTGTTAAAGGCTCTGCCATTCAGTCTATCTTCGTCCCCGAGAGTCTTCTCAAAGTACTGGCACCAGTGGTGGCAGCTTTGCAGCTAGAAAGAGCACATTTGTTTCTATATCTCGATGATTGGTTAATGTCTGCTTCTTCTTAAAGAGAGACTAAGTTCATTAGAAAGAGGGTTTGACAGAGCCTGGAATCTCTGGGATTTCTTCTGACCCTAACAAAAATCTCATTGTCAGCTGGCACTGCAGAGACACTTCATCAGGGCTCTGTTTGAGACACAGAAAGTGCAAGCTTTTCAGCTAGAGGAAGGAGACTGAAATTACAAACACAGTTAAATCATCTTCTAAGTTTCAAAAGTGCATTAGTTTGTTTTTGGTTAACAGTACAAGGTTTGATAGCATCATTCACAGCAGTTGTTCCATGGGCTCGTCATCATCTAAAGCCCCTAGTCAATCATCTATTGGAGCATTGGTCTCCAGTGGTGGTTGGTACTGGAGAATCTAGAGTCAAAAAACAAGGGCCCCCTGCTACTAATGTGGGTTCCTAGGGCAGGGAAATTACTGTAATTTGATGTACACACTGAGTCCTTAATATCATGTCTGTGTTTTGCTAGGTCTTATACATTACATAGACCCACAGTTGCCTAGGGGTTGTCTCTCAATTATGGTCCTGGAGAATCTGCAGAAGGAGACATCCATGCAAAGTCCTCTTCCCCTAGTATTATTAATAGACGTGAGTCTTTGGGTGTAGGGGCAACCCTGGCAATGAAGGAGATTAAGGGCAGTTGTTTATAGATGGAGATTTTAAACTTTGCAACTGCAAAGGGTTGGCGCCAACTTTGGTATGGTTATCTAGGATTTGCTCAAATGATAGAGAAAAAAAAATTACCCTGATCAGAACAGACAACCAGTTCGTAAAAAGCTACATAAATTGTTAATGGGCAACAAAAAGAGAAGTTGTATCCAGGCCAGCTCAATTCATATGTGAGAGCTATGTGTATCCCGGGGTAGCCAATTTTCACACAGACAGGGTAAGTCGCAACATTCCATCATCAGTAGTGTTCCATATCAGTCATAGACATTTCAGCTGGTGACAGAACACTTTAGTCAACTTCGGCTAGAACTACTTGCCTCCCAGTTGGATGCCATTCTTCCTCAGTTTTGCATGGAGACCTGGTGCCGGGAGGCTTGAGGGATGGATGCTATGTAGGCCAGAAGGGATCATATATGCCTTTCCTCTGATTCCCCCTCTCTCACAGCAGATTCTGTAGGACAAGGTATTGGTGAATCTGATAGCTCCATTCTGGCCACAGAGACAGTGAGTTCCTATTCTGAAGCTGTTATCAGTTTATCACTACTTTATTTTCCCATCTCATCCTCTTCCTTTGCAGTATCCAGTCCTTTCACAGAAACAAATTCTCCAGCTGGTGCCTTGGAAGTTGAGAGGGTTGTATTATAACAGTTAGGCTGTTCTAGAACACATGTGTGTGCTACAAGCTTCTAAAAAACAATCCACACACGAGCGGCCTGTGCAGGTAAGATCGGTGGGGCGGTGGGCGGGGTAGTGGGGGGAACTCGGCAGACGACGACGATGGAAAATTAATTCTTTATTTAATTTTCCCTCATCGTCGTCTGTCGAGTACCGCCCACCCCCCCCGCCCCACCGCTTTACCTGCACGGGCCGCTCTTGAATCCACATTAAATTCATATGATAAACACTAGAAGAATGTTGAGGCAAGGTGCAGGTGAAGATGATCCTTTCCAAATATTAGAATTCTTAAGGAAAGTTTTCATGAAAGTTTGTCTCTCTCAACTCTGTCAGCTTAGTGGGCAGCAATAAAAGGTTTTAGGCATTCCAAGGGGGGGTTGTCTAAATCATCTATGTAGCGGATAGACTACTAAAGAGTTTTATGTGAAGACCTTTCCACTGTGTTGAGCAACCTCCAGGAAAATCCCTTTGAACTTCTAGAGGCAAAGGTTTCTTGGTCATCAGCAAAAATAGCCTTCCTTGTGGCCATTATGTCGGACAGAAGGCTTGGCCTACTAACAACTAACGGCAAGTCAATCAATCCAAAAATGTGGAAGAGCAGAAAAATGCTATACCGTCCAGAAGGACATCATTGGAATCGTCAAAAAACGTAGACGCCATCCAGTCCAATAGGTCAAAGCTGCAGGAATGTTCTTCAGAGTATGGAGCATCCAAAAGCAATGCGGGACAGCTTGCGTGATATTCAATATAACTTTGTTGTAGGAGATTCTGAGCAGCCGCCCAGATATACCATTGTGCCAAAATCACCAGTGCAGCCGCACGCATCATAAAGCCAGCAGCGGAACAGTCCCGTTCATGGGCCTCTAAGGGACCCACCAACCGAACAAAATCCGGGACCGACAATGACGAATTGGAGAGGCAATAATCCATGGTCCATGTAAACGGACAGCGGATGCAAGACATCACAGGTTGCACGCAAGTGAAATACGCAAAGCGAAAGGAAAGGGTGTAGGACACACTGATAGTTGCCAAGGGCAGAACATCGAAGCCAACCAGAAGTCGCTCACGGAGCAGTTGGAGGCGTTCGGGATCGAGAAGGGCCCAGTGGTGTGCAGCCATTGCGCAGAAAACAGACCAACAGCAAGACACCAGCCGCCAAAGCGAGGATTAATGGGAATCCACCAAAGACGCTAGAAAAAATAGAATGTATGAATGCCGGTATCACACCGAAAATAGTTTGAAAGGTGGACACGAGGCCAGACCCCACAACCTTAAAAAAGTGCACCAGACCCTCAGTGTTTGATGCGTTAAAAATACGATGAATTAACTCCCCAAAATGTTGGGGGAGGTCAGTGTTCAAAAGAGCCTGTATTTCACTGTGGGTGCTCGCCACCTGGAGAATGAATGTCTCCCGGGCGGATGTGAGCATAACCTCCTCATTCAATAATAGGGCCTTTATTCTGCTCAACTTATTGAAAACTGCCTCCATGGTAGGAATGGAAGGCCAAATAGAGCTATCAACGATGTCGTGAGGGGGAGGAAAAAGCACATTCTTGCAGCAGACAACTCTGTGTGAGACTGTAACAATATACGGAATGCCAGCCTGTAGGCCACAACAGTCTTCGTTATTTAAAAGCAAATAGCTACCATTGGTAAGCAAAGTAAAAGTAGGAGAAATAGCAGGAGCAGGAATACCCTTTAGCACACATGCAAGATTTGGAACTGAAACGCTACAAGCCCCGTGCAATTTAATATGTTTACAAATAAGCGAATGACCCACAGTTGAATCACAAGACTCCCCGTGAGAAATACCTCCTTGCTGTCTCTAAGGCATTTATACATGAAAGGCAAGGACCAAAGTTCATGCAGGAAAGCACTACCCAAAGGCTGGAAACGGCCTACAGGATAATGTTTCATGCACGAACCGAATTCAAATAGGGAAAAAGGTAAAGCTATAACCCCATGAACTAGCCACACCGCAGAATCTAGTTCCGCTACAGAGAATGGTAAAGGATCCACTTTTTCAATATGTAACAAAGTGTAAGATGCATCTTTCATGGACATGAACTGCTGTTTGTCAGTCAAATTAAAAGGCAGAAAGAGGGCAGTGGTGTTTAACAAATTCCAAGGAACTTTACCCAACTTAAGGGTTTGCAAAGTCCATGCAAACTGCATCACTGAACGCAACTGATTCTGACCATGATACAACATAGAGACATCATCTTGTACAATATCAACAACAGAGGATACAATATTGTTTAATGTGTAAATGCGGGAAGACAGGGTATTTATACTATTGTCAACAACAGCAAGCACCTTTTCCAAATTTGCTTGGTCTATTTCCCTAAGACGGGAAGCAGCTTCCATTTGTGACAGCTTCCAGAGCTCATTATACGCTTCATAAATGAATCTCTTCGGTCGGGGACCACGAGGTCCCAAGATAAAGTCAGATAAGTCAATAGTGCCTGATAGGAGGGATAAATGGTTCTTAACAGAGTCTAAGGACGAATGTTGTAACCATTGTTTACATAATTTACCAACCGAATACGTGGTCACAGTACGAGTTTCAGTAAATCTTGGATCAGGCTTGTCCTGTATGTAACCAGGAACTGTGCCATGAAAACGAATTTGGCATGCATTAGATGATATGGGCCATGCCAACCAGGGTGACTGTATTAGTGCAGAAACGTTAAAGGAATTGTTCTGAAACTGAGCCTGTAACGCCATAAGGGACATATTAAAATGCAAACTATCATTTGGAAGACTCGACAAGGATGGGATGTTTGGCGCATTTAGTTGTTTAACGGTAGCCAACCCCCAACACGTGGTCTGATAAATGGAAGCATTTAGAAATAGAATTTGGGCTGGGATAAGGCAAGCACGGTGCAGGGCCTCAGTGCCCTGCACCTGCCATAGCTTCGAACCCCAGATTGATTTTAAATCCACTGTGTCTTTCCAATACTCATAACCACCCACCGCCAAGGCGCTCAAAAAGGAACCCGAATATAGTAATTTAGTGTGGGTCAACATTATTTTTTGAGTCGATGGAGATTTTAATTTAAAATAATAGGACCCAGGGTTCGATCGATTAAAATCAGTAAAATAGGTGAATTTATTTCGAAGAGTCTGGGAACTACCTGGTATGGGGTTTGGGCAGTGTTCCCATTGGGTGTAAGTAACAGGGCTGCGTAGTGCACTTGGTTTGTGTAGAAAATGATTGCCCCAATGCTGGTAGCAATACAAATCGGCATAATTCGCAGAATTCATATACAAGTCTTCAGCATTAAAAGAGGCATAATATTTTAGATCAGCAAACAATGCTTCAACTGCATGCACATCCCAATCATCAGAATGAATATTACTTTTACTACATCACCCATCGAGACTCGAAGGACATTTGGTACATTAATAATTTCTGTCGGGCCATGTATTTGAAAGTTTACCGCATCCCATACGATGCCATCAGCAACTGGAAACGCTGAAATGTTCACAAATGTGTGGTCACGCTTCATGATGTGTGAAGAGGAATGTGGAGCCAAAGTTCCAGCAACACTGTTCACAGCAGAGCGTTCAGGTAAATAGTGACCATTGATGAGTAGAAAAAACACTGTGACAAAGCCAATGGACATGAACAAAAAAACCAAGAAAAGTACCATCCAAATATATGTCCAAGGTGGAATCAAAAAATTGTCTCTAAACCAGGATACAAAAAGACTAAACTTGGACGGGACTTGTGATGAGTTGGAATCTGAATCAAAAGAATAACGTGTCGGGCTCAGTGGCGTTGTTGGTTGGTGTGCCACCGTCTCTGTGGCGGGATAAGTATATTCGTCCTCGGCCATGCAGGGTGATGCAGGGGGTTCAAATATATTTTCAGGCAAATCAACCATCTCCATGGTAACATCAGTGATTGTTCGTGCAGGCGTGCCTCGAACGTTTGTCCGATAAATGGCAGGACAAGAGACCGCTGGTGTGACACTATTTAGGATCGGCCAGATGTTGTAGCTTGACATTTTCCACTGAGATGTATCTGTTTTCCTTGCGACCGGGAAGCGGTGGTAGGATGACTGTACGTGTTCCCTTCAAGCCCAGTACTGGAACCGGTGCACGAAAAGAGGGGCTGAATTCTTTTTTGTTCTCCACCTTTTCTCGTACCAGGTCGCCAATCTTCGGAAGCCAACCGGCAACCGGAATCTGCACAGCAGGGTCTGTGGCTGAAGGTAAATGTGCAATCGCTAGTTTGTCTCGGGCTTCTTGTAAGTCCTGTAACATAGTAGAATGATTATCTACATCGAACTTGGCGGATTGCGCCGCCATGTCTAGACCATCAAGGTCAGGCACAAACATTCGTATGCCAAAGAGCATTTCGTAAGGGGTCCGCCCACCCAGAGGCCTTCTAGGAGATTATTAAGTGCACGCTGAACAGTATACAAGTGGGCCAGCCAGTTCCTGCCAGTACCTATAACTCTAGCTGTCAAGGATTGCTTTAAGTCACGGTTCATTCGTTCAACGATAGAGTTGCCCTCAGGCCTATACGGAGACGAAAATTTCACCCGCACCCCTAAGGAGCCCATTGCGTCCTTGTAAGCCTTAGAGGCAAACGCCGGACCTTGGTCAGAATGGAAGGTGCCGCATGCAAAAATTCCCACAAAGACACGCAAATCCCTAATGACATTTCGTGCGTCAGCACTCCGTTGTGGCCAGACCCAGATGAACCGTGTGCACGAGTCCACTGCCACTAAGATATATTTATAGGCAGTGTCTGAAGAAAATGGACCGCAGTGATCCAAGTAAACACACCCAAAGGGTCTGTTCGAAATTGCAAGCGAGGTCTGCGGTGGTCTTGTGACTGTTGAAGGCTTGATCTGTTGACAAACGTCACAGGAAAGCACATAAGTACGTGTATCTTTGTATAAACCACGCCACCAGTAACGCTGCTGCAAAATGGAAATTGTCGCAGACACACCAGCGTGCGCCGAAGCCATGCCTTCGTGTGCCGCTGCCATCAAGGAAAGTCTGCGGTCCGCGTTGGGGATCAGCCGAACCCCAACGTTAGGTATTGTTACATAAGGAGCCTGATCGGGACCTATCTGGTAAGAATATTTAGAAGGGAAACCTCTAGGGTAATTAATTCCTTCTTTTGTTGCAGCAATAGCTGCCAAGATATCAGTGTCTATTTTAGACAGGAATCTAGTAACTGCTGCTACTGAACACGTGAGTACTGCTGATCTGGCAGCTTCATCTGCCAGACTGTTACCAACAGCGTGTGCGCCCACTCGCTGATGGCCTAGGGTGTGAACCACCTGTGTGAGTGGCAGATGTCTTTGTAATTCTGCCACTCCTAACCCAAAGCATTTTATGCTTGATTGTGTTGCCTTTAGCGTCTCTATAGTCATTTTGCGACCAAAAGAACAGATTGTCATTGTATGATTGAACACAGTAGTAAGAATCGCACACGATTAAAGTGGTCACATCAGGATTTACGAACTCAAGCGCAAGCACCAAGGCACGCAACTCGGCCAATTGTGCGGTACTGTCCCCGAGTGCCTGTGTATGCACCACAGTGGATTTAAACTTTCCGTTCACAAACGTACCTGCAACAATAGCACATGCGGCTGAATAAGCATGCTTGGACCCCGTGGCCGGTTGTGCCGAACCATCGGTGTAGATCACACAGTCGTAATCCTCAAGCGGCAATAAGGACAAAGGAGGAGGATGAATGAATTCATACTGTAAAAACTCCTGAGTCTGAAGAGAAGAGTCGAAAATGAAAGTGACATCCGGAGACGTCAAAGATGTTGCCCATTGAATCCAACGGGGTGCAAAGCTTTAGAGTTCGGAACACTTGCTTTCGTCACTGCCTCTAGGGCAGGATAGGGTGTTACCACCAGAATGCGTTTTCCCTGTGCCAGTGCGCGCTCCTTCAGGATCGCCATTTGCACTGCTGTTAGCACTTTCTCCACAGATGAGAACCTCATTTCTGCAGAGGTGTAGGGGTGGGCGGAATTTGCGTAGTCGCGCTACGCAAAGCTCCGCGAAACGGTAAAAAATCTCCGCGAGCACGCAAAAGTTCCGCGAACACGCGGAATTGCTTGTTTCGCCCGTTCGCGATGCTTTTTTCCTGTTCGCGAACGCTGTTTGCGTGCTCGGGGAGAAATATCTTGCGAACACGCATTTTTAAAGCGCGAACAAGCAAAAAATTCCGCGAAGCCGCGAATCGCGGAATTTATGGCAATTTCGCGTTCTCTGCGGAACGCGAAATTACCCAAATTTCGCAAATTCCGTGAGCGGAACGGAATTTACCGCCCAGGCCTAGTATAGATGTGACTTGTATGCGATGGGTACTGTATCACCTTCATTAAAGGTTAAGTACGTGAAACCCACTGCCCCTGGAATGATTCTAATCACCAGGTTTGTGTGGTTATCACGCGTCAAAAGGTATTTAGACTCAAGAAGGTCTGTCTGCAAAGACTGCAGAATGGAGGTATGCTCCGGAAGCCAGCAAGACTTCGAAAAAGTAGGTTGTATCAAAGCATACAATGGCTTGATACGCTGGGCGTATTCGGGAATATATGTACGTCCAAAGTTCAGAAAACCCAGTAAAGACTGAAGCTTCTTCAGATTAGTAGGAGGGCACAGAAGTGCACATTTCTCCAGAAAATGGGGGCTAAACCCTTACCTTCATTGTTGAGCTCATAGCCCAAGAACAAAACGGTAAATTCAGCAATATGGGATTTGGCAAAGTTAATTTTGTATCCCTGAACCGCAAATTCAAGAATAATGCGGTCCACCCGGGTCAGATGCGGAAACAATTCATCGTCTGTCAGATAAATGTCATCCACATACGAACAGGCGTCTGGATCGATGCCGTCTAACAAAGAGACAACACGAGCGGCGAATACGCCTGGACTATTCTTGTAGCCCATAGGAAGACGCCTGAATTTGAACATTTTACCACCGGAAGTAAAGGCACACCATTGGCCACTCTCCGGGGCTAAGTTGTGCGTGTAGAATCCATTTGAAAGGTCAAGGGTCGTTTTGTATTTTTTACGAACAAGACTGTCTACAAGCGCAGAACTATGGGTATTTTGCACCGCAAAGGTCCGACAATGAGAGTTCAAATGCCGGTAATCCAATACTAAACGGTACGATCCATCGGGTTTAGAAACCGCGAAAAGGGGATTGTTCATAGGTGATACACAGGGTTCAATTACTCCCTGATATTCCAACTGTGTCAGAATTTCGGAAACGGGGCCTTTGGCTTCACGTTTTATGGGATATTGGGGTTGTGGCTGCGGCAACGATCGCAAAGGTATTTCATGGGGGAGATTCTTCGTCCCAACCCACGTGATTGCGGAATAACGCTGGAGCCAGGGACACAGCCCACTCTGCTGCAAGAGCCTCTGCTTTGTCCTTTGGGACATGTCGAGAAAAGCTCGGAAGGATTACCTCCTCCCCTTTACGCGCAGCAATTACGAATGGGGGTGGCTAATCCGCCTCTGCCAATAAAATATCATATGAAGAGGTCAGATTTTCCCAAAAAATACCTTTAATTACTCGCTGTATATCACCTTCAATTTGGAGGACAATATTAAATAGTCTGTCAGGGGGTGCCACTCTGGTGTCTGCTGTTTCAACAGTAATGAATGTTTCAGTTGCTGTCGCCTCCATATGAGGACGTAGCGCCTCCCGCACTATGGTTACTTCCGCGGCGCTGTCTAGGAGGGTTACTGCCCACGTCCAATTCAGGAGTCTCGTTCTCACCGTCTGTGGCATATTTCGCTGTTACAGCGGCAACTTTCTTCTTCTGAAATTGTGGTCGAAAACGTTGAGCGTCTTCTTCTTTTCCTCTGACTTGTTGTCGAGGCTGGTCTCGTCCCTGTGGGGCCTCACGGGCCCTTCCTCTATCCTGGCGGTCTCCTCCACCGGCCTGTGACGAAGTCTGTGCCTGTGAAGAACGAGGAGAACGCGTATCAGGGATCTGAAACCTATCCGGTGACTTAATTCTCGCTCTATCGCGTAAATCATAAGTACGTTCAGAAGAAAATGAAACCGGGGATGCGCCTCGCGATCCCGGCTTTGTCTGTTGCTTACCCTGTTTTTTCAGCCTCCAGCTCTTTTTAGTGAAGACTGGTTTCTCATCCTTCTCAGATTGAGATTTGGGTTGTTGCTGTTGTGGTTGCGATTGTGTTTGCAGTTTTGCAAAGGCTTGTTACCCAGGCTGTTTCTACCAATAGTTTTGTAAGCCTGGGTAATAATTTTCGGTAATTCTCGAGGCTTGTCCAATTCTGGGACCAAAGCCAAAGCGTTAGCTACTTGAAAGTTCACTGCATCGCCCTTGACATTCGCAAGGATCAGTTCAGCTACTACTTCAAACACTCCCACTAGTCTCATCCCTAATTCCACAGCCGCTTCAGGGCCGTGTTCATCCTGTACTTTTTTAATTACAGAGGGGAGAACTGTCATGGAAGGAGTACCAAAACATTTAGAATATACTGCTGCGAATACCCTACCCCAGTTGTCACATGCTGTCAACTCGGGAATTAAGTCTTTTGGCAAACTAATCGTCAAAATACGATGTTTATCCACTGGAGTTGTATGTGGAAAAACTGCCTCCAACTGATCAAACTTTTCTGCAAGCCAATAAGGAAAATCATCCTTATTTTGTGGCCGTTTGCCCATCACAGAATTCACCATGACGGGACTTATGGTCACTCCGCCTGCAGCAGCTGGTTGGCCAGGCACTCCAGGAGCGGCTCCATGGATGCTGCCTGTAACATATCGCACTAACGCTCGATGCACCTGCACCAAGGCCGCATACATAGTGCGCAGTTCCGCGACTGGTATTGTCATATAAAGCGGATGTGGGGTGTACCCGGCCAAAACAGGCCAAGTGGCCCCCGCTATAGATAAGGGGCCTAAACGAACCGTGGTAGTCGGTTGTGGGAGGGCGCCATTAAACCAAACACGGTGTTGCCAAGCCCTGAGCGGTACTTCAAGATTAGTATAAGGTCTATAGGCAGCAGGAACAACGGTGGGTTCATATGCATGGAACAGATTATCGTTCGCATCCACCGCTGGAAAAGTGATCCAAGAGTAGAACACTTCAAAGTGGAAAGCCGGGTCGGCTTGAACCACAAAGACTAGGTCAACTCCCGCGTCTGGCACTCCATACACCCATAAGTGATCCCGGAGTGCTGTGGGCCTATGCGCCGCTATGTCTATACCCGCCATTCCTAACGGGTTTATTCAACAATCTTACACGAGGCAGCACAAAAAGGGTTTTTCTAAGAAACCTTTTTTAATAACATCAAGCTTGAAAGAACCTACAAAATCTGCAATATAGGAGGTATCGCCGTCACACACGCTTCCGGAAGCGTACGTGAGGGTTGTGTGGACAAGCACAAGTACTACTCAAGCGTCTCGCAAGTAAGCTGCCCCACTCGTTGGTCGCGCCATGTCATAAGGTTTCTGCACATACAGAGCTATGCACAGGATAATAGGACCTCGGAATATAGTGGTGAGCCAACCATAAACCTTAGCACCCAAAACCCCAACCCAACTAGCCTTAGCGTCCCATTAGCACTAATGTACCAATGATTAGACAACCCAGAACACGGTATCTCTCTCTCAGGACTCGCAGAGGCAAGAACACTCTTTCGTTACTCTCGTACCTGTCCACAACATGCGTAAGAAGAGACACTTTATAGTTCAAAATATTTATTTCAACTTACGTGCCCTTAGATACAGTACACGTGTCAGTACTAATAGCATAATACATAAGAATAATATAATCAGCATAGTTACTACTCCATAGAATACGAACGGGGAAAGCATCTCATAAAGCAGTGGATATATGTCTAACTAACATTACCACCCTCCCCGTGCTAGAAGCCAGTTTATTATAATAATAGAAGACCTTTGGGCTTTGACTAGCGAACCCCCATACCTCAGTCTCTTGATGCAAAACTACATCAGCAAACAATCACAGCTCTTCTCTCTGGAAATGTCGTCTCCAAGTGCTATCTTAGAGCAAGCGAGCGCATTATTAAAAGCACACTAATTTCTCAATGGCAGCTGTACAAGTGTTATGTCTAGGTGCGAGGGACGGGCAAAATCAGTAGAAACCAGGGATTTGTTATTCGACCTTGTAACTGTTGTTCAGACTGAGCCCACAAAGGGAATAGGAGAAAAGGTGAGAAACAGAAAATGCAGACTATTGTAGAACAACTTGGCAATAACAGAGGGCGACAGAACAACATCCAATAGTAACGTGCGCAAAAGTCATCATGGCAGCCAGGCGTGGTAATGTAGCCAGACCTGCCAGGAGGCCATGAGCCACAAGACAGGAGGGTTACTGATAACTTATACGTATTTGAGATTTTTCCTAGATAGGGTAGTCATATCTATAGACCCTAAATTCAGACCTAAGATTCAGCCTGAGTTTCATTACTCACAGGAAACTGCATTACCAGTTCTTAATTATTCAGATAATTTTTGGTCCCCTTAGCTTTAGATGTTAAAAGAGCATTGCTGGAATACGGGATAGACAAGGCCAAAGAGTTTTGTTCTTCAAATTCTTTGTTTATTTTCTATGGCTCATCAAACAAGCATTTACAATGCAATAGGTCTCGCAATTGTGAGTTTTTGAGCTGTTGGCATTGTAAATGGCAATGCCTTTTATAATACTGAAAAGGGCGGGGGTTTTCAAACACAAGGTATATGTGGCGCTAACCTGTTCTCGTGACTGTATATGAAAAGAATGTATCAGTGTGGTGCAACAGGTAAGGGAAAACACCTAAACCCTCAATAGAGGACGCAAGTCCGTTTTACACAAATGAAAACATGCCCTGTGCACACACATAAAGTTAAACAACACACAGTAGACGTTGTTTGCGAATTATGACAGGAGAAACGTTCTTCCGATATTCATTTAATGAAGTGTAGAATCATATGCCAGCCAACACGTGTTTCGTCAATGGGTGTGTAACCCTTGACTTCCTCAGGGCTGGAATTACATAAACATGGCTATTGTCACAATGGATTCACATAAAATGGCAAGGTCAAACTAACATACGTATACGTAAGTGGACATGGCTAATAATGTTAATCAGAAGTTCATTAGGTGGGAATGAGTGCCATATCTCCAAGACGGAAGAGGGATGGAACAAGAATTACATGACATCCAAAAGGTGTCATGCATGACAGTCAAACGTGAGTTTTTGTCCTATTGCTAACAAGCATAAACATTGTGCAGTCAAACGGCAAGTGTCCAATTGATGTATCAATAAGTTCTCGAACCTCGGTGTACTAATGTGAGCGGTGTAGCGGTAGAATCTGTTAAAAAGTAGTGTTGGTGACCAGCAAAAGGAGGTGTGTGGTGAAGAGGTTTAAAACGGATATAATTTGTCCCAGCGTGCTTGCAGTGAACTGGTGACTCAGAACGTGTTGTGAAGACATGAAATATCATGGTTAACAGTTAATGCCTACCTCAAACGCAATATGGTAGGACTTTAGACCTGTGGGTAAAATAGTAGCACTGTAAGGCTAAACTAGTCGCACCTATATTTCGTTCAATGCTACTCGTAGGTGAGTAAAGCAAGAATATCGATCATTGGTTCGCATCTCACCTTATGACTGGTGATAATTTTGACCCAGCGGGTCCTATCTGTTAGTCCAAACCGGCGAGATCACTTCTTAATTAATAGAAAATCTGTATAAAAAAGTTTTTAAAAAAACCTTCAATCAGATGTGTACCTATTCTAAAAGTACACTTATATAACGGTTCCCATAGAGTTAACATGGCTTACCTTAAAAATTCAGGTGTTTGTCGGCGTATATGTGTTTTCCCTCGGTGTATTTTATATTAATAGGAGTTCTTCTTATGCTCGGTGGTCCTTATTCTATCTTCTGATTCTACGAGTTCGAATCCCTTCTTATGAATACGCGGTGTCAATTACCGCAAGCCAACTACCTGCGAAATTATAAATAAATAAAGAGGACGTCACTCAATTGACCTTATTCTATGCAAAAGTAGCCAATCTAAACAAAACCTACAGCAAAATGCTGTATTCCATATCGTACCGCTTACCTTAAGGCGAGTGCACCCGTGGCTAGTACTCCGGCACCGAGTAAACCGGAGGACAGGGAATCGAAAACCGGAAGCAGTTTTAAGCTTCTGTGATTCGGGGCAAATCACTTAATCTCCCGTGCCTGAATGTGTACGTAACCGGTGCTCATGTAAAGCGCTCCAATACCTTCGGTGCTCATGTAAAGCGCTCCAATACCTTCGGGTCAAGCTCGCGCTATATAAATCTGCATTTAAAAAAAAAAAGAAGATCTTGAAATACATGACTTCAAGACCTGCGCTGTACAAAACATTCTCTTGTGTTTGGTTTAATAAACTATAATGTTGTCCATGTATAACAGCAAACCAGGCCAGCCAGAGAGTGCACATAACTGATATGTCTCTTAGTTCACTATTGACGTTGTTGTCAGGTGGGGGGGGCATGTCTGTTTCTAAATCCATGTTTGAAAACTGTCACTAAAAAAAAAAAAACTTCTCAATGCAGTGATTTACATCTGATGTACTAAGGTGAAATGCTTCTGCATGTTAATGAAATACACATTTTTGAGTTTTGAAAGGACTTTATCATATTTTTTACACGTTTGTTGGAAGTCTTTTAAAATGAAGGTGTTCTCAAAGTTGTGCAGGACACCTTCTGTGCTTCTTTGCCTTTACTTCAGTTTGCCTGTAAATAAATGCTTGCTGTTTATTTAACATCTTTATTAATGTTAGTGCTCTGTAAACAGTAGCCCATTGCGACTGTTCACAGGGGACAGCATGTAAAGGTCAGGCAGGCCGCAAGTGCATCCAAGCCGTATTTCGAGTATCACTGCTGTAGTGGAAAAGACTGTATCTGTAATGCTGGAGTTACTTAGATAATCTTAATTACTTGAACCTCCATCGTCCTCGTCACAGTCATTGTCGTTTGAGTGGTCCTGACTTGTCCGAACCATGCTATTCATCAATCAAAGAATTTCTAAATATATCTTCCCTTTCTACTACCGCCATACATAGTTTCTCTATAATACCACAGCTCTATCCTTGTAATGCCCTGCTTTTTTAGGTCGAAGCCTACCAGACAACGCAGCTGTCTGGGTAGCTTACGACATCTTGGGGACATTCAGAAAGCTTCCCTCGGAATGCATTCCCCCATTGCTTACCATGGACTATGTGGTTTGTAACTCATGTTTTCTAGATTTCTATTTGCTGGCTTTATTTGTTTTAAGCTGTCCACATTCAGTTCATCCCTCCCAAAGAGCAAAGCCTTTTCACACTACCTCTCCTTGTATTCTTCCACGGGTCCTCCTTTCTGTAAACATATCTGTAAATTGTGAGCCCAATTCACGAAAATAAATATAGATGTTTGGTTTAAACTTATACCAAACATCTAAGTTTATAACTTTGGGAATTCACAAAGGGCATTTACGAGTAATATCTTTATGTCCACATCCGCCCGAGTGCGGACATATAGATACTACTCGTAAATGCCCTTTGTGGTTGGTGAGCTGCGATGGCTTGAAAAAACCTGACCACAAATCCATCAACATCCCCCTAACTCTTGAAATGCAATGTAATTCAGTTGGGGTGGGGGGAATAGCACTACTTTATTTTCCCATCTCATCCTCTTCCTTTGCAGTATCCAGTCCTTTCACAGAAACAAATTCTCCAGCTGGTGCCTTGGAAGTTGAGAGGGTTGTATTATAACAGTTAGGCTGTTCTAGAACACATGTGTGTGCTACAAGCTTCTAAAAACAATCCACACACGAGCGGCCTGTGCAGGTAAGATCGGTGGGGCGGTGGGCGGGGTAGTGGGGGGAACTCGGCAGACGACGACGAGGGAAAATTAATTCTTTATTTAATTTTCCCTCATCGTCGTCTGTCGAGTACCGCCCACCCCCCGCCCCACCGCTTTTACCTGCACGGGCCGCTCTTGAATCCACATTAAATTCATATGATAAACACTAGAAGAATGTTGAGGCAAGGTGCAGGTGAAGATGATCCTTTCCAAATATTAGAATTCTTAAGGAAAGTTTTCATGAAAGTTTGTCTCTCTCAACTCTGTCAGCTTAGTGGGCAGCAATAAAAGGTTTTAGGCATTCCAAGGGGGGTTGTCTAAATCATCTATGTAGCGGATAGACTACTAAAGAGTTTTATGTGAAGACCTTTCCACTGTGTTGAGCAACCTCCAGGAAAATCCCTTTGAACTTCTAGAGGCAAAGGTTTCTTGGTCATCAGCAAAAATAGCCTTCCTTGTGGCCATTATGTCGGACAGAAGGCTTGGTGAATTGGGAGGGTTACTGATAACTTATACGTATTTGAGATTTTTCCTAGATAGGGTAGTCATATCTATAGACCCTAAATTCAGACCTAAGATTCAGCCTGAGTTTCATTACTCACAGGAAACTGCATTACCAGTTCTTAATTATTCAGATAATTTTTGGTCCCCTTAGCTTTAGATGTTAAAAGAGCATTGCTGGAATACGGGATAGACAAGGCCAAAGAGTTTTGTTCTTCAAATTCTTTGTTTATTTTCTATGGCTCATCAAACAAGCATTTACAATGCAATAGGTCTCGCAATTGTGAGTTTTTGAGCTGTTGGCATTGTAAATGGCAATGCCTTTTATAATACTGAAAAGGGGGGGTTTTCAAACACAAGGTATATGTGGCGCTAACCTGTTCTCGTGACTGTATATGAAAAGAATGTATCAGTGTGGTGCAACAGGTAAGGGAAAACACCTAAACCCTCAATAGAGGACGCAAGTCCGTTTTACACAAATGAAAACATGCCCTGTGCACACACATAAAGTTAAACAACACACAGTAGACGTTGTTTGCGAATTATGACAGGAGAAATGTTCTTCCGATATTCATTTAATGAAGTGTAGAATCATATGCCAGCCAACACGTGTTTCGTCAATGGGTGTGTAACCCTTGACTTCCTCAGGCCTGGAATTACATAAACATGGCTATTGTCACAATGGATTCACATAAAATGGCAAGGTCAAACTAACATATGTATACGTAAGTGGACATGGCTAATAATGTTAATCAGAAGTTCATTAGGTGGGAATGAGTGCCATATCTCCAAGACGGAAGAGGGATGGAACAAGAATTACGTGACATCCAAAAGGTGTCATGCATGACAGTCAAACGTGAGTTTTTGTCCTATTGCTAACAAGCATAAACATTGTGCAGTCAAACGGCAAGTGTCCAATTGATGTATCAATAAGTTCTCGAACCTCGGTGTACTAATGTGAGCGGTGTAGCGGTAGAATCTGTTAAAAAGTAGTGTTGGTGACCAGCAAAAGGAGGTGTGTGGTGAAGAGGTTTAAAACGGATATAATTTGTCCCAGCGTGCTTGCAGTGAACTGGTGACTCAGAACGTGTTGTGAAGACATGAAATATCATCGTTAACAGTTAATGCCTACCTCAAACGCAATATGGTAGGACTTTAGACCTGTGGGTAAAATAGTAGCACTGTAAGGCTAAACTAGTCGCACCTATATTTCGTTCAATGCTACTCGTAGGTGAGTAAAGCAAGAATATCGATCATTGGTTCGCATCTCACCTTATGACTGGTGATAATTCCGACCCAGCGGGTCCTATCTGTTAGTCCAAACCGGCGAGATCACTTCTTAATTAATAGAAAATCTGTATAAAAAAGTTTTTAAAAAAACCTTCAATCAGATGTGCACCTATTCTAAAAGTACACTTATATAACGGTTCCCATAGAGTTAACATGGCTTACCTTAAAAATTCAGGTGTTTGTCGGCGTATATGTGTTTTCCCTCGGTGTATTTTATATTAATAGGAGTTCTTCTTATGCTCGGTGGTCCTTATTCTATCTTCTGATTCTACCAGTTCGAATCCCTTCTTATGAATACGCGGTGTCAATTACCGCAAGCCAACTACAAGCGAAATTATAAATAAATAAAGAGGACGTCACTCAATTGACCTTATTCTATGCAAAAGTAGCCAATCTAAACAAAACCTACAGCAAAACGCTGTATTCCATATCGTACCGCTTACCTTAAGGCGAGTGCACCCGTGGCTAGTACTCCGGCACCGAGTAAACCGGAGGACAGGGAATCGAAAACCGGAAGCAGTTTTAAGCTCCGAGGCACCCTCATCTACAGACCCCCGGGACCACGCACACTATTCAGCGAAGACATCGCAGACTTCATCAGCCCGCACGCCATGCCCTCCGCCGACTACATCCTCCTAGGGGACCTCAACTTCCACCTGGAGAACAACAACGACAGAAACACCACCGCCCTGCTGGACAACCTCGCCAACCTCGGACTCAAGCAACTGGTGAACACGCCCACCCACTACGCCGGCCACACGCTTGACCCCGTCTTCTCGTCCAGCAAGCACATCTCCTTCAGCCACGCCACCGGACTCCACTGGACCGACCACAGCTGCGTCCACTTCAGCTTCAGAAAGACTGCGACCCACCACCACCCGCAACAGGCTCCCCGCCGGAGCTGGAGCAAGATCACCGCCGAGCAGCTCACCGCCTCCCTCAGCCAGAACACACCCACCAACACAACGGACCCAAACGAAGCAGCCAGCAACCTCGCCAAGTGGCTGACCGCCTGCGCCGATGACCTCGCACCACTAAAAACCCTCCCAGCAGACCCGGAAGCAAGAAAACCCCTTGGTTCACCAACGAACTCAAGGAATCCAAGAAGAACTGCCGCACTCTCGAGAAAACCTGGCGACTCGACCAGACCACAGACAACAGGACCGCCCTCAAGCACGCCACCCGCAAACACCACCAGCTGATCCGTGCCACCAAGAAGTCGGCACTCAAAGAACGACTGGACAACAACGCCCATGACAGCAAGGAACTTTTCAGCATCGTCAAAGAGTTCTCCAACCCCAGCGCCGGAAACAACGACATCACCCCTCGCAAGACCTCTGCAACTCACTCTCCGCGTTCTTCCACCGCAAGATCACCGACATACATAACAGCTTCGACGCACAAACCACGCACCCTACCGCCGAACCAACGCCCGCCACCACCACCCTCTGCAACTGGACCCCGATCAGCACCGAAGACACCACCCACACGATGAACTCCATCCACTCCGGATCACCAACCGACCCCTGCCCACACCACGTCTTCAACAAAGCCGACGCCACCATCGCACCCCATCTCCGGGACATCATCAACTCCTCCTTCCACACCGCCACCTTCCCGGAGAGCTGGAAGCACGCCGAGCTTACCGCCCTCCTGAAGAAACCAACGGCGGACCCCACCGACCTCAAGAACTACCGTCCCATCTCGCTCCTTCCGTTTCCGGCCAAAGTCATCGAGAAGACCGTCAACAGACAGCTTGCCGCCTTCCTCGAGACGAATGGATCCCTCGACCCCTCGCAGTCCGGGTTTCGGGCCAACCACAGCACCGAGACCGCCCTTATCGCAGCCACCGACGACTTCAGAACCCTAACCGACAACGGGAAACAGCTGCCCTCATCCTCTTGGACCTCTCCGCGGCGTTCGACACCGTCTGCCACCGCACCCTAGTGAAGCGCCTCAGCAACATCGGAATCCGAGAGAAAGCACTGGAATGGATCATCTCGTTCCTCGCCGGAAGAACCCAGAGAGTCCGCCTCCCCCGTTCAGATCCGAAGCCACCGAAGTCATCTGCGGCGTTCCACAAGGATCTTCACTCAGCCCAACCCTCTTCAACGTCTACATGAGCCCCTCGCAGCCATCGCACGCCAACACAACCTCAACATCATCTCCTACGCCGACGACACCCAGATGATCCTCTCCCTCACCAACGACCCCACCACCGCCAGAGCTAACCTACACGACGGGATGAGAGACGTCGCCGACTGGATGAGGAACAGCCGCCTTAAACTGAACTCAGACAAGACGGAAGTCCTCATCCTGGGCTCATCACCCTCCACCTGGGACGACTCCTGGTGGCCCCGGCCCTGGGCACCGCGCCCAAGCCAACGGACCACGCACGCAACCTGGGCTTCATCCTGGACTCCTCCCTGTCGATGACCAGACAAGTCAACGCCGTCTCATCTTCATGCTTCAACACCCTGCGCATGCTCCGCAAGATCTTCAGATGGATCCCCACTGAAACCAGGAAGACCGTCACCCAGGCACTCGTCACCAGCCGACTGGACTATGGGAACACCCTCTACGCCGGAACCACAGCCAAACTTCAAAAAGACTCCAGCGCATCCAGAACGCCTCCACACGACTCATCCTGGACATCCCCCGACACAGCCACATCACCGGACACCTGAAAGACCTGCACTGGCTCCCCGTCAGCAAGAGAATCACGTTCAGACTCCTCACCCACGCACACAAGGCCCTCCACGACCTGGGCCCGAAGTACCTCAACGACCGCGTGACCTTCTACACGCCCACACGCCAGCTACGATCAACCAGCCACGCCCTCGCCACCGTACCACGCATCCGCAGAACCACCGCCGGAGGAAGATCCTTCTCCTACCTGGCAGCCAAGACCTGGAACTCCCTCCCCACTCACCTTCGGCGAACCCAGGACCATCTCTCCTTCAGGAAGCAGCTCAAGACCTGGCTGTTCGAGCAGTAACTTACCCCCTCCCCCAGCGCCTTGAGACCCTCCCGGGTGAGTAGCGCGCTCTATAAATGCCGTGATTGATTGATTGATTAAGCTTCCGGGTCACCGCCGTGACTAGACCGCTAACCCCCTGGTGCTTAGATAAAGTGCAAAGTGGAAAGATTATACGGCGCTTGTGTATTCTCCGCCCTGCCCACCTATGTTTAAGGTGATAATCATTAATAAAGCAAACAACGAAGCTATAAAAGTGGTATAGGAATCAAAGGCACCTACATTCTGAATGATAGTTAATTCATTAGTCATCCGTGCTCCGCAATAAAAACAATAGTAAACATAAGCTTAATACACTGTACATTGATGCCAAATTAGAAAAGCAACAATGATTAAGTAGGAGATTTTCTCCAAAATTCAGGCAGACGAGGCTGAGAGGTCTAAATCATGAATATGTACATATTAATACAACAAAAGACACCCAGCTCCATACGTAATACATTTAAAGGCATACAAGAGAGAGCGTTATGGCATTACATTAGAGTAGTGTAAACAGTGGCATAATAACCCGAAAATTAGAACAAAAACAGTTACAATGCCTTATGTCTAAAGAATTGGATACTCATAATTTTCAAAAGGTATCGTAATAGCATAATTCAATTATATGTAGGAGAGGTAGGGATCAAAGGTGTATATTATCGATCTTCTTGTGTCAAATGTCCAATGCACAGGTGGTGAATATTAACAAAAAAAAATTTTAACCAAAATTTTCTCATTCAAGATTTACTAGCCAATTTGGCTAATACGAACACCTAAAACACGAAACATAGAAATATACAATATAAACCCAACAGATCCTGACAGGTAGTTAATCGATTGCTAATCTCCTAAGAAATAATGCATTTCCCGATCACTATTAAAACCATGTTCATAGGTTCTGAGACGCATGATCCAAATTGCTTCAGACCGTCTTAGGCGCAGTTCTCGGTTCCCTCCCATTGGACTCACTTTGGTGATATCAATCCCATAAAAAGGAAACTCTTATGTGCACCTTGAGAGGGACACTCCCACATGTGTATGGCCATGGGATATCTAGGATCTTGATGTTTAAGAGCTCTGACGTGTTCGCCAATCCTCTCTCTTAGTGTCCTTATTGTGCTACCCACATACCTTCCACCACATTTGCACTCGAGGACGTAAACCACGTACTTAGTATTACAATTGATATTATATCTAATATCATATGTTCTGTCAGGGCCAACGAAGCTACTCTTGCGATCAGCGGCCCACCTGCAAATACCACATGAGCCGCATTTGTAAAAGCCCAGGGTGCGTAAATGAAGCCATGACTCTTTGATAAGTGATCTTGGATAACTTGGACTGAGTCTATTTCTGAGCGTCCTACCCCTTCTGTAGGTAATTTGTGGATACCTATTGATGTGTTGTACTAATGCTGTATCAGTAGTCAGTAGTTTCCAGTGTTTGTTCAAACTCCTGGACAATGCCCCACTTAGGTCATTAAAATCTGTAATTAGTCTCACTGTGTTGGTGTCTGTCCTGCGGATCTTATCACGTATGGTATCTTCTCGACAGGTGTTTCTAATTCTGGTGGCAGCTTTGGTTAAATTCACATGTGTGTAACCTCTATTCTTGAACCTAGCTTTCATAGCTAAAAGACAATTTTCAAAATCATGATCACTACTACAGTTGCGTCTAGCTCTAGTGAACTCACCATATGGAATCGCACGAATCTGATGGGGTGGGTGTGCACTATGAGCATGGAGAATAGAATTGCATGCGGTATCCTTGCGAAAAATGCGTGTCTGTATGGTATTGTTACTGATGAAAATTTCTATGTCCAGAAAGGTAATGTTCAAGTTGCTTTTGTAATGTGTGAAGCGCATGTCGTTGGTGTTGGAGTTTAAGTAGGCACAGAAGTCGTCTAATTTATCTTGTGGTCCTGCCCAAATCAAAAGTCAGTCGTCGATGTATCGACCCCAGAATAAAATTGAATCATTAAAGCGACTGCCTTTTTCACCCCAAATCCAGTCCTCTTCTAGGCGTCCCATGAAAAGGTTCGCAAAACTGGGTGAAAATTTCGAACCCATGGCTACACCTCTTTTCTGTCTATACCAGTCTTTCTCGAACAAGAAAACATTGTTGCTGAGAATCAAGTCTATCATTGTAAGTAACATTTCAGTGTGTTCCCATTGTGAGGCCGGTCTCTTGTTTAGAAAATGCGAAATTGCTTTCATGCCTAAGTCTGGTTTGATGCTTGTGTACAGCGAGATCACGTCTAAGGTCACCAGGGTCATGCTATCTTCCCAAGTAAAATCAGATAACATGTTGAGTATATGCTTGGTGTCTCGTATATAGGACGGCAGATTTTGGACTAGGGGTCTAAGAAAGAGATCTACATATTCCGCTAGACGTTCTGTAGGGCCTCCTATCCCTGATACTATTGGTCTCCCTGGGGGAAAGGTAAGTGCTTATGAACCTTTGGAAGTGTGTAAAGGCATGGGTAATGTGGTCAGTGAATCTTCATGTAGGTATGTTCCTCATCACTAATAAGGCCTGCATCATGCCAGATCATGAGGTTTCTATTAATCACGGTAGTTAAAGGGCCAATAGGATTATGTGTGAGAAGTTCATAGCATTCTATATCCTGTAATTGTGTTAATACCACATTGTTGTAGTCCTCCCTGTTCATAACGACCACATTCCCCCTTTGTCAGCCTCTCTAATGATTATTCCGGGATCATTGGATAATGCCTTAAGAGCATTTCTTTCTCCTGGACCGAGGTTATCCCGATGTTGTATCTTTTTCTTCAGTCTATTACTCTCAAATTTGTCTAAATCTTCTAGTACCAGTTTGTGAAAAATGTCTATAGTGTTGCCACTAGTTAGAATAGGTGTCCATCTAGATTTGTTTTTCAAGCCACTGTCAATACTAAGATCTGTTTGTACGTCTAACTCCCTTAATAAGGAGTCCATGTGAAGTGGTGTTTCTTCAGTTTCTGTCAGAGATAGGAGTAAATGAGTGTCGTGTACATCCTGGATGCTTAACACATCAGAAAGCGAGCCAGTAGGAATATTCACAGTATTTTTATTAGGTATTACATTACCACTGAAAAACTTCTTCAATTTCAGGTTCCTAACAAATTTGAACAGATCAATTTTTGTATTACATAGGTCTCCCTCATCTTTGGGGTTAAAACTTAAACCTTTTCCAAGAAGAGATGTCATATCGTGGTTAAGTGTAAGTGAGGATAAGTTAATGACCTCTACCCCTTTCTCAGTATTGGGCATCAGTTCTTGTTGTTGCCTGATCTCAGTTTGTTTCTGTAATCTGTTTTTCCCTGCTCTCTTTCCTCTGCGGGTCTTGTGTCTGTGTTTGTACGTCTGGGTTGTGTCCTGTTTCCCTTCCGTATCCTCTGTACTTCTTGTAAAAAGCAGAAGAAACTACCTGTCTTCTATCTGTAGATGTACTAGCGTTGTCAGCTTCACTGTCACTAGATAATGGAGCATTGAGAGAAGTTGCACTGGATGAAACAGAAATTATTTCTTGTCTATTTTTGCCTCCAGCTTCGTTGCCTGACTGGAACCACTGATCATACTTTTTAGCGAACGTGAAAATCCTTCCCTCTTTATAATCATACTCATCACGTTTTAACTTTCTGGCCTTTCTCTCCTTGATGTCATTCTGATGTCTAGCCAGAATCTCATTAAGTATGACATAATTCTTCTCTGTGCCCTCCTTTAGATCTAAATCTCTTATCTCCTTCTCAAGATCTGCAATCTCTGCCTGAAGTTTCGAAACTTTTCTGTCTGAATTCTCTATGAGTATGCGCATTAGTGTCTGCGAGTTGGTCGTGAGTGCCTCTTCCCATTCTTTTAACAAATCATCTTCCAAGTCATCGTAGGTTGGGAAGATCTGAGATCTTAGACCCCTTGGTATTCTGTTCAGGCGTACATACTGTTTAAGCGTTGCTCCATCCCACCACTTTGAGTTCTCACTTTTCTTTAGTCTCTCAAGTTTAATAAATTTATCTCTCAAGCCCTCTCTGTGTTTGGGATTACCAATTGTCATACTGGAACTAATAGTGTTCCCTTTGGTTAGATTGTCAAAAAGTTCTTCAGCTATCTTTTCTCTATCCATGGTAAAACAAATTAACACGCGGAAGCTGCCTACCCTGACTCACAATAAGCAATACTGAAAAGGGGGGTTTCAAACACAAGGTATATGTGGCGCTAACCTGTTCTCGTGACTGTATATGAAAAGAATGTATCAGTGTGGTGCAACAGGTAAGGGAAAACACCTAAACCCTCAATAGAGGACGCAAGTCCGTTTTACACAAATGAAAACATGCCCTGTGCACACACATAAAGTTAAACAACACACAGTAGACGTTGTTTGCGAATTATGACAGGAGAAACGTTCTTCCGATATTCATTTAATGAAGTGTAGAATCATATGCCAGCCAACACGTGTTTCGTCAATGGGTGTGTAACCCTTGACTTCCTCAGGGCTGGAATTACATAAACATGGCTATTGTCACAATGGATTCACATAAAATGGCAAGGTCAAACTAACATACGTATACGTAAGTGGACATGGCTAATAATGTTAATCAGAAGTTCATTAGGTGGGAATGAGTGCCATATCTCCAAGACGGAAGAGGGATGGAACAAGAATTACATGACATCCAAAAGGTGTCATGCATGACAGTCAAACGTGAGTTTTTGTCCTATTGCTAACAAGCATAAACATTGTGCAGTCAAACGGCAAGTGTCCAATTGATGTATCAATAAGTTCTCGAACCTCGGTGTACTAATGTGAGCGGTGTAGCGGTAGAATCTGTTAAAAAGTAGTGTTGGTGACCAGCAAAAGGAGGTGTGTGGTGAAGAGGTTTAAAACGGATATAATTTGTCCCAGCGTGCTTGCAGTGAACTGGTGACTCAGAACGTGTTGTGAAGACATGAAATATCATGGTTAACAGTTAATGCCTACCTCAAACGCAATATGGTAGGACTTTAGACCTGTGGGTAAAATAGTAGCACTGTAAGGCTAAACTAGTCGCACCTATATTTCGTTCAATGCTACTCGTAGGTGAGTAAAGCAAGAATATCGATCATTGGTTCGCATCTCACCTTATGACTGGTGATAATTCCGACCCAGCGGGTCCTATCTGTTAGTCCAAACCGGCGAGATCACTTCTTAATTAATAGAAAATCTGTATAAAAAAGTTTTTAAAAAACCTTCAATCAGATGTGTACCTATTCTAAAAGTACACTTATATAACGGTTCCCATAGAGTTAACATGGCTTACCTTAAAAATTCAGGTGTTTGTCGGCGTATATGTGTTTTCCCTCGGTGTATTTTATATTAATAGGAGTTCTTCTTATGCTCGGTGGTCCTTATTCTATCTTCTGATTCTACGAGTTCGAATCCCTTCTTATGAATACGCGGTGTCAATTACCGCAAGCCAACTACATGCGAAATTATAAATAAATTAAGAGGACGTCACTCAATTGACCTTATTCTATGCAAAAGTAGCCAATCTAAACAAAACCTACAGCAAAACGCTGTATTCCATATCGTACCGCTTACCTTAAGGCGAGTGCACCCGTGGCTAGTACTCCGGCACCGAGTAAACCGGAGGACAGGGAATCGAAAACCGGAAGCAGTTTTAAGCTTCTGTGATTCGGGGCAAATCACTTAATCTCCCCGTGCCTGAATGTGTACGTAACCGGTGCTCATGTAAAGCGCTCCAATACCTTCGGTGCTCATGTAAAGCGCTCCAATACCTTCGGGTCAAGCTCGCGCTATATAAATCTGCATTTAAAAAAAAAAAAAGAAGATCTTGAAATACATGACTTCAAGACCTGCGCTGTACAAAACATTCTCTTGTGTTTGGTTTAATAAACTATAATGTTGCCAATGTATAACAGCAACCCAGGCCAGCCAGAGAGTGCACATAACTGATATGTCTCTTAGTTCACTATTGACGTTGTTGTCAGGTGGGGGGGGCATGTCTGTTTCTAAATCCATGTTTGAAAACTGTCACTAAAAAAAAAACTTCTCAATGCAGTGATTTACATCTGATGTACTAAGGTGAAATGCTTCTGCATGTTAATGAAATACACATTTTTGAGTTTTGAAAGGACTTTATCATATTTTTACACGTTTGTTGGAAGTCTTTTAAAATGAAGGTGTTCTCAAAGTTGTGCAGGACACCTTCTGTGCTTCTTTGCTTTTACTTCAGTTTGCCTGTAAATAAATGCTTGCTGTTTATTTAACATCTTTATTAATGTTAGTGCTCTGTAAACAGTAGCCCTTTGCGACTGTTCACAGGGGACAGCATGTAAAGGTCAGGCAGGCCGCAAGTGCATCCAAGCCGTATTTCGAGTATCACTGCTGTAGTGGAAAAGACTGTATCTGTAATGCTGGAGTTACTTAGATAATCTTAATTACTTGAACCTCCATCGTCCTCGTCACAGTCATTGTCGTTTGAGTGGTCCTGACTTGTCCGAACCATGCTATTCATCAATCAAAGAATTTCTAAATATATCTTCCCTTTCTACTACCGCCATACATAGTTTCTCTATAATACCACAGCTCTATCCTTGTAATGCCCTGCTTTTTTAGGTCGAAGCCTACCAGACAACGCAGCTGTCTGGGTAGCTTACGACATCTTGGGGACATTCAGAAAGCTTCCTCGGAATGCATTCCCCCATTGCTTACCATGGACTATGTGGTTTGTAACTCATGTTTTCTAGATTTCTATTTGCTGGCTTTATTTGTTTTAAGCTGTCCACATTCAGTTCATCCCTCCCAAAGAGCAAAGCCTTTTCACACTACCTCTCCTTGTATTCTTCCATGGGTCCTCCTTTCTGTAAACATATCTGTAAATTGTGAGCCCAATTCACGAAAATAAATATAGATGTTTGGTTTAAACTTATACCAAACATCTAAGTTTATAACTTTGGGAATTCACAAAGGGCATTTACTGAGTAATATCTTTATGTCCACATCCGCCCGAGTGCGGACATATAGATACTACTCGTAAATGCCCTTTGTGGTTGGTGAGCTGCGATGGCTTGAAAAACCTGACCACAAATCCATCAACATCCCCCTAACTCTTGAAATGCAATGTAATTCAGTTGGGGTGGGGGGAATAGCACTACTTTATTTTCCCATCTCATCCTCTTCCTTTGCAGTATCCAGTCCTTTCACAGAAACAAATTCTCCAGCTGGTGCCTTGGAAGTTGAGAGGGTTGTATTATAACAGTTAGGCTGTTCTAGAACACATGTGTGTGCTACAAGCTTCTAAAAAACAATCCACACACGAGCGGCCTGTGCAGGTAAGATCGGTGGGGCGGTGGGCGGGGTAGTGGGGGAACTCGGCAGACGACGACGAGGAAAATTAATTCTTTATTTAATTTTCCCTCATCGTCGTCTGTCGAGTACCGCCCACCCCCCCGCCCCACCGCTTTTACCTGCACGGGCCGCTCTTGAATCCAAATTAAATTCATATGATAAACACTAGAAGAATGTTGAGGCAAGGTGCAGGTGAAGATAATCCTTTCCAAATATTAGAATTCTTAAGGAAAGTTTTCATGAAAGTTTGTCTCTCTCAACTCTGTCAGCTTAGTGGGCAGCAATAAAAGGTTTTAGGCATTCCAAGGGGGGTTGTCTAAATCATCTATGTAGCGGATAGACTACTAAAGAGTTTTATGTGAAGACCTTTCCACTGTGTTGAGCAACCTCCAGGAAAATCCCTTTGAACTTCTAGAGGCAAAGGTTTCTTGGTCATCAGCAAAAATAGCCTTCCTTGTGGCCATTATGTCGGACAGAAGGCTTGGTGAATTGGGAGGGTTACTGATAACTTATACGTATTTGAGATTTTTCCTAGATAGGGTAGTCATATCTATAGACCCTAAATTCAGACCTAAGATTCAGCCTGAGTTTCATTACTCACAGGAAACTGCATTACCAGTTCTTAATTATTCAGATAATTTTTGGTCCCCTTAGCTTTAGATGTTAAAAGAGCATTGCTGGAATACGGGATAGACAAGGCCAAAGAGTTTTGTTCTTCAAATTCTTTGTTTATTTTCTATGGCTCATCAAACAAGCATTTACAATGCAATAGGTCTCGCAATTGTGAGTTTTTGAGCTGTTGGCATTGTAAATGGCAATGCCTTTTATAATACTGAAAAGGGGGGTTTTCAAACACAAGGTATATGTGGCGCTAACCTGTTCTCGTGACTGTATATGAAAAGAATGTATCAGTGTGGTGCAACAGGTAAGGCAAAACACCTAAACCCTCAATAGAGGACGCAAGTCCGTTTTACACAAATGAAAACATGCCCTGTGCACACACATAAAGTTAAACAACACACAGTAGACGTTGTTTGCGAATTATGACAGGAGAAATGTTCTTCCGATATTCATTTAATGAAGTGTAGAATCATATGCCAGCCAACACGTGTTTCAGTCAATGGGTGTGTAACCCTTGACTTCCTCAGGGCTGGAATTACATAAACATGGCTATTGTCACAATGGATTCACATAAAATGGCAAGGTCAAACTAACATACGTATACGTAAGTGGACATGGCTAATAATGTTAATCAGAAGTTCATTAGGTGGGAATGAGTGCCATATCTCCAAGACGGAAGAGGGATGGAACAAGAATTACGTGACATCCAAAAGGTGTCATGCATGACAGTCAAACGTGAGTTTTTGTCCTATTGCTAACAAGCATAAACATTGTGCAGTCAAACGGCAAGTGTCCAATTGATGTATCAATAAGTTCTCGAACCTCGTGTACTAATGTGAGCGGTGTAGCGGTAGAATCTGTTAAAAAGTAGTGTTGGTGACCAGCAAAAGGAGGTGTGTGGTGAAGAGGTTTAAAACGGATATAATTTGTCCCAGCGTGCTTGCAGTGAACTGGTGACTCAGAACGTGTTGTGAAGACATGAAATATCATCGTTAACAGTTAATGCCTACCTCAAACGCAATATGGTAGGACTTTAGACCTGTGGGTAAAATAGTAGCACTGTAAGGCTAAACTAGTCGCACCTATATTTCGTTCAATGCTACTCGTAGGTGAGTAAAGCAAGAATATCGATCATTGGTTCGCATCTCACCTTATGACTGGTGATAATTCCGACCCAGCGGGTCCTATCTGTTAGTCCAAACCGGCGAGATCACTTCTTAATTAATAGAAAATCTGTATAAAAAGTTTTTAAAAAAACCTTCAATCAGATGTGCACCTATTCTAAAAGTACACTTATATAACGGTTCCCATAGAGTTAACATGGCTTACCTTAAAAATTCAGGTGTTTGTCGGCGTATATGTGTTTTCCCTCGGTGTATTTTATATTAATAGGAGTTCTTCTTATGCTCGGTGGTCCTTATTCTATCTTCTGATTCTACCAGTTCGAATCCCTTCTTATGAATACGCGGTGTCAATTACCGCAAGCCAACTACAAGCGAAATTATAAATAAATAAAGAGGACGTCACTCAATTGACCTTATTCTATGCAAAAGTAGCCAATCTAAACAAAACCTACAGCAAAACGCTGTATTCCATATCGTACCGCTTACCTTAAGGCGAGTGCACCCGTGGCTAGTACTCCGGCACCGAGTAAACCGGAGGACAGGGAATCGAAAACCGGAAGCAGTTTTAAGCTTCCGGGTCACCGCCGTGACTAGACCGCTAACCCCCTGGTGCTTAGATAAAGTGCAAAGTGGAAAGATTATACGGCGCTTGTGTATTCTCCGCCCTGCCCACCTATGTTTAAGGTGATAATCATTAATAAAGCAAACAACGAAGCTATAAAAGTGGTATAGGAATCAAAGGCACCTACATTCTGAATGATAGTTAATTCATTAGTCATCCGTGCTCCGCAATAAAAACAATAGTAAACATAAGCTTAATACACTGTACATTGATGCCAAATTAGAAAAGCAACAATGATTAAGTAGGAGATTTTCTCCAAAATTCAGGCAGACGAGGCTGAGAGGTCTAAATCATGAATATGTACATATTAATACAACAAAAGACACCCAGCTCCATACGTAATACATTTAAAGGCGTACAAGAGAGAGCGTTATGGCATTACATTAGAGTAGTGTAAACAGTGGCATAATAACCCGAAAATTAGAACAAAAACAGTTACAATGCCTTATGTCTAAAGAATTGAATACTCATAATTTTCAAAAGGTATCGTAATAGCATAATTCAATTATATGTAGGAGAGGTAGGGATCAAAGGTGTATATTATCGATCTTCTTGTGTCAAATGTCCAATGCACAGGTGGTGAATATTAACAAAAAAATTTTAACCAAAATTTTCTCATTCAAGATTTACTAGACAATCCGGCTAATACGAACACCTAAAACACGAAACATAGAAATATACAATATAAACCCAACAGATCCTGACAGGTAGTTAATCGATTGCTAATCTCCTAAGAAATAATGCATTTCCCGATCACTATTAAAACCATGTTCATAGGTTCTGAGACGCATGATCCAAATTGCTTCAGACCGTCTTAGGCGCAGTTCTCGGTTCCCTCCCATTGGACTCACTTTGGTGATATCAATCCCATAAAAAGGAAACTCTTATGTGCACCTTGAGAGGGACACTCCCACATGTGTATGGCCATGGGATATCTAGGATCTTGATGTTTAAGAGCTCTGACGTGTTCGCCAATCCTCTCTCTTAGTGTCCTTATTGTGCTACCCACATACCTTCCACCACATTTGCACTCGAGGACGTAAACCACGTACTTAGTATTACAATTGATATTATATCTAATATCATATGTTCTGTCAGGGCCAACGAAGCTACTCTTGCGATCAGCGGCCCACCTGCAAATACCACATGAGCCGCATTTGTAAAAGCCCAGGGTGCGTAAATGAAGCCATGACTCTTTGATAAGTGATCTTGGATAACTTGGACTGAGTCTATTTCTGAGCGTCCTACCCCTTCTGTAGGTAATTTGTGGATACCTATTGATGTGTTGTACTAATGCTGTATCAGTAGTCAGTAGTTTCCAGTGTTTGTTCAAACTCCTGGACAATGCCCCACTTAGGTCATTAAAATCTGTAATTAGTCTCACTGTGTTGGTGTCTGTCCTGCGGATCTTATCACGTATGGTATCTTCTCGACAGGTGTTTCTAATTCTGGTGGCAGCTTTGGTTAAATTCACATGTGTGTAACCTCTATTCTTGAACCTAGCTTTCATAGCTAAAAGACAATTTTCAAAATCATGATCACTACTACAGTTGCGTCTAGCTCTAGTGAACTCACCATATGGAATCGCACGAATCTGATGGGGTGGGTGTGCACTATGAGCATGGAGAATAGAATTGCATGCGGTATCCTTGCGAAAAATGCGTGTCTGTATGGTATTGTTACTGATGAAAATTTCTATGTCCAGAAAGGTAATGTTCAAGTTGCTTTTGTAATGTGTGAAGCGCATGTCGTTGGTGTTGGAGTTTAAGTAGGCACAGAAGTCGTCTAATTTATCTTGTGGTCCTGCCCAAATCAAAAGTCAGTCGTCGATGTATCGACCCCAGAATAAAATTGAATCATTAAAGCGACTGCCTTTTTCACCCCAAATCCAGTCCTCTTCTAGGCGTCCCATGAAAAGGTTCGCAAAACTGGGTGAAAATTTCGAACCCATGGCTACACCTCTTTTCTGTCTATACCAGTCTTTCTCGAACAAGAAAACATTGTTGCTGAGAATCAAGTCTATCATTGTAAGTAACATTTCAGTGTGTTCCCATTGTGAGGCCGGTCTCTTGTTTAGAAAATGCGAAATTGCTTTCATGCCTAAGTCTGGTTTGATGCTTGTGTACAGCGAGATCACGTCTAAGGTCACCAGGGTCATGCTATCTTCCCAAGTAAAATCAGATAACATGTTGAGTATATGCTTGGTGTCTCGTATATAGGACGGCAGATTTTGGACTAGGGGTCTAAGAAAGAGATCTACATATTCCGCTAGACGTTCTGTAGGGCCTCCTATCCCTGATACTATTGGTCTCCCTGGGGGAAAGGTAAGTGCTTATGAACCTTTGGAAGTGTGTAAAGGCATGGGTAATGTGGTCAGTGAATCTTCATGTAGGTATGTTCCTCATCACTAATAAGGCCTGCATCATGCCAGATCATGAGGTTTCTATTAATCACGGTAGTTAAAGGGCCAATAGGATTATGTGTGAGAAGTTCATAGCATTCTATATCCTGTAATTGTGTTAATACCACATTGTTGTAGTCCTCCCTGTTCATAACGACCACATTCCCCCTTTGTCAGCCTCTCTAATGATTATTCCGGGATCATTGGATAATGCCTTAAGAGCATTTCTTTCTCCTGGACCGAGGTTATCCCGATGTTGTATCTTTTTCTTCAGTCTATTACTCTCAAATTTGTCTAAATCTTCTAGTACCGGTTTGTGAAAAATGTCTATAGTGTTGCCACTAGTTAGAATAGGTGTCCATCTAGATTTGTTTTTCAAGCCACTGTCAATACTAAGATCTGTCTGTACGTCTAACTCCCTTAATAAGGAGTCCATGTGAAGTGGTGTTTCTTCAGTTTCTGTCAGAGATAGGAGTAAATGAGTGTCGTGTACATCCTGGATGCTTAACACATCAGAAAGCGAGCCAGTAGGAATATTCACAGTATTTTTATTAGGTATTACATTACCACTGAAAAACTTCTTCAATTTCAGGTTCCTAACAAATTTGAACAGATCAATTTTTGTATTACATAGGTCTCCCTCATCTTTGGGGTTAAAACTTAAACCTTTTCCAAGAAGAGATGTCATATCGTGGTTAAGTGTAAGTGAGGATAAGTTAATGACCTCTACCCCTTTCTCAGTATTGGGCATCAGTTCTTGTTGTTGCCTGATCTCAGTTTGTTTCTGTAATCTGTTTTTCCCTGCTCTCTTTCCTCTGCGGGTCTTGTGTCTGTGTTTGTACGTCTGGGTTGTGTCCTGTTTCCCTTCCGTATCCTCTGTACTTCTTGTAAAAAAGCAGAAGAAACTACCTGTCTTCTATCTGTAGATGTACTAGCGTTGTCAGCTTCACTGTCACTAGATAATGGAGCATTGAGAGAAGTTGCACTGGATGAAACAGAAATTATTTCTTGTCTATTTTTGCCTCCAGCTTCGTTGCCTGACTGGAACCACTGATCATACTTTTTAGCGAACGTGAAAATCCTTCCCTCTTTATAATCATACTCATCACGTTTTAACTTTCTGGCCTTTCTCTCCTTGATGTCATTCTGATGTCTAGCCAGAATCTCATTAAGTATGACATAATTCTTCTCTGTGCCCTCCTTTAGATCTAAATCTCTTATCTCCTTCTCAAGATCTGCAATCTCTGCCTGAAGTTTCGAAACTTTTCTGTCTGAATTCTCTATGAGTATGCGCATTAGTGTCTGCGAGTTGGTCGTGAGTGCCTCTTCCCATTCTTTTAACAAATCATCTTCCAAGTCATCGTAGGTTGGGAAGATCTGAGATCTTAGACCCCTTGGTATTCTGTTCAGGCGTACATACTGTTTAAGCGTTGCTCCATCCCACCACTTTGAGTTCTCACTTTTCTTTAGTCTCTCAAGTTTAATAAATTTATCTCTCAAGCCCTCTCTGTGTTTGGGATTACCAATTGTCATACTGGAACTAATAGTGTTCCCTTTGGTTAGATTGTCAAAAAGTTCTTCAGCTATCTTTTCTCTATCCATGGTAAAACAAATTAACACGCGGAAGCTGCCTACCCTGACTCACAATAAGCAATACTGAAAAGGGGGGGGGGTTTCAAACACAAGGTATATGTGGCGCTAACCTGTTCTCGTGACTGTATATGAAAAGAATGTATCAGTGTGGTGCAACAGGTAAGGGAAAACACCTAAACCCTCAATAGAGGACGCAAGTCCGTTTTACACAAATGAAAACATGCCCTGTGCACACACATAAAGTTAAACAACACACAGTAGACGTTGTTTGCGAATTATGACAGGAGAAAAGTTCTTCCGATATTCATTTAATGAAGTGTAGAATCATATGCCAGCCAACACGTGTTTCGTCAATGGGTGTGTAACCCTTGACTTCCTCAGGGCTGGAATTACATAAACATGGCTATTGTCACAATGGATTCACATAAAATGGCAAGGTCAAACTAACATACGTATACGTAAGTGGACATGGCTAATAATGTTAATCAGACGTTCATTAGGTGGGAATGAGTGCCATATCTCCAAGACGGAAGAGGGATGGAACAAGAATTACGTGACATCCAAAAGGTGTCATGCATGACAGTCAAACGTGAGTTTTTGTCCTATTGCTAACAAGCATAAACATTGTGCAGTCAAACGGATTGGCTACTTTTGCATAGAATAAGGTCAATTGAGTGACGTCCTCTTTATTTATTTATAATTTCGCTTGTAGTTGGCTTACGGTAATTGACACCGCGTATTCATAAGAAGGGATTCGAACTGGTAGAATCAGAAGATAGAATAAGGACCACCGAGCATAAGAAGAACTCCTATTAATATAAAATACACCGAGGGAAAACACATATACGCCGACAAACACCTGAATTTTTAAGGTAAGCCATGTTAACTCTATGGGAACCGTTATATAAGTGTACTTTTAGAATAGGTACACATCTGATTGAAGGTTTTTTTAAAAACTTTTTTATACAGATTTTCTATTAATTAAGAAGTGATCTCGCCGGTTTGGACTAACAGATAGGACCCGCTGGGTCGGAATTATCACCAGTCATAAGGTGAGATGCAAACCAATGATCGATATTCTTGCTTTACTCACCAACGAGTAGCATTGAACGAAATATAGGTGCGACTAGTTTAGCCTTACAGTGCTACTATTTTACCCACAGGTCTAAAGTCCTACCATATTGCGTTTGAGGTAGGCATTAACTGTTAACCATGATATTTAATGTCTTCACAACACGTTCTGAGTCACCAGTTCACTGCAAGCACGCTGGGACAAATTATATCCGTTTTAAACCTCTTCACCACACACCTCCTTTTGCTGGTCACCAACACTACTTTTTAACAGATTCTACCGCTACACCGCTCACATTAGTACACCGAGGTTCGAGAACTTATTGATACATCAATTGGACACTTGCCGTTTGACTGCACAATGTTTATGCTTGTTAGCAATAGGACAAAAACTCACGTTGACTGTCATGCATGACACCTTTTGGATGTCACGTAATTCTTGTTCCATCCCTCTTCCGTCTTGGAGATATGGCACTCATTCCCACCTAATGAACGTCTGATTAACATTATTAGCCATGTCCACTTACGTATACGTATGTTAGTTTGACCTTGCCATTTTATGTGAATCCATTGTAACAATAGCCATGTTTATGTAATTCCAGCCCTGAGGAAGTCAAGGGTTACACACCCATTGACGAAACACGTGTTGGCTGGCATATGATTCTACACTTCATTAAATGAATATCGGAAGAACGTTTCTCCTGTCATCATTCGTAAACAACGTCTACTGTGTGTTGTTTAACTTTATGTGTGTGCACAGGGCATGTTTTCAAATGCCTTTTATAATATTAAAAGGCATTGTCATTTACAATACTAATAGTTCAAAGTTTAGCAAAAGCAATACCTAGCGTGGTGTCCGTGAAGCAGGTGCCACGCTCACTATTAAAGTTAAACAATAAATAAAAAGAAAGAACCAGAGCGCGATGTCCCTGAAGCGGGCGCAGCGCTCATTATTAAAGTTGTAAAAAAAAATGAAGCTGAGCGCGATGTCCCCGAAGAGGGCGCCGCGCTCAGTATTAAAGTTTCAAAAATATAATTTAAACTGCGCGCGGTGTCCCTAAAGCAGGCACCGCGCTCAGCATGCAAAAACAAAAAGCAGCACCATTGTCCCAGTCAGTGTCAATAAACAAAATAGTGCTCACCCACTTATAATGCAGACCGTGTAACAAGCGAAGTAAAAGGTCCATTTGTTATGCGCGGTAACAAATGCAGACAGGGCAGTACCAAGGAGGGACTAACAAGCCTATTTACGAATCAGAAGCCAGGATTTACGTACGACAATGACACAAGCCAATGACAAATATGGGCGGAGATTGTGCGGGGCTACCAGTGCGTACTCTAATACATCTTGCCTCGCAGAGCGAGCAGCGTACGCGCGCTGTCGCTAGGCTCGACTTAACAAGTGGGGGTAAGGGAATGATTTACTGCCCTGTTTACATAAACAGCATTGCCGGGAAGTTAAGCTCAGAGCAAGAATGCTCTGCAAACGAAAAGAGAAGCTTATCCAAGCACCAAGAAAAAAAAAAAGTCCCCCAAGAACAGATAAAGACAACAATGAGTAATGATATCGTAGTAAGTCCTTGCTCCTGTGAGGAACGAAATAGAAAAGGAGGGACAAAGAGGCAGGACTGACCACTAGCAAGCAAGGACTTTTTAAGGACATTGCAACAAACAAATCAAAAGCAATATGGATGGCTTTATGCCTACAGCAGAAGTATACTAAAGTATACAGGATGCTTGTTTACGGTCCAGGGAAGATCTGGCTTGGCAGTTCAGGCTGGATTGTTCCCATGAGGAATAGTCAAGACTGATTTGAATATGGCTGGTTCTGAACTGGGGTGGCGAAGTGAGCTAAAGAACAAATGGATTAAATCCAGATCTGTGAGTGGGGGTGAGTGTGTGAAAAGTTTCAGCGCTCCGTCCATCATCTCCTTGTGTTTGCTGTGTTCTCCCTAAGTTAGCACGGTATGCCCAGACGTGGGTCTCTTGCTCAGTTTGCCACTGCATTCAAGCTAGCCTAGCTGATGAGAGGTGAAACCCCGAAACCGGGCCTAGGATGCTTTTTCCGGTCCAGGGAAGACTTGGCAGTTCAGGCTGGACTTTTCCCATGAGGAACAGGGTCAAAACTGATTTGCATATGGCTGGGTCTGAACTGGGGTGGCGAAGTGAGCTAAAGAACAAAGATGGATTAAACCCAGATCTGTGAGTGGGGATGAGTGTCTGAAAAGTTTCAGCGCTCTGTCCATCATCTCCTTGTGTTTGCTTTGTTCGCCCTAAGTTGGCAGGATATGCCCAGACGTGGGTTCCTTGCTCAATTTGCCACTGGATTCAAGCTAGCCTAGCTGATGAGGGATGAAACCCCGAAACCGGAATTATAATAACAATATCACTACATTTTTATTCTTGAATTATAACAATTACGTAGAAATTTTGAGTCTCAGAACCTGTCTTCTTTACATCTGGCTGGGAGTGCTTATTAGTTCTTTGGAGCTCCACTGTAGCCCCCCTCCCCTTGAAGGGCTTAAGATATTTCTACCCTTGTCCTACCCAATGGCAGAGGGGTTATTTAATAATTCCTAACTTCCACCTTGCGCTAGGTCAGGGGTACCATATGCACCTATTCCTCCATCCCCACTGCATTGCCCGAGGGAAGGGTGATACCAGAACTTAATCCCCATCCCCCTCTGCAAGGGAAGCAGCGGTGTCTCCGCTGAGCCTTTAAATTGGCCATGAGCGAGGGGGGTTAAAAATATATATTACACACATGTAAAAAAAACACTGGTCATCTGTAGCCCACACAATGCTGTGAACTATGGAGGAAAAGGTGATGTGCTGCCAATGTTAGCGCCCAGTTATATCAGCTAATCTGCTTCTCCGTTGCCCGCAGCATTGTGCAGGCCCTGAAGGTGCAGGTCAGCTGGTACCAGCTCATGTACCCTTTCAGCATTTGGGAACTGCTGAAGAACAAGCAAAACACGGAGCACTTGGACCAGAGAGCGTTTGTGTTGAAATCAAGGAGAAGAGACAAAAGAGAAGACAGTGCAGGGACCAGTTTGATCAGTGTGCCATTACATACATGATACATGTAGAGAACAAGGTACAATCTTTTGAGATTGTAGCGTGGGGCCCTTTTCTCTGAATCCAGGTTACACTACCCCCACCCTATGTTCACTGGTGACAGCAACATATTATTTAAATTACATTTTCTACAGGATGAGGTCCTGCAACCCGAGGTGAGGTGTAAAGAGGAGCCTCTCCGCATCATGAGGCCTCCCACAATGGTGCCGACAAACAGTGAGACAGGGCTACTGGTTATATCCAAAGTTTCTCTTTCACAATTAGAGATTGTGCTAAGGGTCAAAAGATTATTGAAGATCATTATGTTACATTAAAAACAGAATAGAATAAAATAAACAAAATTACAACAGGCAGACTTAAAGTATGAAGGAATGGCAAAACAAAGTTGCCTGGAGGCAGCAATGACACCAGATGCCAAGAACTGTAAGACAAAGCGGAGGCGCTCAGAGGAAACCACCAAAAAATAACAAAAGAGCAGAAGGGCCTCCTGAGAAAGGCATGTTCTAGGTGTCCTGCATAGAAAGAGAATGAATAAGAAGCATGTATGCTTGACTCGCAGAGGAAAGAAAAAGATATCAAAAAGAAAACTTGATACACTATAAATTCATCTAGTACAGACATATTATTGCAACACAGAAGATGAAAGTAGGATATATGAGTACTGACAACTGACCCAGGAGAGAAAAATAAATAAAAACAGGCTTCAAGAATCAAGGGACAAAATGGACAAATTTGAAGCACGTAACGAACATAAAAGCAATAGTAAGAATCAAATTGTCCTTAGTGCTCTAGGGATCACACCAAGCAATAATAAAAAGTGCTGAATTTGTATATAAAAACAAAACATTTGATCAATATGATTTTTACATTAAGTTATTTTATCACAAGGTAATTTAAATAGCCAGATTAATGATGGTTGCTCCTAATGTTTTATAGGGTTTTAAGTGGTACAACTCCTCTCACTGAATCCCTGGGTCATCATCAAAAATAACAGGAAGGAAGCATCATACAGAATAATTTCGGATGGCAGTGTGTATTCTTACCTTTATTTTGAAACCACAACCTATCATCTTAATTTTGAACAGTACAGTGAAACCTTCGTAGCATGTGCACCAATGAGAAGTCACACACGTTATTAGCAGTTAAGGAGCTATATGATATAGTTATGACAACCTGAAGTACACAGCTAGTCAGAATGCAATGGACAAAAAACGCCAAACAAACATCTCTAGTGTAATGAGCAAAGTGCAACGATTGTTGTTTATTCTACTTAAAAGGAGTCATGAGTAAGAAGACAAAAACATTGTTATGCGGGGGAGGGAGGCAGTCAAATGCATGCCAAGGTAAATAATGGGAACTACTTAGAACGCATTTAGCAAAGCCTTAACCCTTTACAGGCTACCTGTTGCATCAGTTCACTAAAATGACAGGGATAGTTATGTTCGAGTGAGCTGGATTTAAAGACCTTTCAAAGGTGCTTCTAAAACTACTAAAAAACAAACATACTTTTAAACAACAAAATGCTAAACAGTCTATCGGTTTAAGTAGCAGTATGTAGTAATCGAAGCACATTGTTTACAGTAAAGGGTCTTAAAGGCTACATACAAGTACAGGGGAAACAATCTGGGTCATCTGTGTTTGTGAGGCAGTAGCACCCGCACCTTTTTCACAGGCCACGTGGAATGACAAGGCATGGCCAAAAAAGCAAAAAATTTGAAACACTACCAGAACCATCGTTCAGTACGAAGCCCAGTTTTTGCAGCAGACTGTAAGATTGGAGATCCCTCCCTAGTGCGGAAGAAAGGGGGGTGCACTGTTTGGACTAACGCAGACATAAATAAACATCAGGGTCCAACAGCTCTTTCTTGGATCTTTTTACTTTATTCGGCCAGCCACCACAAAGGAAGCCATGCCTCTTCCCCTCGGATTGATTTTTTCGCTTTTAATTTAAGAATGTCAGCTCCAAGGTTGGGGAGGCCCGTGGATGCGGACAGCTGACAGGAAGGATGAAGGGCACACCAGCTGAGCAGAGCATTTGGTGCCCTTTTTCATTTTCATACACAGAACTGTCAGCTGGCCTCGTCCCCGCCTCCTACCCAGGTGAGGGAGGGCCAGTTGTTATATGGGGGCCCTGACACCATGCCCTGCACCCGGCAGCAGATGCACACACATAGGACTCCTCCGCCCCCACAAGAGCTTCGCAACTTGCGGCAGCTCCCAACACAAACACGCGGGGTGTGCGATGGAACAGCGCCCCTTCTGCCAGCGGTGGGTGCCTTCACTGGGCAAGGGTAGGGATCACGCAGCGAGAGGCCACAAGCTCGCTCACATCGGGGTGCAACACGGGGACGCAGCTTGCCTCTTTCTCATACTCCTCCATACCGCTGTCAGCCATATAGGTGTGAAACGCCAGCACTCGGTATGCTGGGAATGCGCCCGGGTGTTGAGGGGGGCGGGAGGAGGCGGTGAAGGGGGGGACAGCCTATGCCTGCTCATTCCCTCGTCAGCAGCGACAGAAGGGTCCTGCTGGGGTAAAGAGTGTGCTTCAAAACAGAGCTCCGCTGCAACCCCGCGTAATAACAAACCACTTTCCCTACTCGGCTACAAACATAATTGTTTATCTGCGTTGTTCGCGCAACTCTAATACAAACAAGCTCCTACTACTGTACCAATACAGGGTTGGTCACGTTATGGTAGAAGTAGCACACCCTCGCATATTTTCTCGTGAATAGGTGAAACCTGCTGAAAATAATTAGGGGGTAGGGAAAGAAGCGGTCATCTCGACCCGGCAGCTTCAAAAGTGAAAGTGCTCTGTGCGAGCTGAATCTAAACAAAACACGTTGTCCTGCCTCAAGTAGGACAAACTCAATAAAGAACATAGGGGCACATGCATCAAAGGTTTTTGCGATCGCAAACGGTGCGATTCGCAAAAATCGGCCGTTTGCGACCGCAAATTGGCCTTTGGAGATGCATGAAAGTAGTTTCCTATGCGCAATTTAAGAATTCGCAATTATTTGCGAATTCCTAAATTATGACATTTAAGGAATCGCAATTTGCGATTCCTTAAATGCAATGCTAGAAGCACTTTCAAATAGCGATTTCGCTATTTGGGACCGCAAATTACAGACAAATCAAACTTGTCTGTAATTTGCAAAAACTTTGAAAAATGCACTAAAATGCATTTTTTTAAGTTTTAGATTATACACACACATGCCCTTGGGGCATGTGTGTGCACAACATGGGTGCACATCACAATTTCAGGGGTGCAACAGGGTGTCATTTTGACACCCTTGCACCCTGAAATTGCATGAGCAATTTGCGAGTACCTACTGGTACTCGCAAATTGCGCATGCAATCTCCAATTTATTCCTATGGGCCTGTAGGCCCATAGGAATGAATGGGACGGCATTCCTTAATTGCGAGTCGCAATTTGCGAGTCGCAATTAAGGAATGTTTAGGAATCGCTATTTTTATAGCGATTCCTACATGCATAGGCTTTTGCGATTCCTTAATTGCGATTCCTTAATAATCGCAATTAAGGAATCGCAAAAGCCTACCTTGATGCATGTGCCCCATAGTGGTTACCGTGGAAGAACGGAAGTAAAGGGGCCAGTAACCATGGGAGGTTACAAATGACGACACAGCCGTACTAAGGAGGGACTAACAAGCCTCCTTATGAATCAGAGAACGAACACACAAGCCAATCAAAAATATGGGCGGAGATTGGGGGGCAGCTTGTCTCCCATACTCTACTACTGCAGTCTCGTAGAGCGAGCAGCGCATGCCGCTAAAGCTCAACCTAAAAAGGGTAAAAAAGGCATCTGTAACCAGGATGAGCAGATGGGTAAGGCAAGCAATACCTCAGTCATATCGATCAGTAAACAGGAGATTCATGTCAACTTACAGTGAAGGTCAACAATGGCTGTTGCTGTTAGTTGGGCAGACGCATCTGGGGTTTCATTGCAAGAGATCAACATTGAAGTTATAGACTGATTAAAATTTGATTGTGCACCATTCATATTTGCATTTTGGTGCATGCTCTATTGTTGGTAAATCCTCAAACAGTAAGGACTATGACAAAAAGGGTGGGCATTAGGATACTACGGGGGATATGTACAAGGAGGTGGCGGAGAGAGGCGTTAGCCTTCCTGGCTTAACGCCTCTCTCCACCACTTCTGAAACGCAAGGCTTCACCATATTTACAAGAATGTGGTGCAGCCTTGCGTTTCCCCCTGCGATGGCGCTAAGTTTAGCAACTTAGCGCCAACGCAGGCACCCTTGCACCATAGTGCAAGGGTGTCTGCGTGCAGGGGAGGATTGTTTATGTGTAGGAAGGTGTCCCTTCCTGCACATAAGCAATCCTAAAATGCCATTTTGTCACTGTCATGTGTGTTGCTTCGTGCAGCACACATGAAAGTCACAAAATTGCATTTTTTTTAAAGGATTGTTTATGTACAGGAAGGGACACCTTCCTGTACATAAACAATCCATGGCATTTTGCTTTTTCCATGTGTGCTGCACAAGGCAGCACACATGTGAAAAAGCAAAAACGAGGAGAAATAATGCATTTCTCCTCGTTTCGCCAACTTAAGACCAGGTTTTCCCTGGTCTTAATTTTGGCGCTGCCTCCTATGTACACCACCCTTGTACATAGGGGGCAGCGTCAAAATCAATGGGTGTTGCAGTGGAATGCCCACCGCAACACCCACTGTTCACCCCTTTTACGCTAACCATAGCGTGAAAGGGGTCCTTATGTACAAGGCAGCGTTAAGCTACTTTATGTGGCTTAACGCTGCCTTGTAAATAAGCCTAAGCCCCTATCACCACCACAACATCGGTAAAAGTGACGTTGTGGTGGCGATAGGGGCTTGTACATATGCCCCTAAATCTATTACCTACAGATAACCTTCATTACCTTAGTCCCAGCCCTGCCCTGGACATCATTTAGGGGCTACCAGGGGTCACAGCTACGACCCCTGACTTACCCTTTGCAACTCCTGGCACTGCCTTGGTGACCGCTGGCTTCATAGGTGGCAAACTCAGTACCAGGAACACAGAAGCAGCACACAATTCATTATTTTCTGCCCGTTTTTCATTACACTAATAGTGATTAATATCCTATTGTTCACTATTAGTGTAATAAAAAATGAAGCACACTTAACTGGAACGGGACCTTTGGTGACAACTGTGGTATGTAAAAATGATTTTAAACGTATGTTGAATGCATGCTTGGGGTGAGAGTGTGTTTATGTGAGAGAGCATGTGTATGTGTGGGCATGTGTCTGTATGTGCAAGCATGTATATGTGAGTAAAAGTGAGTGAGAATCAGTGACAGGTAGTTAGTGAGATTGTGTGAGATTGAGGCCCAGATTTATTATTCTCTGACGCAAGCCAACGCTGCATCAAAGTTGCTGCGCTGCTTTGTGTCAAAGGAAGAGAGAGAAAAAATCTACTAGGATATGGTGTATTTTTTCCCTCCCTGTGCCCTGGTGCTCTTTTGACAGATATGCGCCAACACACAAACCCTTACTTCATAGTACAAGAGTGTGTGCATTCTCTGAAGAATACCTTTTGTACTGGAAGGGGTCACTTTCTTTACAAAAGCTATGATTTAAGGCTTTTCCCATGGTGTATGTGTGCAGTACACATGCAAAGTTGGAAAAATGGGAAGAAATTAATTTCTCCTTGTTACACCTGCCATGAGGAGACGTAACATTTTGGCACAAATTCCTATCTACCAATGTTTGTAGCTAGGAATTTACATTAAAACCCATGGGTGGTTGCATGGGAATGGCCATGCACCACCCATGGAACGCCACCTTCATACAAGTACCTTCAGTTCGGGATGTGGAGCGAAGAAGGTCCGTGTCGCAATGCCTCGGTTCCGGGAAGCTGTGGAGCTGCCATGCGAGGTCCTGCATTGTCATCAGGGATTCCTTCGATGAGGGCTTGCAATGCAAAGTCCGGTGTCAAGGATGCGTTGTGCAGTTGAGGCGATTCATCGGTTCCAAAGAGCTGCGAGGCTGCTAAGCTGGCACCTGCATCATTGTCGAGGCTACGGTCGACAAGAGATTTGCGTTGCGAGCACCTGCGCCAGTGAAGCTTTGCACAGCGGTGGGTCCATGGTGAGCTGCGAGGTCGGTGCAGAGTCCTTGCGCTGAAAGAATCCTCACAGCGGAAGCTATGTGTCAGTTCTGCTCGGGTTTACAACACGTAGCAAAGGAGATATGTCTGTTCTGCTGGATCCACTGACTGACAGAGTACATTCAGGTGTACTTTCATGGGTCTAGGACTAGAGTGGCACCACTTGGCACAGTAGGACTCACAGATGGCAGAGTCCAGGTGCTGGGAGCAAGGTGGTTGGAGCCTTCTGTTCCTCGGGCTCTAGTTAGGAGGCCAGCCAAATGGCCCTTGGAGTCACTCTGGGGTTCTGGGTTCAACAGATGCAGGCCAGACCTTATCACTCAAGCAAGTAGGCAGCAGGCAGCAGGTCAGCACAGCAAGCAGCAGTCCAGCAGAGTGGTAGTACTTTCAGCAGCACAGCAGTCCTTCCTTCTGGCAGAGTATCCACAGGTCCAGAAGTGTACTGAAGAGTTGGTGTCTGGGGTCTAATATTTATACCTGGGCTTTTCTTTGAAGTGGCAGAAGCTTCTTTTAAAAAAATTTTTTTTTTTATTATGGAAATCAGGTAATACATATTTACATTATCCAGTTATTCTTACATTAGTTTTACATCTTACATTATTCTCATTGTTAAATTCCTCTAAGTTAACATTGCTATTTACATCTTTACATATTGGCACATATTTACATTTATTTACACAACATTCTATTCTACTATCTTTTTCTTCCAAGTCATTAGTGGATCCCATATTTTCATTCCTTTCTGCTTAGCTTTAAGGCCTTTACATTTATATAGAGACATTTCCTGCTGACCAATATTCAATATCCTATGAACTCATTGATGATACATAGGTGGTTCCTTATCTTTCCAAACCGTGGCTACCAACAATCTTACCACTGCGACCATTATAAATAGGAAATCTCTCTGTGCAGTATCTAATTCCATCCTGTTATCATAGCCTAACAGCATCAAGGTTGCAGTAATTTTTATCTCTAAATTCATCACTTGGAGCCATAACTTCTCTATACCTATTTTAAGTTCATCTAGTTTCCCACAAGAATAAAACATATGAATACTATCTGCCGGTCTGTTTTGACACCTTGGGCATTCATCTGTCTGGCTCATACCCCATCCAAACAGCTTCGCTGGCGTATAGTAAAGATCATACAGGGTTTTATATTGTTGCGCTTTTAAATTTGATGACAGCAAAACCCTATTCCCTATCTCTAATATCCTATCCACTTCTACCTCCCCATCTACAAGTTTTTCCGCCCATTTCATCTCTGTTTTTTCCGTGTCATCTGCTAATCTCTGTGACAATTCCTCGTATAAATCCCTAATCCTACTATCTCGACGTTTCATTAATCTCAGCATAGATACCTCCTCGATTTTAACCGTTCCCCTAGCAAAACCCTTGATACGATGGTGTATCTGTATATATTTGAAGCAAGAGCTTCTACTTAAGCCAAACCTCTGAACAAGCTCTGAAAAGGTTAATTGTTCCTGCTTGTTAAACAAATCTGCCACCATCACAATCCCCGCCTGTTCCCATTGCCTAGCCAGCCCATCATAGATTGCATATGGAAGAAAATCGGAGTGCCACACTGAAGTATATTTATTATATCTGGAGATTTGACAGTGCTTCGTCACCTTCTCCCAAATTTTTATTGCCCCCTGAACACACTTGTATCGAATTCTCTTACTATAAATAGGTTTAGATTGTCTTTGGAAAAAACCTTCTGCTTCTTTCCCCAGTGCCAGCTGATATATATTAGGTAGCTTAGATCTCTCATCCCTACCAACTTCGGGAAAATAAAGCGTACCAAGATGCTGTAGGGTACATGCCCAATAATAGAATAATATATTAGGAGCCTTCCAACCCCCCTTTCTATGGGCAGAGTCAAGAATTTATATGCCCGTCGTATCTTTTTATAGCCCCATATAAATTTTGAGAACATAGCCTCAATTCTTTTTATTTTACTCCCGGGTAGTTCTAGGGGTATTGCTCGCATTAAATATAAAATCTTGGGGAATATCCGCATTTTTAGTACGTTAATCCTACCTATAATGGTAAGATGTAACTTGTCGATTTGTCTAAGTTCAACGTCTATTTTCCCCAATACTGGATCTATATTTACTTCCCAGAGCTTATCTATCTGTGATGTTAGATTAACCCCTAGATACATGGCCTTCTCGATTACCCAAGGGTCCTGCAGATGACATTGAGTAGAGCATACAATTTGCGTTTTCTCTTTATTTAATGAATAACCTGACTGCCTCCCAAACTCTATTGCCATATTTTCAATTTCTTTAATTGTCCCTTGCGGATCTGTAGTGACTATCCCGATATCATCCGCATATGCAAGAATCTTTGTCTCATATCCTTGTGTAATAACTGATTTGATTACCTGATTATTCAAGATTCTTACTATGAATGGGTCAAGATAAAATGCAAATAAAATAGGAGAACAGGGACACCCTTGACGTGTGCCCCTTGAAATTTCAATTCTCCTAGATGTGTTCCCCATCAGTTGTATCTGAGTATACGGTTTAACATACATGGCTTGAATAGCTCTCAAAAATCCAGGACCAAGCCCTCTATCGGCCAGAGTGTCCCACAAAAATTGCCAGGACACTCGATCGAAAGCTTTTTCTGCGTCGAGAAGGACCACAGCCACTTCCGTGCCCTCTGCTTCTGCAATATCCAATATAGATATAACACGTCTAATGTGGTCTGTGGTCCCCCTGCCGGGAACAAAGCCATGTTGCCAGGGTGATACCATTGAGATGACTATTCTTTGCAGCCGAGAAGCCATTATTTTAGAATATATCTTTGCGTCCGCATTCATTAATGATATTGGTCGGTATGAAGATGGTAGTTCTAAGGCTTTACCCTTTTTAGGGAAAACCACCATATCTGTGCCCTGCCATGATACTGGTGGGACCCCACTATATTGTATACCTAAATATAGATCATGTAGGATAGGGAGGATCTGTGTGCCTAGCATTTTATACACTTCTACCGGTATTTTATCTGGTCCAGCAGCTTTTTCTATAGAGAGAGATCCTAATGCTTCAGATTAAATTATGTGGTGGTGGTAAGTGTCGGGGAATGTTGGAGCCCCAGGCTGGGAGCAGAATGGCAGGTACACCGAAAGTAGGTAGCAGCATGAAAGCGGCTCTGGAGGGGGCAGTAGGAGATCTGGACAGTCTTACGCAGAGGGGTGAACACATGATGGATTCTAAAAAAAAGGTTCCTCAAATGTTTGCAGTATTAACAAAAAAGGAAAAGCAAGTAATGACTAACGGTGGTAAAGAAAAAACAGTGCAAATGAGGATAGGAGCAGAAGATATTGGTAATACAAATCTGCCCACCAATATTTCAATACAGGCAAAAAGTATGGATGAAGGAAGGAGCCAAAAAGATAATGCGCAATCTGATAAGGGAAAAGGTTCGCGATGTGAAATACTTTCAGCACCAGAAGGCGCTCAGGATGTTCTTGCAACTGATCTCTCTACGGATCATGGTACGGAGGAAGAGGAGGAAGAGGAGGATCTAGGAAATGCAGCAAAGGCTAGTAGAGAGAGTGACCTAAGTGAGAAATTGTACTCGCTTTCAGAATCCTCGGATACTACAGAGAATGAGCAAGATGAAGGTCTAAGATCTGGATCCTCGGAGGGGTCATTAATCAGTCTGGGGAGTGAACCCAATATTTCAAATGCGGATGAAATAAGTTTGGATGCTACTATGGTACGTAAGGAAGTGGAAAATAAGGAGAAGGAGAAGGCATCTTACCCTTTGACAACTAAGAGTCTGATGTGGGAGATTTCTCTATCGCCTGAAGCCACCTCTCCCAGTAATGAAGCTGATGGTCAATCTTTGGGCGCTGTTGGTGGCAATTCGGAAGAAATATCTCTGGCCGCAATTTATCAATCCATAGTAGATCATAGATTTGAAACTCGCACGGAAAATCTTAAGACACATACAGCTTGTTGGAAGCTCCAAAACACCGTCAGAAGGATTGCAAAAACCTGCAATGAATTTACTGATAGAATGAATGAGGCGGAGGGACGAATATCGGTTCTAGAAGATGAAATGGCAGTACAAAAAACCACCTTACATACTATGACTTCTCACAGAGAAGTGGCAGAAGCTTCTAGAGGTTTTCTTTTAAGGTCCTTAGGCTTCCTGTCTCGCCTGTTCTGGCTCCTGTCTCCAGACAGGGGGTATGCAGCCCTTTGTGTTGCGACAGGAGGCAGCCTATTCAAGTGTACATAGGATTGTGCCGAGCTCCATCCTCCCATCCTGCCAGTGAGGGCCTATCCAGGCACACCCAAGCTCTCTATTGCGTGTAATTTTAATTATATAGCGCTTACTACCCCTGACGAGGCATTGAATCGCTTTTTGGTGAGTAGCACGCTACTCCGGAACCCAAAAAGGATTAGTGGTGAATTAGTATAGGGAAAAATGTATTAATTTGAGCTGTGGACTTTTGAGTCTGTTAGTTGGATTGCAAAGGATATTGGAGGGCTAGAGGAGGGAAGGGTGTAGAAAGGGTTATTTTGGGGATCATAGTAGTAGAATGAGGTTTGGGATGAGTCAGAGAGTGGAGGTACAGGATATATTGAGTGACATATAGGGAAGCGCATTGCAGAGCCTGATTAAAAAATAATAATTTTGACAGCAGGATTAAAGTAATAAATATATAGATACATAAGTACTTTAATTTATTTGTATATATATATATATATATATATATATATATATATATATATATATATATTACCTACTGGCGGTCGCCAGTAGGTAGTTATAGTTAGGACCACGTTTCCATAGGAAAAGCATTTTTTGATGTGCTTATAACTTTGGCGTCGTTTGACGAATCTTTACGAAATTTTCCAAAAAGTTCCTCTTTTCAGGTCAGCTCCTATCCTAAAAGTTTGGGGGGATTCGTCAAGGGGGGCTAAGAAAAAAGGGGGTCCCAAAACGTGTTTTCTCCATGCAATTTCCATAGGAAACTTTAGACAAGGCTACAGATCAAACTGCTGAACGGAATTACACCAAATTTGGCAGAGAGAAAGATCTTGGTCCAGAAAGCACGCTTTTGTTTAAATCGGGTAAATCCGTTCAGTAGTTTTAGAGAAATATCAAGTTTTCCAGATATCGATATTTAAGAATTCTGACATCTGATTGGCTGAGGCGTTACGACCACGAGCTTGCGGCTCATTGGCTGTGAACTGTTGAAACTAGGAATTGTTGGCAGCCATTTTGTGATTCAGTCCGTCAGCTCACAACTCTCCCTCTACAAGGCATCAGGTCCGTAGTTCTACCTCTGCGAGGCAACACTAAAAATATACCGCAGCTCTGTCTGTGCGAGATACCCCTTTCACGGTCCCTCTCCCCACATCACCAGCTCGCGGCTATGCCTTTAGAAGCCAGTCCGTCGGCTCGCAGCTCTGCGACTGCGAGCTGTGAGCCATTTTGTGACTCAGTCCGTCAGCTCGCATCTCTCCCTCTAAAAGGCATCGGATCCGTAATTCTACCTCTGCGAGGCAATACTGAAAATATCCCGCAGGTCTGTCTGTGCGAGATACTCCTTTTACGCTCCCGAAACTAGGAAGTGTTGGCAGCCATTTTGTGATTCAGTCCGTCAGCTCACAACTCTCCCTCTACAAGGCATCAGGTCCGTAGTTCTACCTCTGCGAGGCAACACTAAAAATATACCGCAGCTCTGTCTGTGCGAGATACTCCTTTCACGGTCCCTCTCCCCACATCACCAGCTCGCGGCTATGCCTTTAGAAGCCAGTCCGTCGGCTCGCAGCTCTGCGACTGCGAGCTGTGAGCCATTTTGTGACTCAGTCCGTCAGCTAGCATCTCTCCCTCTAAAAGGCATCGGATCCGTAATTCTACCTCTGCGAGGCAATACTGAAAATATCCTGCAGGTCTGTCTGTGCGAGATACTCCTTTTACGCTCCCTCTCCCCACATCATCAGCTCGCGGCTATGCCTTTAGAAGCCAGTCCGTCGGCTCGCAGCTCTGTGTCTGCGAGCCGTCGGGCCCGAAGCTCTACCTCTGTGGGCCACCTCGTTAGCTCGTAGCTGTGTCTGTGCTAGCAGGCCCGTCGGTCCGTTACTCTCCCTCTGCGAGTTAGCCCGTCGGGTTGCAGCTCGGAGGGCTCGCAGCTGTATCTCTGCGAGCCAGCCCGTTAACTGATAGCTGTGTGTCTGCTAGCAGGCCTGTTGGCCCGTGGGTCTCCCTCTGCGAGTCAGGCCACAGCTCTCCCTCTGTGAGCCAGTACGGTGCTGTGCTTTTGCGAGCCAACGGCTCGTAGGTCTCCCTCTGTGAGCTGAGCCCACGGGCCGCAGCTCTTCCTCTGCAAGCCTGCCCGACGGCCCGCAGGTGTCCCTCTGCTAGCCGAACTGCAGCTGACACTCTGCGAGCCAAAATTGGGAATATAAGGCGGCTCTAAAAAGAGCCCTTGTGTTTATTAGTTGGAGCTACATGTAAGTGCGAATGCACAGCTTCAGGTTAATCAGGAAAACTCGGTTTCCCTCATCTGTGAAGTGTACTCCATCACTTCTGTAGATATCAGCCATATCAAAACGTATGTTGTTGTTGTAAATCGACCCCATTCTATTGTCTCTGAGGTATGCAGACACAACTTTGTTGACATTCTTCCTAGATTTTTCAATCTTATGACAAAATTGGTTTGACCATTTCCACTTCTGTCTTTGGCATATATTGGAATATACAAAGACAGTTTGAGGCAAAAGTAACATCAATTGTTCAAAGGTGTCCTTCATAAGCATTTCCAAACCTACCCCAGTCAATGTGCCTAGGTCGTTACCACCACAGTGCACAATCATGAGATCAGGGTGTTGGAGATGCAAACAGGTTTTAACCAAAGGGAGCAATTGGTGCCACTTCCATCCTCTCTGTGCAAACCATTTAATGTGCACATTTTGTAAACCTAGGTCTAAGTCAATACGTCTCTGTTCTGCATACCTCTTGCACCAGAAAACATAGCTATGTCCTACAATCCACACTAGCATTTTGAAGGTATGGCTAGAAGATATGGATAAATGTCTGTAGCTCATGCAGTCCGTTCGTAGAATAAGAGATATGTTTAAACATGGGGAACTACTTTTTTTTTTACATACAAAACGTTAACGGATTGGGAGATGAAATGTATTCTGTCCTAAAAAGTAGGGTGTATATTAGTTTTGATGAAAAGCATCTTTGTGATTGGTTAATAAAAAAGCAGTTTATACGTAGAGTACATATTATAGGATGAAATTTGCTCAGCTCAACCACACCTGCTAATTGTATTTGGAAGGTGCAGTTCAAACTTGAAAGAATGGTGAACTTTTGACCTCCACGCGCCGTTAAATGTTGGAGAAAATGTTGCAAAAAAAAATATTGGTAGGTTTAAAAAAATGATGAACTTTTAACCTGCACGTGTCGTAGAATGTTCTAGAAAGTGTTGATACAATACCTTGAACTTTTCACCTGTATGTGTCCTTAAAAAAACTGGTTAGATGGAAAGTTAAAAAATAACCAATAAAGAGAGGTTTTGCAATCTAAAAAAAATAAGGAACTATTCTGATTTGTTCTTTACATGTATTTATGTGTGGAGCAACAGGGAAATTGTGCCATTACTGGTTCCATTCTTGATGAAAGCGGTGCATTACATGTACCGTGTGACAAGAAAAGAATTGCATGCGTTTGTGACATTTGAAATCTGCATACTAACTACGAAGGTAAATTAGAAATTAAGAAGGTGTGTTATGTGTTTTGTAGTAGTGGTTAAGTATTTGAGACGATATTTTTAACTTTGAAAGTATTTTTTATTTCCAAATAACATAGTGTTAGTAAAGTCTGGTGTTTTATTGGTTCTAAAATATGCATAATGTGTAACTAGTTGTTAAACAAGTACTTTATATATGTTTAGGAGTTTTTCACAAAGAAAAAGTGTAAGTTGTCATCTGTAAAGACTGTGGGCCATATTCTCAAGACCAGCGATAACATTATCGCTGCTTTAGCGGCAGTTTCCTGCCGCTAAAGCGGCGATAATGTTATCGCCATTCTTGTGAATATGGCCCTGTATGGTTTTGAAAATTCGATGAAGCGTTAATTTCGATTTGTATATCTATTCCGGCGAGATAAACAGAATGTGGCACGTTTGGAAATTATGCTCAGTCTGGAAATAGTGGAGAAGGGGTGACAGTAGAAAATTCATGTGTTATTAACTTAACAGAGATGGAAAAAAAAGAAGAAATGTTATGTGCACACTTTGTGGTCTCATTTTTTACACTGAGAGGTAGATTTCAATGCCAGTCAAGGCTGGTGTGGTACTGCGAGGCTTTGCATTTGGGTGTTCTTAGGAAATCTAAGTTGTTGGGGAGCGTTTCTTCAGAAGTCATTTTTTTTACATATGTGAGATATAAAAAATAAATGAAAATGTTCTTTGTATATTTTCTGTACGATTTTGTTCACAGTGGTAAAGTAAATGTGATTATTGGTGATAGTAATTGTCATGGTGTGTTCCTCTGCTGAATATACGCAGGCGTTTAAGTGGTCCGGGTGTTATCAGTAGTAGGCTCTGCCACCCCTTTAAGAGAGCCGCCAATTTTTTCATCCCAGTTAAAGCTGTTAATATACGTATAGTAAAGGGATGATACATAAAAAGTTTGGAATTACACCTTCATTTACTCTGTCTACCTTGCAGCACCATTTTGTGCCCCCAGCAGTACTGTTTATAAAAATAATCTAATACAGCTTTTGTATTATAAAAATAGCACTTATAGGTTTATTGGCATATTGGTAGAATTTGTACTATATAAAGAATGTTGCAATCAGTTTCAATGGTATAGAAATGCACTGTATTATGTAGGAAATATTACATATGCATAGGTTGTGATGTCATTTTTTTACTGTAAGGTACATTTGAGTATAAGTGAAAACAGGTGATATACTGCGAACCCGTTCAGAATGTGCACAGATTACATAGAGAGTAAATGGACAAAGTAAACGTGCACGTTGCTTTGTGTATGTATGCATGGTTTGAATCATTTGATGATACTTTAAGACATAATCTAAACACTATTTCTGCTTTACAATTGGGTACAGTGCACAGTGTTAGTAGTTAGTGACTAGATGCTGGTAAAGGGATTATTTATTGCTCGTTCGTACGAAATAAAGGTGGAGAGGGGCGTTTCTTTACAAGAGATATTTTATAAATGTGTGAGAGATAAAAAACAATTAAAAATGTTCTTAGTAAATTTTCTGTACGATTTTTTCACACTAGTAAACTAACTGTGATTATAAGTGATGAAAATTGTTAGGGTGTGTCTCTGTGCTGAATATACGCAGGACTTTAAGTGGGCTGGGTCTTACCGGTGCTGAACACTGCTACCCCTTTTACACACCCGCATTTTTTTTCATCCCACTTAAAACTCTCAATATACGTATATTAAAGGAACGGTACAATAAAAGTTTAGGGATTACACCTCAGTTTCCTCTCCTCATGTGTCACCCCCATTTTGTGCACCAAACAGTAGTGTTTATAAAAATTAAGTAAGAGAGCTTTATCTAGTATGAAAATAGCACTTATACCTTTATTAGCATGTTCATGGGATCTGTAGTGTAAAGAGAAGGTCGTAATCAGTTTCAATGGTACAAAAGTGACGTGACATATGTTTGAAAGATTACATGGTTTTAGGAGTAAGGTATAGAGGTAACAAATAAGCAGTATAGTTTGTTATGTTTAAACGAGTATGTAGTTTTGTAAATCAGATACGGCGTTGATTTGTGCAGCACACACTACACCCACAATGACCCTGGAACATGTCCCTGAATGCCTTGGCACACTGCAGCACACATCCAAACGCCAAGTAGGCCCCCATCCACAATGTGCACAGAGTGCCCCCCTATCACCAATATCACAACCTACCCTTGCACATATGCTGAATCTAGCAAACCAGCAGATCCGTGACCCACACTGACTATGCAAGTAACACTGCATGTCGGATAGCATAGCAGCTACGCAAAGAAAATGACATGGCCCACGAAGCGACATGTACGGAGCCAAGTGCGGATCACATCCTCAAAGGAGCAGGTCACACTCCGACGTGTCCGCGTGCAACCACAACCCATGCCTTACAATACACGCAGCAGACCAACAATGCACCAGGCCACAAAATCAGTCCGCGAGCACACATCACCCAAGTCAAAAGCAAAACAGGCCCCGAAAAGCACACAATCCAAAGGCACCCCGTCTCAAGGGGAGAAGGCTACACAAAATCAGAGCTGCAGGTGCAATTCCCCCACAATGCAGCCCACACACATAGCAATCACAGAACATCAGCAATGAAGGCAATGTGGTACAAAACTCCCCTCATACGGGTTCTGTGTCCGGTGTGTGTGGCAGGGTGATGGCTGCATGGCTGTGTGCCCCTGACACATCAGACTGCGAAGGTGATGGGGCTGCATCAGATGTCGTCCAGCACCTATGCAAAAACAATGTCTGGCTCACAGAGGCGTAGCTTGCCAAAGGGATACACCCCCATTGCACATGCGACAGTCAGTTCTTCCCTGTGTTGGGACGAGGCTCATTGTGGCACACGAGTGGACAATCTTTACAACACACCTCACAGTTAGACACCAGTGGAGTGGCATAGGCTTTATTGGCATGTGCGTGTCAGTACGGATGAGGCAACGGCCACAACAGGCACGGACATGCATAAGACACTTACACGCAGCATGGGTACATGTCGAGGGGCAGATGATGTTGGGGCTGAAATGGACAAGATTTATCACATATGGCAACGCTCACAGCCCACCTTGCCGTGCTGGACGAGTCATGTGTTGTTTGGCGTCTGCACAGGGCCCCGTGTGAGGGGGCACGACTCATTGTACGTGGGGTCTGCATGGTGCTCTGCCTCCGGGGTGCGGCAATTGTCTGCTCTGCCGACAGTGATCAGGTGTGAGGGTCCGACAGGTTCACATGTGGTGCTACATCGCCATGTGTGTGCTCTCACCGAGCAGTGTGTCCGAATTGGCAACGTTGCCAAACGACGCTGTGTTGCTCGGACCATGGACCTGCGTCGCCTTGGACAGGTGTGTGTGCACACGCGTTATTCCACGCACATGCATCCAGAGCTCGACCGAAGGGAGACGTGTCCTCTGTTTTGGTGGGATATGTGAGCAATCCCCACTGTGCAACAAGTTGTTGGGACATGTGCTGTGGGAGGATATAGGATGTGGCTGCAGGTACGTAGTTACTCGTCCATGAATGCCCGTGCAGCTTCATGTGCAAGGTGTTCCAATAGTACGTCGTTGTCGTGTTCAAGGAACACCAGGGTGAGCCAATCCATTAGGTGGTCCGGACAGGTGTGCTCAGCCCACGCCGTCTCACCGATCCGCAACACAGCCCAATAGGGGAGCGCCTCGATGTGGTCACTGCACACGAGAAATTGTGACATCTCCCATGCACAACTACCAATACATACGCAGTATGTCAAGGCATCCCATGCACGGCTGTCTCGGTTACACTCCTGTTCGTGATCCAACAGGGGGCGCAAACACAAGTCATAGTCCAATTCATCAACAGTTGTGTTGGATAGGCAGACATCCATGGGACACTCGAATGTGCATGTTCGGCAGTGGAACCAGGGCTGGACGCAGGTGACGTGGGCAATGCGGAAGCTGAGCCTGTAACTGATCCGCAGCACTGCCAGTGGCAGTGCGCCCAGTAAATGCAGCATACATGCACGGTACTGTTCCACGTGACGGGTGGTGTGCATTTGCCCGGTATGGCCTGCCATTGTGTTGGTGCGTCTCTTGAACGGGCACTCTTCTGAACTGTGGCTGTTGTGTGGAGGATATGCCACAGCTCTGAGCAATGATTTGAATGCAATGATTTGAATGTGTGTGCAACGTTGTGGGACATGGGTTGCTGTTTTCGTGGGTGTCAAGGCCATCCCATGCGGGGGTACCACAGGCAGGGGCTTCTATATGTGGGCTGTGGATAAGTCGGATGGTTTATTTGTGGAATGCATGGTGTGGGAGTCGTCCCCATCTGCCATTGTATCTCTATCAGGGTGTTCCAGGCGCGTTCGGGACCAAGGTCAGAGGTGCAGGTGTCCTCCCGGCTTCTGCATTGGGACAATGCTGCTTTCATCCCTGATGTTTGTCTCACTACTACTTTCGTTTTGGGAATGTGATGTGGCTTTGGCGCTGAGATTGGGACACGGCCTTGGGCTCATGGTGTATGGATGGCGATGCACACACACATGTTGGCATGTGGAGCCAGGTGCCCGTGCGGCCTTGCGCTGCTTGTGCTATCTCACTCCGTCTCTCTCCCTCGCTCTCTCCCTCTCTTTCCTTTGTTGCGCGCATGGCACACCTTCTTCTCTTGGATTTGGTCTACCGGGCTGTGTGCTATGGATTGTCCAGTGGGAGCAGCTAGGACTCATCCTAGGGGTTGTTTCTGCTTTTGTTGTCTGGGGTTTTGTGTTGGTGGTTGCATTGCTGTATGACTGATTCTCCATTTTCTGGTCACGCATGTATGTTTATTTTGCTGCTTGTGCGACGTCAGGCAAGATGTTTGTTTTGGGATTCGTGGTGTTGGTGTGCAATTTCTTAGTCCGGGGTTGGGGGTGGTGCCGGGGGAGGGTGTTCCGGGTGTGGGATGGGGTCCTGGGGTGTTGGCAGTGGGTGTTGTGGCCCTGTTGGGTGTCCGGGCCGCATGATGAGTTGCTCCATGGCATCTGTTGCCCTTCGGATGTGGCCCTGGGCTGTGCTCCCTTTTGTGGTGCTGGCTGCCGTCCGACTTTACACCAGGTCAGAGCAGGTGTAAATTTCCTGGTGCTAACGTGCCTTATCGCCGGTTTTGTGATTTTATTGTGGATGTGGCTGGTCGTTGTGAATGTTGAGGTGTGCTGTTGTCTCGGCTTTTGTCACCGGAACGCCTACTCTGCATCTCATTAGCGATATTTGCGAGGGTCCTCTGTGGCGATGTTTTTTGAGGTGCTGTGGGCTGTTAACACTGGCTTGTGAATGGGGGGGTAAATTTATCACGAGTTTGGATGCGATAAAGTGCCGTTAATTCGGCGATGGCTCCTTGTGAATATGTCCCTTAATCTTTCCCCCCTCTCCATCTCCATGTCGGTGGTTTTTGTTGCTCTCTAACAGTTGATCTGTACTTGTTTATGTACATCCACAATAAAATGTAAGCCTGTACCATATCTTTGCTAATATGGTGCAGTGTTATGCTTGCTAAGTTGCCGATAGAAGTGTTAAACTAATAGGGGTAACGTTTACATGTGCCATTTAGTTGAGAATATCACTCTAAGTATACAGATAACAATTTTACAAAATAGTATCTACAAAGTTATCTGTAGTGGGTTGCAGAGGAAGTGGTGTGGGACGGTGGGGTGCATGGGACGGGGGGTGGGGTGGGGAGGCATGGGGAAAAGTAGGAGGTAGTGGAGTCACATATAAAATGGGAAGGTGAATCTAAATAATTTAATAAATACGTGCTGTATGTCGGATGACACTACCTGCCACCCTACTGTTCCCTTATTCCGCTCCAGTACCATGCAGCATTTCCTCTGCAAGCCGCCACTGGAACTTATATAATTGTATGTGATTATTTTGACATATTGAACAGATATAAAAAATAATTGAAACTTTTTTCATTCTCAGAAAATTATTTTGTTTGGATTACAAATTGAAAATGCCTAGAAGAACTGAAAAAAAGGAAAAACAAAAAGGCAATCTGCTTAAAGAAAAGTCAAAAATGTGGATTAGAAGAAAATGAGAGTACTACAAAAAGAGTTTCTTCTGGTAAAAACACCAGACAATTTCTAAAAAAAGTATTACGAACATTTAATGAAAATAACATCACACAAAGGAAAAAGAAAAAAATTTCAAGTAAGGAGAAGCAGACTTGGACTTCAAATTGCAAGAAAAAAAAACATGATAAGGAAAGAGTATTTGTTACCCGTAGACAAAAACAATTTCAAGAAATTCATCAAAGAGTTTTTCGAAATAGAGTAATTCAGAATTTAATAAAAGGATGCCGTAAATATAAAAAGAAAGTGCTGCAATTGAAACAGAAACAGCGTGTTGAAAGCATAGTGGATACTGCTTTTAAGTTAACACAAAAAATATTCATTTTCATTTTGAAGAGGATGAAAGTGTTGGATAAAACAATGAAGATTCTGAAAGACAAAAGTAAAAAAAAAAGACGTGTGAACAGAAGCAACTTTTGTAAAATCTTCAGTGGAAAATGGAAACATACATCTAATAGTGAACCTTTTTTTAATGGAGAGTTACTTCTAAGAAAATAGTTTACCATTTGCAGTTGATAGTGGAGGTCGTTGCTACGAAGTTCAGAATGGTTGTCCTGTTCCAAAAGAGGAAATGGTTACTATTAGTGCAGAACAGTTAATAGCTGAAGAAGTGCAAGGGAAACGCACACAAGCTCCTGTGTATAAGTGGGGTTGTAGCAGTATTTATAGTATTCGACACGAATCTATTGATATAATGCGAAATTTGTTACGAGAATATACACAGAAAAGTGTAAAACAGAAGATTAGGTTGTTACAAACACTAGATCCTTGTAATGTAAGAAAATATACTGAGAAACATGGGCATTCTCTGGCTTGTCTTTCAAGAAAAGTGTGTAAAAGTGTTTTTCATCACTTAAGGATGTTAGCAGTACACCATTCAGAAATGCGGAAGTTTGTAAGGAAACTGTACTATGTAAAAAGTCCTGCATTATGTTTAGGTGAACTAAATACAGCTCTTTTACACGGTTCTTTATCAGATGTACAAAAAAGTGTGATGATATTCAGTTCCGATATTTTGGTTCAGAAGAACAGTGTATAGAAAGTGAAAGTTTGACAATTACAGATGTTGAAGAAGATGGAAAAGTGATTATGATTGATCAGTTTGAAGAAGAAATTGGAAAGTTTAACATAGTGTGCTCTGAAATTCCAAACTATGGGGCTCATACGATGACGGGCGGATCGCCACCGCCTGTATGGCGGTGGCAATCCGCCCACCATTTCACACCGCCCGCATGCCATTTCCCCCCGCCATATTACGATGGCTGGGGGGTCCGCGGCGGACGGAAAGACCGTCCGCTGGTCGACTCGTCGACCGGGCGGAACACATACATTATATGGCGGCGGTGTCTGCAAGACACCGCCGTCCATATTATGATGATGGCGGAGAGCAGCCTTTCCATGGCGGCATTGCAGTCATGGAAAGGCATACGGTCTTCGTTGTTGGGGGCCCGTAGCGGGCCCCCAGGATGTTGGGGGTGCACATGGGGGGTACCTATGGTACCCCCCTGCATTGGCATGGACAAGGTGGCAGGCGCCGCGCTGTGCCTGTCACCTTGTGCATGTGAATGCCCAACGTGCATTCCCAGCATTGTGGCGGGCGGTGCTGTGAACACCACCCGCCACAATGTTGGGAATAGGGGATGCCACCGCCACCGTGGCATCCTAATACTCACGGCGGGACCGCCGCTCCTATGGCGGACGGTCCCATTCACCGTTACGGTGGCGGGCGGACTTTGTCCGCCCGTCATCGTAATGAGCCCCTATGTTTGTGTTTGTTGTCGATGTACTAATTATAAAATTCAAACTAGGAATGTTGATTTGTATTTGAAATCAGAAAAGAAGAATAATGATAAATGGAAAGAATTTGCAACTTACTTGTTAGTGGAAGGTCAATTTGAGTTAGGCAGTGATCAACGTATTTGTAAATATTGTTATAACAAATTCGAAGAGAACAAAATGCCCGCTAGAGCAGTACATAATAAGTTAGAATTAGTAGCTATTCCGGAGGAACTGGCAGATTTGAATACATATGAGTCAGTTCTAATTCAATCTGTTCATCCATTTCAAACTATAATTCGCATGGAGCCTAAAACAGGTAAACTGCCACCAACAGACTTACAAAGAGGGCTGAAAGGAAGAGTAGTGTACTTACCTTTGGATTTTAAGAAAAATATTGAAATTGTTGGTGGAGACAAAGATGAAAATGAAGCAGTAGTCATTCTAGTAAATGGAGTACCAACAAAGAGTCAGAAAATATGGCAAGAATTTGTGGATGTTAAAAAACTTCAAAAGGCTACGTTATATCTTGTGGAGAATAATATTTATTATAAAAGTGTAAATGTGGAAGAACAGGTAATAAGTTTGGAAGATGAATCTGAAATTTCAAGTGGTCAAATAGAGAAAGTGGACAAGTCAAGGGGTGAAGAGATTTATGAACATTACACAATATGTCCTCTACATTCAAAAGAAGTAATAGGAAACAGTATTGAGTTATTTCAAATGAAAAAAGCAAAGGGAACTCCAATGAGTGTATGGGAGAAAAGCTTAGAAGCTCGTTGTTTTCCACAGCTGTTTCCTACTGGAGAAGGTGGACGATATGATGACCAACCTGTACGGATCCAAGCTTCAGAATATCGCTCAACAAGATTATACTCTGAAGATCCTAGATTCCGGCAGTGTATACTATATATATTTCACCTTTTGTTTGAAAGTGATCTGTCTTCTCTGTCCTATGCAGTGAACCACATACTGAAAACTGGAGTTCATCAATCACTTCTTTCAGCGAAAGAATTTGTGGAGAAAGTTCAACAAACAGATGAAAATTTAGAAGCACAGTTAATTAATTTGATGGCATGTCAACGAGGAACAAATGAGTATTGGTATCGTCGTCATGGAGAACTGAAGTGTATGTTACGGAACTTAGGTACACCAACATGGTTTGTGACACTTAACTGTGCAGAGTATGCATGGGAAGATTTGCTTGAATTTCTACGAGAAGCAAATTCCAATGTAAAGAATGTTGAAATGAAGACACCTGGAGAACTGTGTTCTTTGGATCCTGTAAATGTGTGCAGATATTTTAATCATAGGTTGCAAGCTATGATGTCTTTCATCTGCAATAAAAGAATCCACCTCTTGGAGAAGTTACCGATTTCTTTTGGAGAAATGAGTACCAAGCGAGAGGTGCTCCTCATATACATATGCTATTGTGGATCAAGGATGCACCTAAATTTAGAACTGATTCAGGTGAAATAGTATTGTCTTTCATTGAACAGTATGTGACATGTGAGATTCCAAGAGAAGGAGGAGATAGAAGCTTGAGACAGCAAGTTTTACGTTTCCAAAGTCACCGTTGTGGAAAGTACTGCCGACGAAAATACAAGTGTAAAGGAAAATTTTATACCAAGTGTCGGTTTGGATTTCCACGTCCAGTAATTTCTAAAGGAAGAGTAAATTCTTTTTTTCTTCTGTAAGGCACACAATAACTCGCAAATCTCCAAAGAATACCTACAACTTGAAAAGAAGAGAACTGTCAAAGTATATTAATTAATACAATCCGGTTATTTTAAAAATGTGGAATGCAAATATGGACATCCAGTATGTTGCAGACAACTCAATTGCTGTTGCACGCTACGTTACATCATATATAATGAAATCAGAAAGAACCGAGATAAAAGAAATGTGGGAAGAAATTGCACAAGAGAAGAGCCTTGGCAAAAAATTGTACAGCTTTACTTTGAAAATGCTTTCCCACAGAGAAATTGGATCGTATGAATGTTCAGACCGCTTGTCCTCTTCAAGTTTATATTCAAAATCACGAGGGATCATTTGGGTAAGTTTAGGTCTTGCCTGCTCACGAAATAGAGTGTTGAAATCATTAGAAGAAATTGAATACTTAGCAGCAAATGAACCAGACCGTACAGAAATTCTTAAAACTAATATGTTGGATACATACTATCCGAAAAGGAGTCGACAACTGGAACAGCTATGTCTGTATGAAGTACTTCAACATTACAGCTTCAAAAGAAATGTTAAACAGAATTTAAAACAAGGAAAATATGCAGTACTTGGATGTCATGGATGTTTAGTAAAACACACAAAAGGTAACCTTATCAACCACAAGAAACATAGGGGCCGATTCCGATCTTCGGTCGGAAGGGCACCGAATCGGGTTCGGCATTAGCGGATCCGATTCGGAGGCTGATTTTCCGTCCGATTCGTACACGGGTCCTGACGGCGAAGTACGATGCGAACAAGCGCGAATTCACTGTCCGAATCGTTTCCGGCTCCGAACCGCTCCGTACGACTCGGTCGCAAGCAAACCGTGGCGCGCAATGGAGACGTTTCACGACCGAGCTAGTACGATGCTCGATTCGGACAGCCGGATCGAGTCAGAGCGTCCGGCTTGCAAAAGCTCCCGGAGTCGGACTTCGGGGGTCCGCGTCGGACCCCCCTGCACCCGTAGCTGTACGAGTCGAACACAGGGGGGACCCAAGGGTCCCCCCTAAACATGCATGTACGGTGCGAGTTGCACCGACGCGTACCCACTGTAGGGGGCGCACTTGTTCGCGACGTACCCATTCAGTCAATGGGAGCCCATGTACGCGTCGTACGACCGGCTCCCATTGACTTCAATGGGAGTCCGACCGAATCGAGTCCGGCAGCATGCGGCCGCATCGTACTCGCTCGGTCGGACTGCAGGAGTCCGGCTCGGTCGGAAATCTTTCCGGATCCGGCTCGGTCGGAGAGTTTTCCGACCCAGATCGGAATCGGCCCCTTAGTTGTGAAACTCCAGACAAGCGAGAATTTTACTATTTAGCACTTCTCCAACTGTTCAAACCATGGTGTAGTGAAAGTGAATTACTTGAAGATTTCGACTGCTACGAAGATTCTTTTAATGCATGTAAAGATAGCATTGCATGTTCAATTTTCCCTACATATTTAAAAATTTTGAATGATGAAGTTGAACAGGAAAAGACTATTACAGCTGAAGTTGCAAATGAAAATTCTCAAGAGAGTCAAAGTTCTGGTCCATGTAGTCAAGATCCACTTGGAGAACCAATAGTGGAAAATGAAGCAGCGATTGCTATGCATGAAGTAGAAATTGCAATGCAACAAGCACAAGAGGAGAATATTACATTGGAAAAGTTAGAAGAACAAGTAAATATTGAACAGAAAGAAATATATGTACAAGTGAGAGAACAGATAGAACATGGTTTGTTGCATGAAAAAAAGAATGTGTATGTTCATCATTTAAACCTATTCTGATGTACATCAGTGGTCAAGCTGGAACGGGTAAAAGTTTTTTAATTAAAGTTTTGACCAGTTATCTTAAAAAAACTACTGGTTCACATTTATCTTGTGTGGTAACAGCTCCAACTGGATTTGCTGCGCACAATGTTAAAGGAATTACTTTGCATAGATTACTAATGTTACCAGTGGAGCATGATAATAAATTAGAATATCAGAAGTTGTCTGGAGAAGCTTCTTATGAAGTGTCAAGAGTGCTGAAGAAGATGAAACTTTTAATTATTGATGAGGTGAGCATGGTCTCAAACTTAATGCTTGCTTTCGTGCATTTAAGAATGCAACAGGTATTAAAAACAGATTACGACTTTCTCTTTGGAGGAAAACATTTAATTGTATTTGGAGATCTGCTACAACTAACTCCTGAAAAAGGAGAACCAGTCTTTAAAACTCTTCTACATGAAGACACTAGGAAATCTTTGGGAAGTATTGGAAATGTGAATCTCTGGTTAAATTTTGAATATAAAGAACTCACTCAGAATATGCGACAAGCAAGTGATGAAGATTATGGAAATATTCTGAAAGATGTAAGAATTGGTGTTCTAAGCAAACATGGTAAACAAGCTTTACAAAGTCGTCTACTAAAGAACTTGTTTACAACTGAAAACACACCAGCAGCAGTACTGTACAAGAACATTGCAGAAAAAAAGTCTATACTTTGCTTAATGCCTACACTGGAAGAGTGTTATACATTTAATCAAGAGCTTCTGAAATTGGAAAATCAAGAAATAGTTCACATTGAAGCTATTGATAAAATCGAGCATCAGGGAATAACAATTCTTCTTTCAAATAAACTACAGACTAAATTGGATTCTTTGGAAAAGTCTGTATCAAAAACTGCTGGCTTAGAATTTTTTTTTTAGATGTATGTATAAACTGTCGGGTAATTTTGAGGCGTAATTTGAATATAGAAGAAGGTTTAGTGAATGGAGCAATAGGGAAAGTTGTTGAATTTGTAAAATATCAAAACAGAAATGCAATTGAATTCTTGAAAATTAAATTTGATCAGATTACAGAGGTAAAACAAATTGGGCGTTGTGCTGTACGTTTTTTGCTGGTAAAAGACTTGTATGTTCGTAGAAAACAGTTTCCTTTCTGTTTAGCATATGCAATAACCATTCATAAATCTCAAGGTTTAAGTGTAGATAATGCTTTAGTAAATGTTGGAAGAACTGTATTTAAAGAGGGAATGGCATACGTTGCATTATCTCAAGTTAGAACATTGTCTGGTTTGTATTTAATTGATTTTGATGAAAACAAGGTTAGTGCTGATGTAAATTGTGTAAGAGAATATAATCGTTTAAGAAGACTTTATGCACCAACTTTAGGTGAATATCCTATTTATGAAAAACGTGCTGTGTGTTCAAAACCCAAACATGTTGATGAATCAAGTGTGGTTGAAAAGCAGAAAAAAATTCAAGAGAAAAGAAAAGATGCAAAGAAACAGAAAATACAAACAAGTGATGATGTTGTGGGATACCAATTAGAAAATGCTTCTGGTGTCAACTGCTATGGTAATGTTATTCTAAACGTTATATTTTATCTTGAAGATGTTTATGGTGAAATTATGGAAAGTCAGGAAAAAAGATTATGTTCTGCACTTTATACTTTATTTGAACAATTGAGAACTGACAGAAGTAAGATCCATACTGTTTCTGGTATTCGACAACTCTTGGATACATGTACTGGATCTTTAACGTTCAGTCCTAATATACAACAAGATGCAAAAGAGTTTCTGATGGTTATGCTTGGAGTATTAGAAGATGAAGGAATCCAGATTGAGAGTTTATTTGGACTCAGTTACAAATGGGATCACAAATGTGAACAGTGTTCATTAACTTCAAGTACTATAGTTGACAGAGAACGATTTCTATATTTAACAATACCTGACTGCAAATCTGTACCTTTTCCGAAATTAGTAAAAGAAGCAAATCATGATATGAAATGTTCTCGTTGTCAATCAGAAATGTTATCTACATTATGCCTAGAAAGATATGGAAAATATCTCATTTTAATGCTACAATGCTGTAGACCAAATGGAAGAAAAGTGAAAACAAAAATTAAAAATTTTGTTGCTAGTCAAGTATCTATTTCTGGAAGAACTTTCACAAAACTGGCTATTGTTTTCCATGCTGGAGCTACTACCACATGTGGACATTATACTGTATATTTAAAATGCAAAAATGGTTGGAGTCACTGCAACGATACACACTTGGAAATTAAACTGAGATTGCCTTATGAATTACCCAACTCATACTTGATATTTCTGAAACAAAAATTTTAGACACATTATTCGGCCTAGAGGGAAAATGGGAAGATGCTTTAAGGAATTGATACTGGATGATTTAAAAAATGAAATTCCACACATTATTTGGCCTTGAGGATAAATGTGAACAGAAACTACACAGTAAAGGTAAGATTTAAAAATTGGAAATAGTATTGGATGTGTTATTTGTGTTGATTTGGTATTGTGGTTGAAAGAATTTGTCATTTGTTTTTTTTTAACAATCTAGTTGATTGTTTTTTTCCCCCTGCTGTTTATGATGATACTACAGTGACATCACTGTGAATAGTGAAGTTAAGTAGAATCTGATAGCAGAAAAAGGGAGAAAAATATGTTTTTAAAATGTTAAATTATGTTGTATTATTTGATAAGTAACTCTGTAATTTGTGAAATATATTACATTACACAACAGTTTTACAGTTTATTTTATTTTCTGTAGTGGAAAAGTCAGAAAAAACAGTACTAATGACAAATAGCAGAATAGTAGTTTAATATTTTTAAAAAACTTTCAAATTCACTGAAAAAACCATAGGTTTTACAAACGTAGTAGTTAGAAATTAGCATTTAAAAAACCTTTGAAATTCACTGAAAAAACCATAGGTTTCAGGGACGTTATAGTTAGCTGGACATTTCACTCATACAAAACCATAGAAATTCCACCGTTATAGTTAGTTCAGTTAACTATAACTCGCGCCCCCGCAATGCACTGCTCATGACGTCACATATTACATCATTCATGGCATGGTCAGTGACATCACTGATGAATCACTGATGACATCTCAAATGACATCTCAAATGACATCACTGATGACATCACTGATGACATCATCCACGTGATAATCTGATGCACCTCATCACACCCTAATATAACCTTTAATACACACACTGTAAAATACAGACTACCATTTTCGAAACCATCCACACACCAATACCAGTTACTACATACTCACTCACTGATTCCTAGGTCTGCACACACATCCACTCATTCACCCATACAATCACTTATACATGCAGTCACTTATCAATACCACACTATCATATGCACTCATACACCTATTCAGACACTCACACACCGCCACTCATCCATGGAGTTACTCACACACCTAGTCAGTCATGCAAAGAATCAATCACACTCCCATTTACTCACCTAAACAGTTATACACACACCACCTCACTAATTCATACAGACAGTAACGCATAGTTACTCTCTTATGTAATCACTGAAACAAGTATAGACTCATCCATACATGCCACTCTCACAATCACTCAGTCTCACATATAGTTATTTATATACACCATCACTCACATATACTGCCTTTTACATATGTAGTTACTCACATATGTACCACTGAGACATCCATTCACTCACCAACACATCCATACACACACTCACCCACCCATACAGCTGTTTCCACATGCACTCTTGAACCCATACACCCAGTGAATCAACCACTCACACATCTATGCACAGTCACACACCTCCAACCCACCCACACACACACTCAGTCCCCATACAAATACTCAAACAAACAATCAAGAACGCATATAGACACTCATGTAGCTACTGACCAACCCATGTAGCAGCTTACACAACAACAGACAGACTGATACAGACATTCACACAGTTTAGTCACTAACCCATGCATTCAGTAAGACACGTTTAATCAGTCACTTATACAATCAGTTACATACCTCCTAAATCCTCCATCCAGACACTTATACACCCACTCATTCTTCAATACACCTTGCCGTATATATAAAACATATTTAAACTTTACAGAAACACACAGTCACTGGATGATGTCATCAGTGATGTCATCAGTGATGTCATTTGAGATGTCATCAGTGATGTCACTGACCATGCCATGAATGATGTAATATGTGACGTCATGAGCAGTGCATTGCGGGGGCGTGAGTTATAGTTAACTGAACTAACTATAACGGTGGAATTTCTATGGTTTTGTACGAGTGAAATGTCCAGCTAACTATAACGTCCCTGAAACCTATGGTTTTTTCAGTGAATTTCAAAGGTTTTTTAAATGCTAATTTCTAACTATAATGTCTGTAAAACCTATGGTTTTTTCAGTGAATATATATATATATATATTTTTTTCTTTTACTAATACAATAGTGAAGCAATTGTAGATAAATAGTTAGGATAAAAATGTACATATTGTGATAGATAAATAAACAGGGAACCGTAAGCAGCTAATCAAAAAAACTGTGCAGTGACCTATATACATGTTAAGCATAGAATAAGTAATATGTACATTTGTTAAGTACACCTAACAAATATCTATATATTTATAATCATAATTATTGTACACATTTATACAAAGGAATACACATATCTAGATACATACATATAGTCAAATTAAATGCTTATGTACACAGGGATATGCTGTACATTTATGTTTGAGTATGGTGGTTATATAGGGAAGAGCCAACTCTTGAGTAGTCTTCTGAAGATGAGATTGTTATCCATGGATCTTATGGTTGGGGTAATGAGTTCCATAGTTTGGCTGCTTGAACAGAGAAGGATGTGCCACCTATGTTTTTTTTCTTGTATAGTGGGATTTTGAGGCGAGATGCCAATGTGGAGCAGAGGTTCCTTTATTGAATGCATTTGGTGATTTTATTCTTGATGAAGAGTGGCCCTGTTCCATGTATCGCCTTGTGGGTGATACAGAGCAGCTTGAATGTGGATCTTCTGGCACCCGGTAACCAGTGTAGAGCCCTCAAGGCAGGGGAGATGTGGGCTTGTGGCTTTACATGTAGGCGTAGTCTGGCAGCAGAGTTTTTAATTCCGTTGTAGTCTATTTTATAGTTGATAAAGATGATTTGTGGAAGAGGCCATTGGCATAATCAAATTTAGACAGTACAAGAGCGATAGTAGCCTGGACCATGTGTGAGAATCCCGAGTGGGGGAAGATGCATCGCAGAGTTTTTAAAGTAATGAAGCTTGATCTTGCTAATTTGAACCCTTGGACATTCATTGATAGCTTGGAGGCCATGGTAATTCCAAGGTTTCTTACTTCCTTAGATACTTTAAGTGGTGTCCCAGATCGTCAGGCCAGGTGGCGAGTGGGTCATAATTTTTTCAATCGCCATATGTGAGTATTTGTGTTTTGGAAGCATTGAATTTGAGATGGTTCCAAGTTATCCACTGATCAACGACTCTGAGCCAACTGAAAATGTGTGAGTTTCCATTGTCTTTGGGACTTTCCAGTTTAAAAAGTATTTGTGTGTCATCTGCATAGTTATAGCATGTGTGGTGAATGAAACTAATTGATCAGTGCCGGTAATTACTTCATGTAGATGTTGAAAAGCATGAGTGAGATGATAGAGCCTTGAGGGACCCCTACTTTTGTGACGTATGGTTTGGATGAGAAAGGAGAGGCATGGATGACATTTGTTCTGTTTTGAAGGAAGGATGTGATCCAGTTGAGAGCAGTCTCCTCTATGCCGGCTTCGTAGAATCTTTGTATTAGAGTGTCATGGTCAACTGTGTTAAAGGCAGCTGAGAGGTCCAAGAGAAGCAGTGCAGCAACCCCGTTCTGGTCTACTGTGTTCTTAAGGTCATCCCAGATGACAATGAGGGCAGATTCTGTGCCTCTTCCTGGACTGAATCCTGTTTGAAAGTCTCAAAGTATGGAGCTAACTTCAATGAATAGTGACATCTGGGCGAATGCTGCTCTTTCTATCAGTTTGTCCAGGAAAAGTCCATTTGCAATTGGTCTGTAGTTGTCGGGGTTAAGCGGGTCCAGGTTTGTTTTCTTTAATAATGGGCGTATGTATGACTTTTTTAGGTCTTCTGGAAATATTCCTGTAGTTAAGGAATTATTGATGATTCTTCTTACTGGTTGTTAGAAATGGGGGTCTCTAGTTGGCAGAGGTAGGTACCTTTGTCCAAATAGGGACCCTTGCTTCTAGTCAGGGTAAGGGGGATACACTTCTAAAATAACCCCTGCTCACCCCCTTGGTAGCTTGGCACGAGCAGACAGGCTTATCTCAGAGGCAGTGTGTAAAGCATTTGTGAACACATACAGTAATACAGTGAAAACACTACAAATGGACACTACACCAGTATAGAAATATGGTAAATCTTTATCTAAACCAACAAGACCAAATACGATAAAAATCCAACATACATTACTCTTGAAAAATAGTGCTTGTGCAAAATAACCTTTAAATTGCAGGAAAATCAATAAAACACAGTTCTTCCGACTCGGTAGCTCCTCCTGGGGCTACTGCGATACTGAATACGACAGAGTCTAACAATTCCATCCGACCGCGTCGATACGGGCCAGCTAAAGCATCGACAGACTCGGACACAGTACCTTTCTTGTTGCGACCAACACGTCGGTGCGAGTCGGTCGGGGCAAACGTCGCGGTTGCGCTGTGAAGCGGAGCATTGCGGCGGGCGGTGTCCTCACGATGCGGCGCAGGCAGCGGCTCATAGACGGAGTCGGTGGGACCAGGGCTTGCGTTGAAGGGTGAGATGGTGCTCGCTGCGGTGCTGGCAGGTCACGATGCGGCGACGGAGCCGGTCGATGTTCGGGTCGGGCAACGACGGGATAGGTGACATCCTTGCAGCGTGTAGCGAAGCGTTGCGGAGTGCGGTGCCCTCAGGAAGCGGTGCAAGCAGCGGCTCGTTGACGGATCGGTGAGACCAGGGTTGCGTTACAAAGCGAGGTGTTGCTCTCGGTGGTGCTTTCAGGACACGGAATCCTGCGACGGACTCGATGACAGAGTCGGTTACCCTTTTCTTCTGCGGAGATGATCAGAGACGGTTCCCACAGACACGGTGTGGTCTTTGCTGTTCCTGAGACCTCTAGAACAGGGGGCAAGCTCAGTTCAAGCCCTTGGAGATCTTTTCTTCAAGCAGGGGACAAAGCAAGCAGCAAAGTCCTTTTCTCCTTTCCTTGGCAGCAAGTAGCCACTGCAGGCCAACCCCAGACAGCAAACAGCACAGGGGCAGTATTCCTCCTCAGCTTCTCCGGCTCTCCTCCTTGGCAAAGGTTCCTCTTGATTTCCCAGAAGTGATCTAAAAGTCTGGGGTCTGGGCCCTGCTTTTTATACACCAAAATCCTTTCTTCTCTAAAGGCAGAACGTGTCTGTACCCAGCCAAGGCCAGTTCTGTCCTCACTGGGGCAGCTTCCTGGCAGGAGGTGGAGACAGCATTGTTGAAGGCAGACCAGGCCCATTCAGGTGAAAGGAAATCTCCTCCCCCTACTCTAAATGCAGCCCAGGTCTATTCAGCCCAGCCCTGACTTCTGGAGCCGCTGCCCCTCTCCAGCCCCTGTCATCCAAAAGCCAGACATGCAATACACAAACCTAGCAGAGGCACACTGGATGGTTAGGCAAGAAAATACCTACATTCTAAAAGTGATATTTTCAAACAGAATGTAAAAATCACCCTCACTAAAAGATGCATTTTAACATTCTGAGTTCAGGCACACTAAACTTTATTTTTCTACCTTGTTCCCAGGGCCAGTTATGTTTATAAGATGTAATAAACAAACTCCCCATTCTGTCCTATGGGAACAGGTAGCCTTGCAATAGTGAAAAACGAAATTGGCAGTATTTCACTATCAGGACATGCCACACACATCAGGGCATGTCCTACCTTTCACATACAATGCACCCTGCCCACAGGCTTACCTTGGGCCTACCTTAGGGGTGGCTGATATGTAAGAAAAGGGAAGGTTAGGGCCTGGCAAGTGGGTGCACTTGCCAAGTCGGCATGGCAGTACAAGCCTGCACACAGGCTCTGCAATGGCAGGCCAGAGTTACATTTACAGGCTGCTTCTGTGGGTGGCACAATCAGTGCTGCAAGCCCACCAGCAGCTTTTGATTTACAGGCCCTGGGCACACACGGTGCACTGTACTAGGGACTGACTAGTAAATCAAATAGCCAATCATAGAAACACCAATCCATAACAGTAATTTACAAAGGGAGCACTTGCACTTGGCAGTGGCAAAGTGCCCAAAGCATCTAGACCAGCAAAACGAAGTCCAACACACAGCAAAATACAGGAGGCCAAGGCAAAAAATGCAGGGGAGACCCACGCCAATGGTGCCAGGTCTAACACTGGTGTTGCAGCAGAGGTAGTTAGAAGAATGTTCTTGAAGGTTTTTGGTGGACATGGGTCAGAAGGGCTGCAGGCAGGCCTGCTTGCTTTGGCCAGATCCATACATTCACTTTGCTATATTTGTTGGAAGGAATGCAGATGCTGGGTTAGCCTACTCGTGGAGGGGTTTCTTTGGAAAAGGGTTATTGCTGGTGGTTTTCCTTTGCCCTAAATAGGAGTCCACTGTGTCTGCTTTGGTTGTGTAATGAGTTGCCAGCTTGTCTGCAAATGTTTGAGCAATGGGATAAGTTCCTACTAGGCAATTTGGTTTACAAAATGCTTTGAGAATTTTATAAAATTCTTTATTTGCACATTTAGCATTTTGAATTCTGTCTGAATAGTATCTTTTTTTTTTTTAGCTTTTTTGATTGCTGACTTGTATAATCTGTTAAGTTTCTGTACGTGAAATTTGCCCTGATTGGCATTTGTTTTGAGCCAGGTGCGTTGTAGCTTTCTAATTTGCTGTTTTATCTCTTTTAGTTCTGTATTTCTCCAAGGTGCCTGTTTTCTTTTGTCCTGTTTTTTTTGTTCTGAGTAGTATTAGGATATCAAAAGCTTCCAATAGCCACTCATATAGTTTTTGAACAACATTTATTGTGTCAAGATCTGTATTGTATGTTAGTTGTGATTCTTAGTGTTCAAAATTGAGTTTGTTCCATGGTTGAGAGGTGGATCAATGTAAGGAGGTTTTAGGTGTGTTGCTTTGTGGTGTTTTATGTTGGAAAGCTAGCAACTGGTGGACTGACCATGTGACTAGAGTAATCGTTTGAAAGGTAACTAGTTCTGTATTCGCAATACTGACATCTAGGATGTGTCCAGCGATTTTTGTGGGTTTGTGGACTATATGATGTAGTTTCAGTGCGTCTAGGCCAGTAATGATTGTTTTCGGATGGGGCATATTGGGTTTGACAGGCCGGCATGGAAACCATGTCGTAAACCGTGCATCATAATCCCAAGGGTGGAAAGGCCCAACCTTTGGGATTACGAGCTGGTTCCAACTGGTCGACGGGCTCCTTGAGCCAGTCGGAAGCCAGCCAGAATGACCGGCTGGTTTCAATTCCGACTAGCTGATACATAATCAGCAGGTCATAATTGAAATCGACGATGGGGGTTGGAAAGCCTCCTACCGAAGGTCGGAGGCTTTCCGACCTCCATCGTAATCGGCCCCTTAATGTTTGCTTGGATATAACAGCTAGGCTACCTCCTCTTTTGCCTATAGGATTGTGTGTGATAGTTTGATAGCCTAGAGGAACACTGGAGCCATGTCATCTCCTAACCATGATTCAGTTATGAAGAGTAAGTCAGGTTGTGTGTCAGTGAGAAGGTTGTAGATGTGATGCTTGTTTTTAGAGAGTGATTGAGCATTTATTAGTAGGCAGTTTAGATATTGTGTTTTGGTGAGGGTGTGAGTTTGTTTTGCAGAAGAGTGAGCAGTATTTTGTGGACTTGTAGCAGGTGTTTCCTTAGTGCTGGTATTAACTGTATGAGGATAGCAATAGTGTAGGTTTCTATATCGTATTCCTTATCCAGCAGGCTAAGAAGTGATTTTGATGGGTTCACATGTGTAGGTGGTGGAGATGGTGGTTGAGAGTGAGTTGGTGAGCTGTGTTGTTTTTGTAGAGTAGCTGTGTTGTGCTGTAGATATGGAGATGCGAAGTTGTGAAGAGTGACATGGTGTTCATTTTGTTTGCATTTGTTTAGTGTGGGAGGTGTATGAGTTATGGGTGGTGGTGAATGTGGGTCATGTTGTAAGGTTCTAAATTGTCCAATGGATGAGAGATGGTTGAAAGAAAATTGTTGTGTTGCTGTATATGTGTTAGGTGTGGGGGAAGAGAGAAAGCTTGGCAGTAGAGTTGGTTTAGGGCATGTATTATTTCTATATTCAGGTTGTGTGTCAGTGAGAAGGTTGTAGATGTGATGCTTGTTTTTAGAGAGTGATTCAGCATTTATTAGTAGGCAGTTTAGAGATTGTGGTTCAGGAGGGTGGGAGTGGGTGTATGTTTCTAGTTTGTGACGGAATGTATTATAAGGAAGTGTGTGTATGTGAGATTTTGTTGTGCTGGTGTGTGTTATGTTTTGATTTTGAGACGTAGTGAGAAGAGATGATGATGTAGTTGTTTTCTGAGATGTATTTGTATGTAAAGTATTGTTGGTAAGTGGAAACTGTGTGGTTGTCTAGAAGGAATGCACAAAGCCCAACTGCCAGCTACACCCAGTCATGTGACCTAAAGACGTTCTGCAGGCATTAAATGGCTGAGGCAGTAAAATGCCAGCTTTCTAAAAGTGGCATTTTCAAAATTGTAATTTAAAATCCGACTTCACCAGGAGAGAGTATTTTTCATTGCAATTCCAAAGACACCAAACATTACCTGATTTCCTGCTCTCATTTGGAACTTAGCACTTATTAAATGTAATAAGGTAGCTCCAATTATATCCTATAGGAGAGGCAGGCCATGCAGTAGTGAACAAGGAATATGAGAGTTATTCAACACCAGGAAATGTAAAACTTAAAAAGTACATGTCCTACTTTTTACATACATAACACTCTGCCCTCTGGGCTGTCCAGGGCCTACCCTAGGAGTGGCTTATGTATAATAAAAAAGGTAGGTTTGGGCCTGTGTAGGAAAGGGCCCCTTTTTGACATAGTCACCCCCACTTTTTGCCTAGTATTTGATACAAATTTGACTGAAGTACACTGGGTCCTGCTAACTAGGTCCCCAGTGCCAGTGAGCTTTCCCTAAAACAAGGTAACTGTTCAATTGTAACACAATTGGCACACACTTTAGAACCCCTGTAAGTCCCTAGTAAGTGGTACCCCTGGTACCTAGAGCATGGGTACCAACGAGGATCCTTAAGGGCTGCAGCATGTATTATGCCACCATAAGGGACCCCCATACAAATGGCATGCAGCCTGCCAATGCAGACTGCGTGTCATGGTACAAACCATGAGTGAAAACATGACATGGCCCACTCCCTGTGTGCCATGCCAAAGTCACTGCATGTGCTCTATTTAAGTCACCCCTACAGCATGCCTTGTAGCCCTAAGGCAGGGTGCATTATATTACATGTGAGGATATATCTGCATGAGCATATATGCCCCTGTGCTGTCTAGTTCAATTACTAGATAGTACAAGTGAACAGGGAAGCCATCTTAAGTATATGTACTGGGCACTGGTCCCCAGCTACATGATGACCTTCCTGAAACCTATGGTGTTTGTTATCAAACACCCTGTCTTAATAAATTCATACTGATGCAAGTAGTGGATTTATTGAAACATGCACCCAGCGGGCACTTTAGAGGTGCCCCCTGAAAACCTGCCATCCTTTTAGTAGGCAGGCTGACTGGTATCATCCACCCTGCCACCACAGACATGTTTCTGACCCCCTGCAGGTGAGAGCCCATACTCTCTGAGTCTATAAACAATGTCTGCTCCAGAGGAAGGTGTTCGCACCTCCCCCAGCATGATGGCTAGTGATTTAGGATATCAAGGCCAGGGACTTCAAAGCCCCTGCCACCTATGATATGCGACCCCAGCTTCCTCCAGACCTGGGAGATGCCACGCCCAAGGCCCATTTGGCACCAGGACAGGTGGCAAATTAGCTATGCAAGTAGGCGTGTTGCACCACCAGGCTAGTCACACCCCTAAGGTTTGCTGCCTGATGTGCTCCACGGAAAAAAAAAGGGTTCTACCATCTTGATTTTGGTGGAATTAGAAACTCCGGGACAGGATTATGCCCACTCCCCACAGGAAGTTGTCACATAGGGAGTATAGTGACCCCAAGGGTAAGTAGGCCATTGGCTACTGCCCTTCACTCCCCTTAACACCCCTAAATTCAGTATTTAGGTGGCCCCCTGACACCAGGAAAGCAGATTCTTTTGACTCAAGAAGAAAGATAAAGAAGAGCTGAAGAATGCAAGCACTGTGGACTAGCTGTGGACTTGGTGCCAAACCCTGCCTGCCTGCTCCTGTCTCGACAATCACAAAGACCCGACTCGTCCTGCAGCTGGGCATCCTCCAAAAGCCTTGGAGGGTGCCCAGCACTTCACCAACCCATCCGCATCTCCCTTGAATTGGAGGAGCCACTTCCCTGCAGCCTGCAGGCACCGACCGCAACGTCTGGTACACTGATCCACTGATCACCGGGTCCACCAACGCAGCAGCCATCCAAGAAGAGGTCACTATGCTCCAGGATGGCAGATCCGCCTCCTCACCAAGTTTGGAGATGCCAGAATCCCCAGGAACCGCACAACACCAATACCCGAGGTACCGGAGCCTGTTGCAAGCATTCAGGATTGTTTGTGTTCAGCCTGAACACCACCACCACAAAAACTGATCTGCACGTTGAGAGACTTCACCAGAGGCTAGCTCCATGCCAGAAGTTGTCTTGTTGTGTTTCTTCTCCCTCTTCTGCAGGTGCACCGAGAACCATGGGGTCCTCAAACTTGACGACCTGCCGGACAAAACACCTATGCACTCGAGCCCCCCAGCCTGAGTCCATTGAAACCAACAGTGTTTCTGTGGCCATGAGACCCCTAAGAGTGGAGCCCCCCCCTTTGGGTTCTACCGGACTGGTCCCCCAGTCCTCCCTTGCAGCCTCTTTTCTACGGGTACTTTTCCCATTGTCTACAGCTTGCAGCATCCGAAGCTACCACTGCTGAAAGCACCTCTGCACCTGGACATCCCAGGGCAGGTAAAAATGAACTCTTGGTGCTTTCTTGGACCTTGGCCCCTACTCACCTTCAGTCCAGAAGAATAGTCCTGTAAGTCATTTGCAAGTAACCCTATGCAGTGAACGTTTCTCCCATAGGTTAACACTACCGTGTTTGAGGGTCATGCCTCAAATCTGACATCTGACATCTGTCATTTTCTACTGTTCTACTGTAAAATGTGGTAACGTCTAAAGTACTTACCCGAATGCAAAGTTCTTGGTGTCTAAAATTCTATAAAAATGTATGTTATTTTTCTAAATTGGTCTCTAGTTTCTTCTTGGGTGTGTGTCTAACTCTGTGTGTACAACACATGCTTAACAATACCCTCTGATAAGCCTAAACTGTTCACCCACACTACCATGAAAGAGAGCATAAGGGATTATAAATGTAAGCCCTGTAAACCAATAAGGGTCACCTGGACTTTCTGCATAGTGTACCTCATTTTGGAACACTATATAAAAAGCCAGCTTCCTAGAGCCTGGCAAAAGGTTTGTTTTGTAACCACAACATAGAAGAGGGACTGTGTACTTGGATTGCTGTAATCCAGAAAGTGGGGGAATCACACAGGGGTGTTAAAACTGCCCTCACACACAGCGAACTGTGTCATGCTTCATCATAGGGCTGCTAACACACCTCCGCGCAGACCAACGCTGGAGGTGGAGCAATAGGGAGGGGGAAGACAATACAACACATAAGTGACAATAATATGGGATCACAAGTGAAAATAGGTGCAGAGACAGTGATAAAAACTGGCCACATGGAGTCCCTATTACAATTTTAATATTGGGTACCCTGTCCAGAGTAAAAATGGTCACACCAGGACGGAATGTCTGAGGCTCCTCGCCGACGGGAGGAATTACAGCGTTCTGAGAGGAGATCCAACTGAGGACATCAGGAAGGAAATAGTGTCCGTTGTTGAGGAAGCAGTGCACAATGAATGGATCACGGAGAAAGAGGGGAGTTTCCTGTGTCAAGTAGATCCAGTAACGCCTTATTTCTACACCCTCCCCAAGGTGCACAAACCGACGAGACCTCCCCTGGGAAGACCCATAGTATCGGGCATTGGATCACTACTGGAACCACTCTCACAATATTGTGATTTCTTTTTCAAACCAGTAGTCCAAACCAGACCAGCGTACCTAAAAGACACTACTGATGTACTGCTTCTACTTAAGGATCTGCAATTTGACCCCGAAAAAGAATTCCTGGTGGGACTGGACGTGGAGTCCCTGTACACCAATATACAGCAGAGGGAGACCCTGCGTGTGGTAGAGGAGATCCTGTACTCTTTGGACTGGAGTCCCTATTACAATTTTAATATTGGGTACCCTGTCCAGAGTAAAAATAGTCACACCAGGACCAGTGGATGGTGGTACGGAGAACTTATAATGAGTTACCAACTCCTCCACTCTGCAAAACCGTCAACATGTTTCAGCCGGCAGAGTGTAATACCCCGGCTTTCATCAGGACTCACTATGCAGTGATCCCAAAGGTACTAACCCTACCTCCTTTAACCCAGGGGTGGAGGGAAGAAACCCTTTCTGAGTAACCGCTCAGAGAAAGTGTGGTAGAGCGCCTTGCTCTCCAAGAGGAACCTGTAACAGAATCAATAAAAACACATGTGAACTGAAAAGTGCTGTGCCCTCTGTGCAGAAAATAGTAACAACTGAAGCGGTGTGTACCCCCCCATAAAAACAGCAAAATATCAAGGGCGTAATAACACCAGCTCAGGACACAGTAGAGCGATAAAATGCCCGGCGGTGTAAATACATTTATATTTACGTCCCAGAGAGTGCGCTCTTATAGCACATGTAAATAATACATATAATAGCAATATTACTGATAAAACATCAGGCATCGTTGCCAGGAGACAGGAAACACCATCATGCACAGCGTGATGCTTACCGAGTTCATTTAAAATCTAAACTTGAACTGGCGGGGGAGCGAGGACAGCTCCCTATAGTCACACACTGCGAGACATGAGGATAAAAGAACACAATGAATGAATCAATAAAATGGAGCGTCAATGGTAAACCACACAGCTCCCTAATGTGGCGGGAGGGCAGGTCAGGTTGGCCCAACATGCGCTGTGTAGTAAATCCATAACCCCCCTAGTAGGGTTGTAGCATCGTGAGGAGATGCCGAACGCGGTCGATTGGACAATGACTCTGCGCCCAAATCCGAGCTCTCACCTCGACCCGCATCGGGTCTGCCCTGCAAAAAGGCCCCACTTACTTCATCAAGGTGAGCTGTGGCCCTACAGTGTGTCTCTCCCAGCACCATGCAGATTCAGTTTGCGGCGCTGGCGAGGCCCTGTTACTCCCTCCGGTCCTGCCCATAAACGCGTCACCAAGGACGTGGCGAACGCAGAAAGGAACCGGAAGGCAGAGTGACTGTGTAACTAGAGCGTCAACCGCTCCTCCCATGTTGGGAGAGGCGTGCTCGGGTGCGCATGTGCACTACATGAGCCCTGTAAAGAGCTGATGAGAGGAGCTGAACCAGAGCACTCCGGGCCAAACGTCCATGCTGAATGGCAATGCCATCAAATGCTCCTCCAATTCAGGTGAACGTAAGCGTCTAGGGATAGTTACGCGCACGCAATTATGCCTGATGTTAGAAGACTGGAGGAGTCTGATTACACTAATGTAAACCAATATTACCAATACAGGTGTAGTTCTCACTGTCCCAGCCCGTGAATTTAATCCTCATAAGAATGACAGTGAGGCCCCTTCTAAGGCAATGAAAGATGCCATGGGGAAGTATATAATGCCATGGGGAAGTGTAAATGCGACCCATGGGGGCAGACATACTTCGGGGGGGCATGACAAAGGATATTATAAAGGGGACATAGCACACCCGGATTGCATGAAGGTGGGTTTTATATGTATATAGGTAACAATAGAACCCTACAAGTTATTCAGGCTCTTCCAAGGTATATCGTCGTTTAGGCCCTCAGTGTGACTACGGATCTTATAGATCCATTTTTGTTCCCTAAAAAAAAGGGCATTCTCAGGGTTTCTGGCGGTGGCACCCAGGTTAGGCTTATCCAGGACCGTCCAGAATAAGTCCTCGGCCGAGTGATTCTTCTCCTTGTAGTGGATGGTGAGGCAACTGATTGTCCTTTGGCACCTGATGGTGGACCTATGTTCTATGATCCTAGTTTTCACTCTCCTCGTGGTCAACCCGATGTAAACCAGGTCACAGGGGCACCTCAGCATGTAAATAACGTTGGTGGAGTTACAATTAATATGCCTCCGTTGGGTGAGTCCAATGTCCACTGTTTTGGTGTTAGCAGTAAGGTGGCATACGTCACACGTCCCGCACCTGGTATGTCCCGTCACCGGGGGGAGGGTCCATGTTAGACCACTCTCACCCGCCGCTCCTGGCCTCGCAGAGGAAACTCTAGGTCTTGTGTGGACCAGCATGTCTTTTATATTCTGACTTCTCTTGAAAGAGAATAGGGGTTTCTCCAGCTGTAAGCCATTGGAGTTGAGAATTCTCCAATTCCGCAGGATGATTTTCTGAATGTTGCTGGAGGCAGAGTGGTTCCAGTAGTGATCCAATGCCCGATACTATGGGTCTTCCCGGGGGAGGTCTTGTCGGTTTGTGCACCTTGGGGAGGGTGTAGAAATAAGGCGTTACTGGATCTACTTGACACAGGAAACTCCCCTCTTTCTCCGTGATCCATTCATTGTGCACTGCTTCCTCAACAACGGACACTATTTCCTTCCTGATGTCCTCAGTTGGATCACCCCTGTGTGATTCCCCCACTTTCTGGATTACAGCAATCCAAGTACACAGTCCCTCTTCTATGTTGTGGTTACATAGTTGTTGCAGGAGGTCGAAGTGGGACAAAACCCTCCTACCCCTTATCTTTTGTGTGAGTTAAAAGGTTTGTTTTGCCAGGTTGAAATAGCAGTTTAAAACTACACACACATGCTGAAATAGCAGACCTGAGACATGTTTAAAGTGCTACTTAAGTGGGTGACACAATCATTGCTGCAGGCCCACTAGTAGCATTTCATTTCCAGGCCCTGGGCACAGGTAGTGCCACTTTACTAGGGACTTAGAGTAAATTAAAAATGCCAATTGGGTATAAGCCAATTCTACCATGTTTTGAGGGGAGAGCTCATGCACTTTAGCACTGGTTAGTAGTGGTAAAGTGCTCTGAGTCCTAAAAGCCAACAAACATGGGTTCAGAAAACAGGAGAAAGAAGGCAAATGGTTGGGGATGTTCCTGCAGAAAGGGCGAAGTCCAACAATCTGTGTACAGTGGGAGCTGTTCATTTTGCTGTTTCACCTGCCCATAGGTTGGGAGCCAAATGTTGTTAAGTGAAGTAGTGGAGCAATACTTAAGTAGGATGGAGGGTAGTAGCCTAGATAGGGTCACCAGTAGCTTTCATGATTCCGAGGGACAAAAGTAGGGAGGTTCTGATGGGGCTGAACCACTGGCCGCAGGGGCCAAGGAGCTTGTACCAAGTGAGGGGAGACATGAGATGAGACAGCTCTCAGATGCATGGCTGCTGAAGTGTTGGGTAGGTGGCAGCCAGCGGTAAATAGTTCAGAGCTGGACACACACAGTGGAAGGGGCATTAGTTGCAAACAGCCTTCATGACAGGTTGCAGGGCAGTGACGCTGTCAGGCTACAGATGGTGCCAGTGTAAAGTTGAGGTGAGGAAGCTAGCCCAGTAGAGAGGAAGGGGAAGCAAACAGCTGCTGAGCAGGCGCCAGACATTGAGTGGGGGCAGTGAAAGGGGCCTTTTAGTTGTCATGAGGGTTAGACCAGGCCAGGGACGGGCCATAGGTGATGACATTTAAGTCAGGGCTCTGGTTGGTCTGGGACAAAGGGAGAACAGCAGGGGTTGGAACTAAAGCAGTGGGTATTCTTGAGTAGATGAACATTGGAGGAGAGGATGGGAGTGAGATGAGGTGCAGGTGGCTCCTTTTGGGGAGCTGTATGAGCTTGTCAGGCCATGGTGTCGGAGACATAATGGTGGACGTGAATTAGGAAAAGATTCCAATGGAGGTGTTCCAATGGAGGTGAGGAGGTAGTGGTAGATGGGTGTGGGTTGAGGAAGTGAAAAAGAGGCAAGGGGGAATAAGCTGCCATGGGGTGCAGTTTGGTGACATGGAGACTTGTGAGATCTGAGTGGACTGCCAGAGTAGAGGCAGACTTAACTGACCATAAGGTTTGGTGAAAGTTTCATGCACCTTTGGGAGTTTTGGCTAGCTAAGGGTTCCCAGACTGAAGAAAGAACTCAGTTAAGCATGGCTAGCTCTTCAATATTGCCACTGGTGGAGCAAAGAATTGGCTAGCGGTGCAATGTGGCCTTTTGGACAGCAGTTGATGATGGGGTGGTGCCTGGTTTGAGTGAAATGGGGAGATTGGATGAGGAGAGGAATGATGAGGGGAAGGGTGGGAATGCAGAGAAGGTTTGGACAATAAGGATCATTAAGGAGCTGGAGGATGGAGAGATTGGAAACATTTGAGGTTGCTGTGAGAGGGAGAATGGTTGAATAGGACAATCATGGCAGATTGTGGGATCAGAAGCGGGGCATGGGTGGGACGTGGTGTAGCAGGGATAACAAGGAAATGGAGGTTGGTTTCTTTGAGATGGAGAAATGCTGGAAGGATCGATCAATAGACTAGAAGTCTGCATCAAAGTATAAACATGAGGTGAGCCCAACAGCTGGTGTAGAGAGGTCACTGATTTTGCGCCCAGGTTAAAGGCCATGGTGGGAAAGTTGGGACACACAGGGGTGTGTAGCAATGCACAAAAAAGGTGTGCAGGTCATTGGGGAGGGGTGATTTGTTAGTGGGAGAGGGAGGGGTTTAAAGGATAAGGGTGTGGGTCCTCAAGAAGGAGGACCTCCAAGAGGAAGCAGGTGGTGATTGAGGCAGCGTCTGTGGTTGGGGTGAAAAGAATTGTACATATGAAGAAGGAAGGGAAATGGAGGCCCAAGGTAATGAGGTTGCCGTACATTGGGTTCCCATACATTTGAACACTCATCTGATAGCTTCTACCAATCAGAATATTTGGAAGGGGGAGTATGTAGCAATGATCAAGTCATTCCATTAGGCGGTCCAGGTAAAAGAGAGATCAAGGCAAGAGGAGGAGGTAAAGAGAAGTCACAGAGTTCCTGTTTTAATTAAGGACTGGATGGGAGTATTCCTGATAAATTCAAGAGTATACTGCAAGGACTATCCACAGAGGTGTGGGGCTTTGTTTGAGTGTATGGATATCATCAGTAAGGCAAAGATTCGTTTTTCGGTCTGGCTAGGAAGGTATGATACGGAGGTTGTGGCTGGAAGATTTGGAAGGGAAAATATGTGAGCTGGACAACAACTTCAGCTTCAGTGGTTGGCTCACTTTAGACTCTAGATGGGACCTACTGTATTTACAGCTAGTGGTTTGCCATTACAGTTCTGGCCCTTTTTGGATTGCCCCACCTTAGCGAGTGGGGAACTTACAAGAGGGCAACAACTGCAAGAACTGGGTCTTGCTGGTCTTTCAATAAGGGGTTCTACAATAGGGAATAAAAACATAAGTGTTCAAAAGGTCAGGATGTCAACCCATTTCATTTTTTTGAACAAATTAGCAGGGACCGGTATAGCAGGTGAAAGGTAGTGGTTTTCATGGGAATGTGGGCAAAGGCTGCTATGCCAGATAAAAAAGAGCAGTTGATTTTGCCTTTAAAGTTCTAAAAAGATAGGGATGCAGCCTGGTTTTTGAAATGTGGTCTTAGCAATGGATTTTGGTTGGGTTGTAAGAGATCTAAATGCCGCAGATGGGCAAACATTTGAGGTCAGAAAAGGCTAATTGGGATGTGGTAAGATGGAAGTTTAAAAAAAAGTAGAGGAGGAGAGGGGAGGGTGGTAGGGCCCTTTGACTGTTGGCCCATTGATGGCCTTATTTTTTCATCCCTTGATGTAATTTTTAAAACGATGGAGAGCGTGTTTAATACTTCATATGTCTTGGCTGGAGGGAACATCTGTCAATGATTTCATACCAGAAGAGCTAGCCTCAGCTCAACATGCGATAGTGGATGATGCAGTGAGGTTGACTAGGGTGAAAGGCTTTGGGACGTAAATGGCAAGGAGTGATGTTAAGTCTACTTTTCAATTGCTGGCAGTACATCCTGATGATTTTCACCTGTTGGACAAGCTGTTTGTGGAACAGATTCATGTGTACAAAGCTCTGCCAATGGAATATACCACTTTCTGTTGATTATTTGAGCTATTTACTACTTTTTTGGCGTGTGTATTGTCATTTGTGACAAACATTTCATCAATGACACATTATAAGGAGGATTTTTCTTTGCTGAATATGGACTTTTGGGCATATGTACTAAGGGATTGACTGTTTCTCAGGATTTTATGGAGGATTTGGGTGTCCCCTTGTAGTGGTGAGCCTCAACAAGGCCTACCAGTGCTTAGGAGTTCACCCTTCCTTGCACAGAGTCCTCAGACCGCTAAGAAGAAGTTGGCACAGAAACTGAATAGAAAAGACAGAGTTTATTAAACCTCATGAGGTGGAGCTACATTCACACAGCACCCTTCGGTAATGCATGAAGTAGCACACTGAATGGAAGGACCTTGGTCCTTTTATACCCACACAGGGGCTCAAATGAAGGCGGTACAAACACAAATGCTGGTTTTAGATACATATAAGGTCATACAAGAAATGCACAGTCGACAAGTGGGTGGAGCTAACAGTTTCTACTTCTAGTAGACACATCCTGACATTTATAAACTCGGAACAGCTGCATGGACAGCTACGAGCTCAACTGAGCATGTGCAAAGCAAAAGAAACTAAATATAACTCGTCTCTAGGCAGATTTCAAGAGCAGTTAACAGGAAGGTAGGACAGAGCACATGGCGAGCACATGGCAGCACATGGCAACCAAAATGGCTGCCAGAAATACGAAATGGATTCCACAAAGCGGACAATTTAGCCTCTGAATACAGGATGTCTTGGCTAATGCTTAACTTAAGTGCTGCCAAATTACAACAGACGACCCTTTCAGCATTAGCCGAAGACATTCGTTTATCTGGGGTAATCTAAATATTCATCCCGTACATCTATTAACATTATTTCGGCCACCTCTTTATTCAACATTTGTTGGGCCTTTGTTTCAGCAACGTTCCCTTTGGCAGGTATACAAGCAGAGATGCAAATGGAGCAAAGCATTGGACCACATTGGATACATACACAGCATGTAAAAAGTATCATAATCATTACACACAGGATAGTCAGTAGCTTCCAGCCCCAAGCAGAAACAAGAGTCCAAAACCATCCAGTAAAAGTCCAAGTACCAGTCTCTGGATGAATTTCTGCAGCAATCTTATGCAGTTCTGATATTGCGCCATATACTGAAGGTGAGTGATCCGGTAGCAGATTCCTGACCACCCAACAGGTAATTGATAATATCCGTTATTTCCACACACAAAATACGTATTATGCGAGGCTGTGAAAGTGCTGTTATTGGCACCTTCAATGGTCAGGATTACAGTACACTCAGTCCTCCCCACTGGAATTCTTCCAACGCTACAAATACACAAATCTGCTTTAGCTTTTGTCACAGAAATCACAAAAGGTCCAATGTTCTTTATTATTCTCACATTTGTGAAGACATATGGTGTTGAAATATTGTCACTTTTCCCATTCCCATTTAGTCCCTTTGGCTTGTGGATAACCTTCTTTATTTTGATAACACACTTTATTAAGTTGATCCCCCTCAAAAATGGGATGATCAAAGGGGTACATTACTAACAAAAAAAAAGAGTCCGTGGGAAATTGAAGCCGCTGTACAACCATCCAGAGGGAGTCTTCTCCCTGTGTCCGTTTGAGCCTCACAGGCAGGCTCTTGTTGTTCCCACGGTGGAGCTGCACAACTCGCAACTCAAGAATCACGGCCCAGTTTGAGAAGAAAAAGGTCTTTCAACGATCCTGTCCAGTGTCTCAGGCAGTGCACCAGTTTTCTTCACTTTAATCTAACAGGCACCAAGGGCACAGCACCTGTACCCTAAACTCAAGTCCTTCCTTAACTCCTGTATTGCTCCGCTGGCGCACTGCTCTTTTGTTGGGGCCACTGATTGTAGCCAATATGCTCAGGCATCCCTTGATCAAAAAACAAAGACGCAGACTTGCATTCACTTAGGGACCAGGACTCAAAAGGCCTGATGCTGGGATATGTGAAGCAACCCTTGTTTCAAAGGGGGTCACCTCAAGCAAAAGCCTCCTTGTCGTCCTTATCGGTCTGTGACTCTCTCAGCTGGGCATCAAAAACTGGATCCACAGAAAGATTTCTTCATCCTGATTTGTGACCCCGTCTTTCGCCCAAGACACACTTCACGTCCCAGTGCTTCCGGCCTTCACTGAGGTCCTAGTTGCCAGCAACGCCTGTGCTGGTTCCCTTTATCTTGACTCCAAGCTGGACTGGTGCTGACTCCCAGGCTGGATCTGATGTCCGGGCCCCTCTGGCAATGGTTGTAGGGCAGCAAATATCTATTGGTGGGCAGAACAAAAGGTCTTTAGACAAGGCACAAAAATAATCTATCAACAGAGAGGATAGTCTCAGAATACTTCCTTAGTCTTGGGATGCCCCATTCATTAGCAAGGCACCCAAGGACCACTTCATCTTATCTGAGAATAAAAAAACACCCTAGACCTATTGGCAAGTATAAAAGGAACTTTTTGGTGAACTGACAAGAGTAATACGTTACACGATTTGATTTGTTTCTCCCAATCCCAAGCAGCCAAGGAAGTCGGTGTTCATTTACTAAATTCTGAGGAAAAAAGAAAAACAATACATACATACTCCAAATCCTTACATTTGTGCATTCCTATATTATTCATCTGAAGAACCTCAAGAAAAAGGAACTTTTCTACACTTCTACTTATGAACCTTGCATTACTTGTGCAGGACTGCAGACACTTCTAAAATAATTTCTCTTAATAAAAGCACCTACATTTTATGCTTAGGACCATGCTTTCATGTTATAGGCGCAGCAGGAAAAATCTAAAACTGCTAATTTAACAGGGATTCTTATTGCAAAAAGAACTAAACTTCAACATAGTGGGTACATTTTCTCCAGCAGAACATGTTGTGACAAACAAACTCCTATAAAACAATATTTTCCTTCAAAATGTTTGCTAAGGATCACATGGGCGTCTTTCCTGCATTCTACTTTTCACGATCCGGACTATGCAACATCATTTTCAAAAGGAAAAAACCCTATCTCCAGCTCTAATAAGGGCTGTCAGCTCAATTACACAGACTAGCTAATAAAAGACTAGCAATGCCCTTGCAAAACTGTATAGAACATGAGAATAACATAAACAATAATGGTATTGCCACCTGAGATTTTTGAACAGAAACCCCCACTATACAGTTCCCTTTAAAGGTCAAATAAGGGAACATCAATCTGTTCTACTCATTCTTTCATACAGGATGGGCAGTAACATAGCATATTTTTCATCATTTTATTAATTCTAACAATTTTAAAACAGTATTACTGAATAGCCAATTAAATGTCTCATGGCCATTTCCTAGACAGCTTAGACAGACTCAAGAGAGAGTGAGAAAAAGAAGAGAGAAAACATAAATTTGCCTACCCTTAATTTGTCCAGGAGCTAACCTCCTTCCCCCATTTTGACAGTAGGAAAACCTGAAACAGGTTTCAGTGCTGTCAACACTTTCAACCCCTATGTGTAGCAACTGGGCACAAACAAACTTGTAGGAGATATCTTAGAAAGTGGCTATTCTCTGATTCAGCCTAACACAAGCACATTGAGTACTTTAGAAAGCGTTAATAACCAATTATCAATTCCTTGAGCAATTGTACTAGATTAACATGAGGGCGCATGTATGCAAACTAAAATCCATTGCCTCCTTATCTCAGCCCTTGCACAGTAATCTTTAAACTAAAACCATTATTTTTATATACATGGCACAGCTATGCTCTACTCAGGGCTTTTCCTTCTTTTCAGATGACTGCGCAAAACTTGCGTTTGCCAAAAATAGGAATCAAAGCTTCTCTTCCTCTCTCTGCACTGTCATCTCTTCTTACAAAAACTGTTCGGAGGTCGAAGTGTCCAAGCAAACCTTCCCCTTAGCCTTGCTAGGTAGCTAAATGCAGAACTCCGACCTTTAACCCTTGCACCAGCTGTCCATTTTTGTGCAAGGCTTTCCATGCGGTCTTTCCAATTCAAAGCAACTCTGGAGAATCACAGCTGAAAGGCAGTCCTGTCCGTCTAATAATTTTAAAGATAGGATCTAACTTCTGCTGTGTTTTTTGTTCAATACTTGTCTCTATCTGTGTGCAGTGTATGGTGTGCATTCTAGCAGGTTAGAGGTCAGCTATTTGTGTTATACTTAAATGTGTGCATTTACTAAAGCCTAGGAGCAGTGTGAAAGCTGCTCTGCTTGGCAAAACTACTGTTAAATAGTGAATTTTCCCAATTTCGACTTTGGTGGTAGGGGCACTTAAAAATGAATAACCTACAATATTTTGGCATATTAGGGATCCCCAGGGTGTCCTCTAGATATCCCAGAGATGGGGGATCAGAAATGTATAAGGTACACCCTTAAAAAAACGTTTTTATATGCCTGGATAAAGTGAAATTTCACATTGCACTCCCCACATCATGGTAAAGTGCTACTTAAATCCAACTTTGATGCTAGGAGCTATATATTATTCACAGTATGATTATCAGACATTACAAAAGATCAAAAACAATTGTAGGGCAATTATTTTTAATAAACATTTTTTTCTTCATATAATCAAAATTCTCCTTTTTTTTTTTTTTTTTATCACAAACCCGTTTGATGGTTCCACATATTAAAAGCAAGCCTCATTCCTTTCCTATCACCTTTAAATGCATTCATTTATAACTCTAAGCACAGAAGCCTTACTTGAAACATGAAAAGTCTGCGTCACTTTTAAAGGACAGTAATCATTTAACATCAGAACCACGGATGTGCTTGTTAAAAAGGCATTAAGAAAGGAAATCCCTTTTAATCTTTTCTCTGTTATCCAAAATAATGAAACTGTCTTTTCTGACTTATAAAATCAGCAATTTTTAATGCACGCCTTTATACCGTGTTTGCACTAACTGAAAATCTAGTCGACTCGGCAGTTTCCTCATGGCTTGGGACCAAGAATAGCCATGTGTTGTTGACACAGCTGTGTTCTGACCAGCAGGCGTCAACATCTCACGCTTTTCAAGCCAGCACAAATCTATCGTTCTGTAATGTGGTGTTTATTTCAGCAACAACCAATTCACTCAGATGATGTGAATGCTTTTCAATATTAATATATAAGGATAATACTGTAACATTTTTCATTTTAGTCCTAATTGTGTGAAAGCACACAAATTCGTTTTTCCTACCTTTCTATGAGGCCTATTTTATTCCTATTGAATGTAAATTCTGATTTATCTGTACCAGTATGGCAATTTGCACATATCTATAATTTCTTACTTTATCAATTTTAATGGTAGCGTGCAGCTATTTAGCATATGTTACATTATTCATTCCCTGAATTTAAAAAAAATGTAGTTTTTTTAAATGACATTTGCATAACAGAATGACAACAAAAACCAATTTTAGCTCATTCCAGACATTTTCAGAAGGGGTCATACACTCATAACACACAACACAGCGCGCTTAAGGCTAGCCATTCTTACACAAAAAACATAGTCTACTTTACTGAAACAAGTACTTTCAAGCATGTCAGTCCAGAACCACATACAAAAAACAATTAACCCACAAATCAACACTTAGGGCAAAAACAAGAGACAGCCTACAGACTGTACGCAAAACCAAACTATTTGTAAATACTAATTGTAAGTCATATTTACAAGAAGAGCTCTCAAAAGTAGTCCAAAAGTCTGCTCCATGTTCAAAAAGCCAAAATACACCAAATTCGCCAGTTTTGGCTGGTAGAACACTCAAAAAGCGCTCTGCATATCACCACTTATGAATGTTACTAAGTGCACAGATCAGGATCCATTTTATGTACATATTTAGTTCTATGGGGTACTTAGTCACCAAGAAAGAAATATCTTTTTACTATATCTAAACCTATTTAGGTATCCCCTCTGAGGAGTCAGCTGAGTACTTACTAAATCCATATTGGTACCTCCAAAACAGCAACACTTTCTACGAAGTGTGCTAGAAGCAGGCATGCCAAAAAATAGTGCAGAATATGCAGTATTATAATCAAAGTAGCGCTTAAGGTACTCTTCGTACGTTGCGCTGTTCAAACAACTTAAAATAGAGAAAAATCTCCTCATTACCTGCCTATATGTATTGCAATACATATATAACTACAAAACAGATTCCAAAATTGGCCAATCATACAAACAAAGCCACAGTAAGTGTTACTAAACTACCTTACCAATCAAAGGCATCAAACCAACAGCAAGTGCCGCAAAACGGCTCTTACCAATCAAATGGTGTCCAGGTTCCAACTGCCAAGTTCTCAAATTGACCAAATGGTCACTGCACGGCGAATCAACAGAAGAGATCTCAGTCGAGGACCGGCGCCGCCGGGATGGTCAGATCAGAAAGAAAGGAAAAACGCCGTGGGTGCCTAGACTCGGGTCTCCTCAGGCAGCGATCGCGTCCAAAAGCGAGATTCCAATCCTTCATCTCGACCAGTCCTTCGGGCATCCGAGTCGCCGATGAGCCCCGCGTTGGAAGCGCCAATTTGTAGTGGTGAGCCTCAACAAGGCCTACCAGTGCTTAGGAGTTCACCCTTCCTTGCACAGAGTCCTCAGACCGCTAAGAAGAAGTTGGCACAGAAACTGGAATAGAAAAGTCAGAGTTTATTAAACCTCATGAGGTGGAGCTACATTCACACAGCACCCTTCGGTAATGCATGAAGTAGCACAGTGAATGGAAGGACCTTGGTCCTTTTATACCCACACAGGGGCTCAAATGAAGGCGGTACAAACACAAATGCTGGTTTTAGATACATATAAGGTCATACAAGAAATGCACAGTCGACAAGTGGGTGGAGCTAACAGTTTCTACTTCTAGTAGACACATCCTGACATTTATAAACTCGGAACAGCTGCATGGACAGCTACGAGCTCAACTGAGCATGTGCAAAGCAAAAGAAACTAAATATAACTCATCTCTAGGCAGATTTCAAGAGCAGTTAACAGGAAGGTAGGACAGAGCACATGGCGAGCACATGGCAGCACATGGCAACCAAAATGGCTGCCAGAAATACGAAATGGATTCCACAAAGCGGACAATTTAGCCTCTGAATACAGGATGTCTTGGTTAATGCTTAACTTAAGTGCTGCCAAATTACAACACCCTTGGTGCCGGGAAAGAGGCCAATCCACCATGTTGATATTTTTGGGTGCTAAACTGGATTCAGGGCAGATGGAGGTGAGGTTGCCTTTAGGCAAAATGCAGAAGACGCTGCCTTGTTGGCGCCGGTGAAAGCATCTTAGAAGGTGTAGGTGAGGAAGATTTGAGGGCTGCTGGAGCATCTGAACTTTGAATTTCGATCAGTGGAGGTGGGCATGACTTTTTGTAGAAGTTCCACACCATTACTTTAGGTTGAAGGCAGCGGTAAACCCAATTTTGAAGGTCTGGGTGGCCTTCCTGAAGAGACATAGGTGATGAGACTGAACGGCGAGTATAGATGTATTCAGATACAGCTGGAGTTTGTGGTTTTAGTCTCTTTCAGCAGGGGAAATGGTGTACGGAGAAGTGGTCTGAGGGCTGTGTATGCAAAAGGAGTATAGTATTTTAGGATTTATTTCCATGCGTGGTGGTGTTGGCACTGTAGGCAAGCATTTTGCAAACAAAAAGTACCTTCAATGGGGATAATGAAACAAGGGTGATCTGGGAGTATGTATGCTAGGGATGAGTGACTTTTGAATTGGTTGAGGCCAATGTGTTTTTCGTTGCATGACTTGCAATCTCTAAATCTGGAAAACAAAAGAGGGGCTTCAGAAAGGTGAGATGATAATCCTTACCCACCATCTTGTCTTCATTGTGCTGGTGCTTATGGGAGAAAGAATTGGCGAGATTCAAAGTAGAGTGATTGGGTGGATTGTATGTCCGAATATCAATGTCAAAAATATTGACCTACAAGAATATTTACTGCAGAATATCATCCTTAGCATGGTCTTCCCCCAAACCTTTTGCCTGCTTACCTCCACTTTTTGCTGTATCTTTTTGTTGGCCTTAGGACTCTGAGCACTTTCCCACTGCTGACCAATGCTAAAGTGCATGTGCTTCTCCGCTAAACATGGTGAGATTGGTAAATACCTGATTGGCATATTTTGTTTATTTTTAAGTCTCTTGTAAAGTGGTATACCATACACCCAGGGCCTGTAATCTAAATGCTACCAGTGGGCGTGCAGCACTGATTGTGCCACCCACACAAGTAGCCCTTCAAACCTGTCTCAGGCTTGCCATTGCAAGGCCTGTGTGTGCAGTATACTGTTACTTCGACTTGGCATTTAAAACCACTTGCCGAACCATAAACTCGTCTTTTATTACACTCAAGTCACCCCTAAGGTAGGCGATAGGTAGCTCTATGTGCAGGGTGCTGTGTAACTAAAAGGTATGGCATGTACTTGTAAGTTTTACATGTTCTGGTAGTGACAAACAGCTAAATTCGTTTTTCACTACTGTGAGGCCCACTCCTCTCATAGGCTAGCAATGGGAATTCCTTAGAACACTTTGAAGCTGTAATTCTTGATCAGAAAGCAGTAGCTGCATGATGTTTTATATCTTTGGAATAGTAATGAGAAATCCTCTTTAGTGGTGAAGACAGATTTAACATTAGAAATGCTACTTTTAGAAAGTGGACATTTCTCTGCTCTTATCTTTGCTCTGTGTGCCTGCAGCCTGTCTCCAATACACGTCTGGACTGGGTAATAGCTACACCTTGTGCATTCCCTCTAGACAGCTATAAACACAGGAAGGGTGGGTGTGAATGAGGACACATCTGCATTCATCTGAATGCTGATAGCCTTCCTGGGCAGGAAGGGGAAGTGGGAGCTGACACTTACATCTGAATAGGTAGTCTCATGTGTCCCCCACAGATAGCCTGACAGACAGGGCTGGGATGAAAGGGGACCTGTGCACTTCAAAGTGCAGCTTTGAAGTCACCCCCACTTCAAAGGCACATTTAGGTATAAATACTGGGGCTCTGACCCTACCATGACAGTACACTACTGGACCTGTGAAGAACTCTGGCAGGAGTAAGGACTGCTGTGCTACAAAGATTGCCACTCTGCTTGACTGACTGTTCTATGGAACTGCTTCACTGCTTTGCTGAGCTGCCCTGCTGCCTGCTGATCTCTGTCCTGCTGAGGACAAGGACTGGACCCATCTCACTTGAACCCAGAGTGATTCCAAGGGCTTGCTGGCTTGCCTCCTGTTTCTGAAGTCTCAGGGTTATTGAAGACTTCCTACAACCCTGCTGGTGTCTATGTCTATGTATGGGATTTATAGAGCACGTCTGTTACTCCAAAGAGTGTCCTGGCGCTACTGCAGTAGGACCATCAGCAAGAAGAAAGAAGGACAGGTCTAGGGGCAGGAGAAAAGCCAGGTCGAAACGCAGGTGTCACCTTAATGCACAAGAGAGTCAATTGGAGTTTGTTCCAGAGAGAAGGACCCAAGAAGGAGAGAGAGCTGCCCCCTGACCTTGACATTCTGATCTGCAGAACTATGGTTAGACAGAGATTTTCAGAACGGAGGTTTCTCCGGGGAGTATAGAACTTAATTCTATCTTGTAGGTAATCCGGGCCAGTTCCATGGAGAGCTTTCTGGGTAACGAGCAGTATCTTAAAAATGATCCTCTTCCTAACTGGGAGCCAATGAAGGCTCTGAAGAAGGCAAGTGGCATGGGAATTGCGTGGGAGCCCAAAGATGGTACGTGCCGCTGCATTCTGGACCAACTGCAGCCTATCAATCAGGTATTTGGGCAGTCCTTTGTACAGGCCATTCCCATGGTGAAGCCGTGAGGTTATCAAGGCTTGCATCACTTGTTGTCTAGCCTTAAGGGATAGGAGATAAAAGAATTTCCTAGATACGTGAAGGAGGGCAAAACAGGTGCCCACCACCGCGTTAACTTGGGAACGAAATAACAGTTGTCCATCAAATTTGAAGCCCAGGTTTTTACCACCTGATTTTGAGATAATGGGGGGAGGCATCCTCAGGCCAGAAAGACTGCCATGGTGTCTCGGCCTCTAAAGCTCAGTCTTCCCGGCATTACATTTAAGTTGGTTACTGGATTGCCAACTGATCGTTTCTGTAAGACAGTTACAGATTTTCTCACCTGGGATAGCCTCACCCTTCCCCCTGGAGAAAAGCAGTTGGGTGTCATCTGCATATGACACAATTTTTGCCCCAAAGGATTCTACCAAGGAGGCCAAGGGAGTGAGATAGACATTAAATAGAGTCGGACTAAGGGCTGAGTCCTGTGGCACTCCAACCCTTAGCTTTCGGGAGGCGGCAGAGAAAGGGTTGCACCATACCTCTTGTCCTCGTTCCTCCAAAAACGATGCAAGCCACTGCCAAGCCAGCACTCTAATTCCCATCGAATGAAGACGAGCTAAGAGGATGGGGTGAGAGATGGTGTTGAACGCTGCAGATAGGTCGGGTAAAATCAGCAGCGCTCTGTCACCCCCGTCCAAACTGAGGCGGATGGAATCGAGTACTTACAGCAAAGGTGACTCAGTACTGTAGTTGGGACGGAAGCCAGATTGGCTAGCATGGAGCAAGTTATTGCTTTCTAAGTATGAGGAAATCTGCTGGTTAAAATGTTTCTCAAGCACTTTTGATAGAGCTGGGAGGAGAGAGATTGGTCTGTAGTTGGTTGGGTCATTAGAGTCCGCCTGAGTGTTTTTTAAGAGTGGTACAATTTTCACCTGTTTCCATGCTCTAGGCGTCGTAGGTGATGATAGGGAAGTATTAAATAACTGATGCACCAGCGGGGTAATAACCTCTGCCCCATGGGCTAAAATACAGGAGGGACCAGGATCAGAGGAGAGCCTGATTTGAGGCGACTTAGAGCTAGAAGAGAGTCTTCCAAAGGGATGGGAGAAAAGGACTCCAGGAAGCTATCTTTACTTCTGGAGATGGACACAGATGGAATAGGGTCTCCCACCTTCCCCCTCTCTTTGACTATCAATTCCTCAGTACTATAGCCCATCAAGCAACTGTCAGCTCCTGGAGGCGGTAGACTAGCTTGAATAGAAGGTTTTTTGTCATGGAAGGAACAAGCAAGTTGTTCACACCATTTTTGGGAAGCGGGTTTATAATTAGTCTCAGGCTCCGGCGAGGTAAAAGACTTAACAATTTTAAAAACTTCCTTGGAGTGATTGCCAGCGTTTAAGATTTTAGCCTCAAAATATAGCTTTTTTGCTAATTTAATCTCTTTATGATACTTCCTAAGAACTTCTCTATAGTCTGCTTTTGCTTTTGGACAGTAGGTAGCTTTTCATTGCCTATCTATACGTTTACACTCTAGCTTTACATTTTTTAAAGCCTGAGTATACCAGGGACTGGACAATTCAAGGCGACGTTGCTGAGCCCTCCATACTGGAGAAAGAGCTAGGATGGCGGTCTCAATCCAACTATCAATCCGGCTCACATCTTCATCATTGTTGTCGGAAAGAGTGGGTATATCCTCTTCTGGTGTACAACATAAGGCTTCCGGTTGAATTTTATGGAAGGCTCTTACCGTACAGGATAAGTTGCCATTCCTAGCAGGGGGGCCTCTGAGCTTTGCCCATTTGAATCTAAGCATGTAGTGGTCGGACCAGACCAAAGGGATAGGGGTATCAACTTCCAGAGGATAGGAAGTGAAAATGTGGTCAAGAGTATGATCAGCAAGATGTGTAGGGGCAAAAATAGATTGGGCAAGGCCCATAACAGCCAGATTCTCCAGAAGCAAAGAACTTTCTCTTGCATCTGCACATTCCATGTGTTGGTTAAAATCTCCCAACACAATGCAATGCACATACTTAAGAGTTAAAGGGGTCAAGACATTACATAAAGAGGATATAAACCCTCCGGCAGGAGGCCTATAAATAAGTGCCCAGATACCGATTGCTTGGATGAGAGGGAGAGAGTTAAACCCAAATTCTCCGCGCCTACTTAATCCTATGAGGGTAAAGGGGCCAGAGTGTAACACTCCTTGTAAATAATTGCAAGTCCTCCCCCTCTACCCTTATCGTGAACTTTCCTCAGAATCGTAAAGCCTTTGGGCTCAGCTGTCCAAATATCCGGGCCAGAGGAAACTGAGAGCCATGTTTCGGTTACAAACAGATCAAAATACTCGTCACACACTAGGTCATGTATATTATCTGAATGTTTTGGAAGAGAGTGGGCGTTGATCAAGCCTGCTACAAAAGAGGAACTGGGACATAATTGCACTCTTAAAGATTGGTCCCTAGCGTCAGTACAGAAATCACATGATTTGCATTTTGTCTGAGAGAGACTAAGGGTATAGGAATTAAGAGGAGGTTAGGGCCAAATCCCGAAGTTGTGAGGGGCTATAAGAGACACAGGGAGTACATTTCCTGATGAAACCAGCATAGTGGCTGGCGCTGGTTGCTTCCGGGACGCTGACGGGCGGAGACGGGCTTGCCTTTGGTGCGCCGGCGGCGCGTCCGCTCACCGTCCCTGCCTAAATACATAGGGAGTCCCAGTAAGCTAGAGAGCACTTCCAGAAATGGCCGCTCTAGTCGTCCCTAAGTAGGAGAAATGGCTACTAAGCACCGGCACCTCGGCCCGGCGAGAGGTATCAGCTGTTCCCTCCCCTGCAATCACAGGAATAACCGGGATTCCCAACTGCTCAAGGTCAGTTTGCAACAAGTCAAATTTAACTATTACACAATTTTAAAAACAGGGCTATGAATTAAGATAAATGCCTAAAGTGCTAAGAGAGAATATAAAAGCACATACAAGATGAGCTATAGTGAGTTAAGACCCACCGATGTCCTTACTGCTGCTGGACTCTGCCATCTGTGAGTCCTACCCTTGCCTGAGACTACAAAATCGATGCATCATCACCTCTGTGCTGATCGGAACTGATGCAGTGCCCTCCGAAGCAGTGCCGATCCGGAGACATCCCTGCACGGCTCAAGGATGATGTGGGACCCGACTGCGAGGTTCATTGACAACGCAGTGCTGATCTGAGGTCCCGACTGCGAGGTTCGACATCGACGTGGGACCCGACTGTGTGCTGTTTCTATGCGTGCTGTACAAGACAGCACATATGGAAACAGCAAAAACGAGGAGAAATAAAGCATTTCTCCTCGTTTCGCCAGGGTAAGACCAGGTTTTCCCTGGTCTTAATTTTGGCGCTGCCTCCTATTTATTCTGCCCTTGTAAATAGGGGGCAGCATCAAAATCAATGGGTGTTGCTGTGGAAAGCCCACAGCAACAGCCATTGCCCTCCCCTTTCACGCTAAGTACAGCGTGAAAGGGTGCCTTATTTACAAGGCAGCGTTAAGCCACGTTAATTGGCTTAACGTTGCCTTTTAAATAAGGCGAGGCCCCTATCGCCTTCACAACATCACTAAAAGTGATGTTGTGGTGGCGATAGGGGCTTGTAAGTATGCCTTTGTGTCTTCTATATGTAACTAGTCAAAAAATGGACAGCATTCTCTCATGTCTAGAAATGGAAGGGTGTTGATGTCTTCTGGGCCTGGTGCAGTGCTCAATTTGAGCCAGTGGTTTCCGGTGCTCAGCACTGGCACTTAATTATCAACACCAGCACTTTTCATGAGCACTAGTTAAGTACACATTCATTTACGGGGAGATTAAGTGATTTGCCCAGAATCACAGGATGTTGAGACAACGTCAACACTTGAACCTTGTTCCCCAACTCTGAAGTCTGCAGCTCTGGCCATTACACCACATCCTCTCCCCACTTTCATGGTTGCTAGTTGGATCTGTTTTAGGCAGCGCTAACGGGAGAAATGGGCTGGTGCAAGCTGCATCCTGACAAGAGCCCCGGCACTTATTTTCTTTTTACTAATTAACCACTGTCCTGGTGGACAAACCAAGAACACTTTCAGTCCCTGATATGACCCCAGATCTATGACCCCTACTCTACTAATCCCAGTTTTTATATCCCCCTAGCTACTCACTTGCCAGGAGAATAGAGAAAAGTCATGGCAATGAGCCACATTAGAGGAGTCATTTTCAAGATCTGAACAAGCACCACACAGGGCAACCCTGAGCATCCAATTCTCTGAACCAATGTTTATACAACAAGTAATATCTTTGAGTCTCTCTGTGTCTGTTCCTTATTGAGATAATGTGACAGCCAAGACTGGAATGCAGGAAACCTGTTGCTGGAGCACATTGAAGGATGGTTGTACAAGGTGAACCAAACTGATTAGATCTTGAATTTACCTTAGTCGAAGCAGTTAACAGAGTGCTCTCACTGCAGCCTAGAGATTCAATGTAGCACTGTATACATAACCCATAAATGATTATCCCTTCTTCTGAGAAGGAAGAAATGTTAGCTTTATCCACCTACCAGCCTTGCAGAGTGATAAGCCAGTAGCTAAGTAGGTTCTGTTGCTGGCCTAACTGTACTTAGCTTAGCAGACCGAATCCTCTAGCTTAGCTGATTGACAAAGAACTCAAAGTCCCCTCTGAAGTAGGCAACAGTGTCAGTCACTGCACACATAACCATGTGAAATCCCAGATTAGACCTAATCAAGTAGCCTATGCCCATCTCACCCGCTGGGACTGCCCTTGCCCTATTCTACAATTAGATCAGACCTGAAAGATTGGCCAGCCTAGGGATCAACTGGACTAAAGATGTTCCCTCTCTCCCCTTGTCAAGGGGGTGCCACGAAGTAGAACATAAAGGCCTGCCTTGGTACCTCCCACTCCTACACTTGGTAGATCCAAGAAAAATTGCTAGTGGAACCTGTGGATACAAATTGTTGTTAGTTTGATCTTTTTCAATCAGCTGGTACTGAAACTCAGAATCTACCTCCGTTACTTTGTCTTCATTGAAGTTACGACAAGATCATGAGGCAGCAAAGTCCAAAACATGGGAAACATGAATACTAGGGAAGGGGGATCTTGAATGCACTGTACTGGAGTCAGAGGTAAATCCACACTTATATAGGCATCCATTGAACGCGGTGATGGGTCATATGCTGCACGTCAATGAATTCAGCTACTAAGCAATGTTTATTTTATTTGTCCGCTAATATGCACTTTTGCGATTTCCATCTGTTCTTTTTTTATTATCTGGGTTGGAACTCTGTAAAATGTATTTTGCTTTCTAAAGCTGCTTATAGTATTCTTGTATATACGACTCTATCAGTATCTTAGGGATAATGCATTTGAAGCTATGTTTTAATGATATTGTTATTGTTTTGAATTTGAATTAGAAGATTTTAATGATTTTAATAAATCAAACAATAAATGTATACCAAGCCATACCATATGCTGCACATTACTGGGTCAGCACTGTGGCCCAACCATGAATTAAAATTGAATGATGTGTTTTCAAAGATATCAGTTCAAAGTGGATTTTCTTCGGGGTTCAGACAATCCAATGGACTACTTAGTCCAACATCCATGATGAGCTATGTTGCGTAAGAAGAAGGATGCAGATAGACTGCATCTAATCATTCAAAATGCTCAAGACCCTGTCTTCATAGATGGAGCTGAACATCAGCAGTGCCTGCAGGGGTTTATTGCAGCTCAGGAGACAAGTCCCTCCAGAGGAAGCTTCTAATGGAGACAAAGAGGCACCACACACCACATAGCAAGAGGATTATTCACATTCTTGTGAAGATATGCCAGAACTTGCAACTGAGAGGGATTTACATTGTCATTACAAGCTCCTTGGCAGTTCTGCTGACACACTGAGGCTATTAACATTTCTTCTACAGGCAAGGATCAGGGAGAATGTATGTTTGCGAGTGCTGGAAGGTATGGTTGAGGATGGAAGTGATGGCCTCCTTGAAGATGCTGGACTGGGCGAGTTCCAAGTGCATATTCATTCATAAGTAAGATGGTAGAAAGGAGAAGGAGAAAGTATGTGCTGACTTTTTTGCCTTCGTGATGTAAAATACCTGCCAGTGGAAGTGGTGCACTCAGTGACATAGCAAGGGGGGGTGGGGTACACCCTAGGCCGCATGAGTTTTGAGGGCGGCGGCCTCCCCCAGCTCTTACCTGCAGTCCGGTGGTGGCAATTGCCAGCAAACCCCCCCTTCAGTGCCGCCATCGCGGGCGGTAACAATCCGAGGAATTCGCCAGCACTCCCCTCCCTGCTCTTCAATGCGGCCGCTGTGGGGCAGAAAACGCAGGGACCGCCCCGGGCGGTCTAAGGTCTAGCTACACCACTGTACTCCACAGGAGCTGCAGGCCTGACACCAAAACTAGATAAAGTGTTTGCCCTTGATGGGCTACCCTACTGCATCAAGACAGTTCACGGGCCACTGCTTCAAGGAAAAGATGTCAACATCATTGGCATAAATGTCCGCAGCAGGAAGCCAATGCTAAACAGAATGTTTCATGAGGACTCTAAACAAAATGCAGGGATTTAATAAAAGAATAAAAATGAAGAACTGGCATTTTGAAATTATTACCAGAGCATGAGGACATGCCTCATGCTTCGAAATGGGGCTTTTCTACCACGATGCTGTTTGTAAGGATGGGAGTTACTGCCAGGTTTTCCAATGTGTTCGCCTAGGCCTCTGAACATGGGCTCCATTGAACTGGACAGAAGAACAATGGGAGCGAGAACAGAAGGTGAGTTTAAACAGCACTTTCTTGCACAAGGAACTGTTAAAAATGAAACACAATACTTAGGAGAAGCCTACTAATGTTTAATAGAAAATAGGCGGCAGCAAAGCAAAAAGATCATAGACAATTGTCATTTCAACTAACCAGGGCTCTCGCTTGAAAATGGTCAGTTGGAGCTAAGAGCCAAAAGTCATATAAAATCAACCTAATGTATATACATATTTTCTCAATACAAGTCAATGAAACATAATCATGTGACAGAAAAGTGTTATTCTCAGCGAAAATGTATCTGATGTGGAAGTGTCAGGATCTTACCCTCAAGGAAGGGCAAATGGTCTTGACGAGTAGATATCATTCATATAAACAATACTGGCCCTATTATTTACACAAAATTCCACTTTTTGCCAGGTTTGAAAACAAGGTTACGCTGTTTAAAAATGTGCAAGGTACAACAATGAGCTTTATTGCTTCTGGCCTACTCCAGCCATGAAAGTGTACCTGCATATTCAATGTCATGGAAAGCCTCAAGCTAATAAAAAACGAAATATATATTTAGTTAAATGGTTGATGCATTCAGGATTACATATGTGGTTGTTCATACTGCTCTTCATTTGAGTATATGGTCATGATACAGACAGTTTAAGTTTGTTTTAAAAAAAACGTGTGCTAATATAGCACAGATCCCCTAAAAGCAAATTCTCAGTAGACTAAGCAACTCACCATTTTGCTGTCACAGCCTAAATGGTGAATGCAGCAGCCAGACGTCATTTTCACAAAACCTCTTCAGCTCCAACCAATGACCGATGGCCCAGCACTTGAAGAAAATGATTAGCTTCTACTCCCCTTGAAAGCATCAAGCAGGCTATTATTTTATATGAAGGCCATGTCACCAGGGTCAGACTGGCCTATTGGGCAATCTGGCAGTGGCAGAAGGGCTAGTCTGACAGGTCAGTATGTGGGGCTTTTTAGGCTGTTTGTGGGCCTGTTTTATGTTGTGGTAGCCGGATTTTACTGTTGATTTCATTGATATCAACCACAAACATTGCCTGCACCAAGCACAAATCCATGCAGTCTCCCATACCTTACAAACCACCTACACAGTATGGGGGATATTCACAAGGACTTATCTCCGAGTTATCGCCACCTTAATGCAACGAAAGTGGAGATAGATTTAACGCCCCATTCACAAGCAGTTGTGTTAGAAATGGGATCTCTGGTTGGCTAAGGCTTGCGCCAAAGCCAGGCAGAGACCACCACTCTAGTCAGGGCAAGGGAGTTACACGCCAAAGATAACCCCTGCTCACCCCCTTGGTAGCTTGGCACGAGCAGTCAGGCTTATCCCGGAGGCCATGTGTAAAGCGTTTGCGCAACACACCCACAGCAACAACATACTAGGCACACCACAAAAAGGAACTCCACACAAGGTTTTATATAAAAATAGCCTTTGTATTATCATAGAACACATTAGAATAGTACTCACATAATATACATTGTGCCACCTGGCACGGGGTCATATTTACAAGGGATTATTTACACCTGACAGGGCCAACTGGACCACTGTCAGAACCAGCACAAAGCGAACTTAGTACCTGTAGCACTTATAATAAAGGTAGAACACATCATGAACGTACAACCAGTAATCACTGGTAACCACTGTACTCAGCATCAGCCTGTAACATAAACCACATTATGCACAGTATCACATAGGCGCCAAATCCATTGTACGCCAACCTCATCAGCATAAATACATTATGCAATCCTCTCATAAGTCTAAACACATTAGACCAGAACCTCCTAAGTATAACTCACATTAGGGCGTAAATCACACAGTGAAACATCATCTCACTAGCATAAACCATGATATGCACAACCACCTCATAATCATAAACCGCAGTTAGAGGTATAACACAGGGTGCGTAAATCATAACACATGAATCACATTTCCTAGCACCACCATATCACGTTAGCACATACCTCACAGTAGAAACCTTCGCAGAGGCATAAATCACATTAGGGCCTGGCGCCCTACAACCCTAACAGTCCCCCTGGCCAACTGGCCATCTCAAGAAGGGGCTCAAATGCCCTATGTCCCAAAGTCAGGGCGCGCTGCCAAAGCAGCGGAAAGTCCAAGGTGCGCACCTGCGCAAACCTAAACGTAGCAGCTGCCCATTACTTGCTGGGCAGCTGGGAAAGATAGGGGGCCAAGGAGTGCGTTCCACTCCTACCTCTAAGCCTGCCCCCAAAGCACTGTGGCCTAAACGCTGCAGCTGGCACTAAGTGCTGCGCAGCTCTGAAAGGCTGGGGCAAAGGAGTGCTTCTCACTCCTAACTCACATAAAGAAAATGCCCCCAAAGAACGGCGGCCTAAACGATGCAGCTGCCCACTACTTGCTGGGCAGCTGTGAAGCAATTAGAATGAGGCCTGGCACCTCTGTGCCTCTTCTGTCCCAATGTCCAGAAAGGTTACAGCTGCCCCCGCTGGTGCGGTGCAGCTGTAAATAAACAACGTGCAGGGGCCTGGCACCACTGTGCCCCCACTGGGGCTCTCTCCACTAATGTGCGCCCTCGTGGCAGCTGCCCACGCTGGTGCAGTGCAGCTGTGAACAGAAATTAGCCCTGGCACCACTGTGCCACCCGAGCCCCTCTCTGGGACTCTGTAACCAAATTGCCCCAAGATGCAGCTGCCCTCTAGCCAGTGGGGCAGCTGTAGAATCTGGCCAAACGGGAAGGGGCACGGGCCCCTCTGGGCCCTCTTAATCAAAATTGCCCGCCATCATTGGAGCGGCCCGCTCTCTGGCGGGACCGCTAAGGAACTCCCCCCTTGCAGCATGAAGCCCTACTCACCGGGCAGTTGGGGGGAAGTCTCCTCTCTCGCCGGTCCTTCCTCTAGACTGGCTGCAATGTGCGGGGCTCTCTCTTCTCTACGAGAGCCCCGCAGGCCTGCGACAGCATTTTCTCCAACACGCGGGGCTTCCCTCAGGTCACGGGAGCCCCGCTCCGCACGCGCTGGCTGTCGTCTGCTTCCTGGTTGCCTTCCCCCTCTCTTCAGCCACGGGGAAAGGCAGAAATGGAGCCCGCGAGGCTCCGGCACCCGCTGCAGGCCCCGCCCACAGTCAGGCAAGGCCGCCTGACTTCCTGGTCGGGCCGGCGGCTGTCTTCTCGGGCAAAGTGCGGGATGAGCACCCGCTCGTAACGGCAGACAATGCGGGGTGGGCACCCGCTATAAAAAGTAACATGAGTGCGGGGTGGGCACCCGCTCTCCAAACAATAAAGGCAACCCAAAAACCCAAAAGCGGGGTGGGCACCCACGAGGATAAAGAAAAATGCGGGGTGGGCTCCCGCCTCGCTACGGCATCACGGGGGAATCCCTACGATGGGGATTCCCTCTCAAAGGGCTGCAGCTCAGCGCTGCGCAGCCCACGCTCCTTTTCTTGGGGAACATCCAAGTAAAGCGCTCCCAGGCGCTAGGAGCCCTGAAGTCCATGAAAAAGAAAAAGAAAAGATGCAGCAAAGTCCTGAAAGAGTAAAAGGGGGCAAATGCTGGGCCCAGGGAGGCAAGCCCTCCTGGGCCCCAGCAGCAGCACGCCCCAGCAGGATCAGCACAGCACCATGGAACTGAACAAGAACATTTACATGGGGTCACAGCCCCTTCTTTTATACACCCTTTTCCCTTTGTGTCACAGCAAAGGGCTTGGAGATACCAGTCAGAACTGGTTTGGGGGAGCTTTGGAGCACTTTGTTTTGCTCAGCTCCTCTCTCCTTTGTCAGGTGGGGGCTCAGGGATTAGACGCACCACAGGGGGTGGAGCCAGCATTGTGGAGGGAAGGCACAGCCCTATTCAGGTCCCAGGTGCAACTCCTCCCTCCCATCTAGATGCAGATCTCTCTATTCACCACTGCGCTGACTCACCCTGCCCCTCCTGGAGCCACACACACCTCCCAGCCCCTGTCACTCACAAGCCAGACATGCAATTCACATCAGGCAGGCAGACACAGAGCACACATAAATGCCAACTTCTAAAAGTGGCATTTCTACACCAGTCACAATAAATCTGCGCACACCATTGCGCAGCATTTACTCTCACGAGTTCGCACATACTAAACTCACCCCTGCACTCCTCTCACACCAGGAATTACCATGGACACACATATCCCCCATGCATGCCTATGGGAGGGCAGTACAATCTCACCACACGCACTCAGCGCGCACGCACTTTACACTGGCCCACAGTGCTAAAGTGCCCAGAGACTTAAAACTACTACCATACAAGGCAAAAAGTTTAGGGGTGAACCGGCCAAAAAGGGCCAAGTCCAACAAGTTGCAAACTGCAGACAACGCAAGTATTCCCGCGATAACTGCCTCAAAATTTTCCTCCACAGGTGACACCACCAACTAACCCTAATGAGATGCAGAGTAGGCGTTCCCGTGCAAAAACACACGAAAACACCACTACACCACTTTCACAACAAACTGCCAGATCTGCGATGCGAACCAAAAACAGGTGATAAGCCGCGGTAGGAGCAGGGAATCAACACCTGCCTTTTGCTGGTGTTAAGCAGGACGACTACCTGCAGTATGAAAGGGAGCCCAGCCCAGAGCCACATCTGAAGACCCACAGATGCCATGAAGACAATGATCATGCAGCTCGGAGACCCATGAGGGCCACAACACCCACCCCCACCACCCCCAGGCCCCCCCCCCCGGATCCCCCCGGGACAAACACATACCTTGCACGACACAAGCGCTACAAAAAGCGCATGATGTCGCACAATGACAACAAGAAACACATGTGTGGGCAGAAGAACGAGAAACAGTCACTCATCATTGAAGTAACAACTAAAAACTTTATTGAATACAACACAAAACACCAATGCGGAAGACTCCTGTTGGGTCCGTCCGGGACAATACTGATGTCACAGCCTGGAAAATAAAGCACAAAATCAGAACGTGTGTCATGCGCACATCAAAGGAGTGAGACACAGAGAAGGAAAGAAAGGCAGAGAGAGAAAGAGAGAGAAGGAAAGGAAGGGAAAGGGAGAGAGAGAGAGAAGGAAAGGAAGGGAGAGGGAGAGAGAGAGAGAGAAGGAAAGGAAGGGAGAGGGAGAGAGAGAGAGGGAGAAGGAAAGGAAGGGAGAGGGAGAGAGAGAGGGAGAAGGAAAGGAAGGGAGAGGGAGAGAGAGAGAGAGAAGGAAAGGAAGGGAGAGAGAGAGAGAGGAAGAAGGAGGGACACTGCCGCCCCGCGCACCCAGGCACCACTGCTCACCTGCTGCCACCTGTGTGTCTCCAACCACGTGCCGGTATACACTACAAGCCACCAGGTCTGAAATCTGTAATCGAGGCCAGAGTCAATCATGGCAGAGTCCATCACACTGCACATGGCAACAACGCGTGCCCGTCCTGCGCACACATGCAGCCGCACCCTACCCCCTCACGCCGGCCAGCGCTGGCTGTCCGCACTTGCGCACCCAGGCCCCACTGCTCACCTGCCGCCAACGGTGTGTCCACCAGTGGGCACACCACGTGCCCGTGCAAGCTCCAGGCCCAGGTCCCGCCACCATGGCATGCTCCACATCATGCGGACCCGCGCCGCGGCCCATCAGGTCCCACACATGACGCTGAGTCCTGAGGCATCAATGGCAGAGACCACATCAGTGCACACGTCATCATCGCAGGCTGCACACCCGCTCAGCAATTTCGGTGCCACTAACCCTGTGCAACGCCAGTCAGCGCCACGTGGTGATAGGCCCGTGACGGCCGCAAGGCTTCCGGTGCCACTAACACTGTGCAACCCCAGTCAGTGCCACGTGGTGGTAGGCCCGTGATGGCCGCAAGGCTTCGGGTGCCACTAACCCTGTGCAACCCCAGTCAGCGCCACGTGGTGGTAGGTCCGTGACTGCCGCATGGCTCCGGGTGCCACTAACCCTGTGCGCATCAACTCATGGGCCCTTTATGATTGAGTATCGTAGAACGTCCGTCATCTGGTCACCACCGGCTGTGGGGAATGTGACGTTGTCGGCCCCTTATATTGGCGGGGTCACATGGCCTGTGACGCCTGTGCCGGATGGGTGTGGTGTGCGTGCAAAGCTGCCCCAGGGAGTGGCCGTAACATGCTGACAACTAGACCAGCGACCTGCAGACCACTAGCGTGTAAACCTGCGACTTGTAGCTATGTGGCCCCCCCTCGGAGCGTAAGCGGAGTGGTCTGGCCTGGCGTACGCCGGACCAGCGCAGGGCTTGCAACAATGACTCGGGGGCTCTGGGCGTGGTTCAGTCCATGTCCGGACAAGGAAGTGACTGATGCGTGTGTCCCTGTTGTGGTGTCTGCGGCACCCAGAACGCAATCCGCAATGTAGCACACTGTGACTGGAATCCCACTAGATGAGCATGATTGACGTTGGGGGGAATCACTGAGCCTACATTCATCCACACATTCATACCTGAATGATGAAAGACATGACACAGCAGTGCGTTTCTGAATGTTTAATGCACATCCAGTGGAGTTTTGCAGCTGGAGCAGTACAGGGCCATGCCAATCCCACAACACAATAAGGGCCCGTGGAGGGCCAGCCAGAGTCCATCGGGGAATGACAAGTACAGCGGAAGAGGAAGGGTACAGTCTGCAGTGTGGTCGCCGTGTCATTGGTCACCAAACAGGATATGGCAGTCCATGTCGCGGTCCAAGGTGAGTGCAGCAGAGTGTATCGGGGGTCAGTGGGAGGTCATGGGGCCATGTGCGGCACCAAGCAGAAACAGGCCAGGTGGTGGACATGAATGCTAGTGCCTCCTTCTGAACTCAAGCCCATCCACGTCCTCGTCCCCGGATGTGTGCTCTGCCCCACCTGTGGGTGGTGCATTTCCAGCTGCGGCACTGTGTGCCACTGACACATCAGGTGCCGGAGTGGAAATGCCTGCCACACTGTGTGGCAGTGACACACCAGGGGGGGGAGATGTGGATGGTGTAGGGGCAGCAGCATTCATCTGCGCCACACCTTGTGGCAGCAATGCCATGATGAGGACATGCAGGGCATGGTAGATCCCAGCTACATTTAGCTGATGTGCAGCGGTGGCTGCCATCCATTCCGCCTCCATCCGCACCATGTCCTCTATGAGCCTCCGCATGTGTGCCATCTCACGGCTGAGATCGCTGGAGCCACTCTGAGCGGACAGGTGTTCTTGTCTCCGAGTCATGACTCCAGCGATGTCAGCCAGGGCTTGTTGGAGACCATGGAGCGGCGTGTGGGTGTCCGTTAGGGACTGGAGGTGGTCCCTGATGGGACTCAGACACCCATGGATGGTGTCAAGTTTGGTAGCCATGAGGTCGAACCCCACCCGCACCTGCTCAGCCATCTCCCTCTGGACCTCCAACACACGGCGTTGGAAGGCCATGTGTTGTTCGGGCGGGTCTTGGGAGACAATCGGGGTTGTGGGTGCCTCCTACTGGGTGGTTTGTGGAGTGGGTGGGGTCTCCTCGATACAGCTGGGCTGCCCTGGTCCTGGAGGTGATTGGCGGATGAGTTCAATGATGTCTTGGAGGGCTTGGATGTCGATGCTGGTGGTGTCCTCCTCGTCATCAGTGAAGAGTGGCTGGGACTGCTCTGCAGGAGGTGTTGACGGTGCCCCTGCAATGTGAAGGGGAGATGCTGTGTTACAATGTGTCCACATGTATGTAGCCGCATGGTACATGTTCACATTCAGACAGCATGGCAATGTACATTGTGACAGGCTGTTGATCAGGGCCATGATCCAGAGTCATTGTGGGTGTGCACTGTGCTCTGCTTGATTGTGCATGTGTGCCATTGTGGCCATCTCCCCCGTCCCCCAGTACCTGCTGGTTACTCACCCTGTTGCCGTTGTGTTGTGTCATGTCGAGCAGTGTCCGGTGCCCGGACTCCTGCCACGGTCTCCACACTGATGACTGTCGACACCAGCTCCTCCATGTCATCCAGCTCCAGCTGTGGCGCTGGGCTCCCACCTCCAGTCTGCATTGCTGCCTTCTGGTTGCCTGCAAGTTTCTCCTTGGTCTTGCGCTTGATGTCAATCCATCGCCTCTTGACCTCGTCCATTGACCTCTTGTGCTCTCCGACGGCATTCACCTTGTCCACGATGGACCGCCATATTCCATTTTTGGTGCCCAATGACACATTGGAGGCGACGAACAGTTGTTGATGGTGTTCTATCATCTCCGTGACCAGGATCCTATTCTCCTGCGGACTGAACTTCGTCTTCCTCTTCTTCTTGTCCTTGCCCTTCCCTGTCCCCGAGGTCCCAGGCTGGTTGTCCGGGGTGCTAGTGGGGTTCCGCTCGTCCTCTGCGCCTGCTCCGGCTGCCTCCATGGTGCTTCGGTGTTGGTCATTTTGTGTTTGTGTGTTTATTCTACTTTTGTAGTGATTTTCCCGCCTGCCTTGTGTGTATGGTAGGCCTGGCGCTGCTTATCGCTGATTTCCTCATCGCGAATGGGCTCATTGCATGTTTTTTGGTGTTGGGGTTTGTGTTTTTGACTCCGTCGCGGTGGTTGTATCGCGGACATTGGCCGCGTTTTCGGAGGACTATCGCATGGTACCGCCGTGTTGTGAATTCCAGGTTAACACAGGGTTATTTTCCCTCGATAGACTGCGATGTGTAAAGTTGCGTTAACATTTTCTGGAGATGTTTAGCGCACGTTCTTGTGAATATCCCCCTATGTCTTTACAAGTTCAGCACTGCCCCTATTTGCAAAAGTGGGCCATTTTTTTTAGCTATCTGATTCGCTAGAGGGAACTACATTTATTTTGGTACCCGGTTCTATTTTTTGTCCCAGTCTGACCCTGGTTACCAGCGTCTATGCCTGGTGAAAATATGACCAGCCTTGTGGTCTATTATCCTTTGGCATTTCCATGTCCTGCGCTATAAGGAGATAGCATCCAAGTTTTGCAACAGTTGTGGAAATGTGCCCAAAATAAGATCGCATAACTTAACTATGTGACAATGTTATTGCTTGATGGAGTGTTTCAAGAAGTGATGCTCTGCAATTGTAGTTTTTCTGAAAATGAACATTGGCCCTGTGTTTCAGTTTTCCATGGTCTAGGAAACATTTAAAGTTTATATGAGAGGCATTGCAATATCTAAACATTTAGGGCACTTATATCCATCCAGACACAGCTGCATTGAAAGTAATGCTTGCTTTCCTCTCTAAAAGGCAGCATGTTGTCTTGTGGGAGGCATCAACAGTGACGGAAATGAATAAAACCCTTCTCTCCCACAGAGGCTGTAGGACGGGAGGTCAAACATTTGCGCAAACATGTGGTGGTGCATAGGTAAGGGGAAGGACAGAGACCCAGCAAAACACTGGCTTCACCTCTCTGACAAACAGATATGCACAATTCTATCCCAGCAATATGACGGAGAGATTATAGTAGAGCCTGCAGCAATGTGGCACTTGTACAAGAATTTATTGAATTCCACACAGATGTTTACATCCACAGTGCAGTTAGATCCTCTTGGGGCAGGATTGTTCCGTGCATGGAGTAGACATGCACCCCTGCCCTGAGTTACCCCAACTATAGTTTATCTGGTATCCTGACAATTTTGGCTCAGCACTCACCATGATCTTGCATGTGGGTTGAGGCCTAAGCCTTGTAACTGATCATGAGACCCAGGACCTGGTCTGAAGGAGCGGAACAAAAACACTGCCTGGTTGACATGGGAGTCCTGGGACATATACATTAAGCAGTGGTGGCAGCAGGCCATTTTCTGATTGAGACACTAAACAGACCTCTTTTCCTGTTTAGCTATGAGTGTGATGCCTATGGGACCCACTTGAGTAAAGTTGTGCTTGAATGTGATGTTCAGACCCAGCGTGACACCCCTATATGCATGTCATGTGTTTGCCATATATATGGTGACGAGCTATTGTAGAACTCACATTCACAGGGACAGGAAGCAAGGTGGTGATACATGATAATTTAAGTCAAGCACTGGAAGATTTGATTGCGCGGGTGGAGAGGTGGAGTAATCTGCCTCTCTTGTTGGTTGGTAGAGCAGCTGTAATTAAAATGATAGTATCGCTCATATTTTTATATCTGTTCACTAATATTCCCAACCGACTACATAAGAACTTCTTTTCTAGAATATAGACTCTTCTTACAAGACTGATATGGGCAAGAAAACAACCCAGAAAATAATTATCTTAAGTATTCCATATGACAGAGAGGGATTCACAGTCCATAATCAGGAAAAGTATTACGATGCAAAGTAAGCCCACTTTGCTATTTATTGACTTCACCCAACTTGTTATATACCTCACTTAGTGGCGGAGAGAGACCAGGTAGAATCAGATACAATTTCAACTTTATTATCATCTCCATCCTTATCAAGACTATCAAATACATGTATTGGTAATGGGTTTCTGCTGCCCTAAGTATATTGATGGGCCATGTTGGCCTGAATGTTTTGACTGAAAACTCAATAAAATGTGTTGTGAAAAAAACAAAATACATTTATTGGGCATTGTGGGAAACTATCCGGAGAGTGGAGCACACACACAATTAAATTATCTAGTGTGGGTACTCGTATGCAATCTACTACCCCACACGTAAGATAAAGCAGTGATCGACGTGCAAGCTTGCAAAGACATGACCAGGATTGAACACCTATTTGTATATGGACCTTTGATACAATTAGATCAATTTCGGAAGGACCAATACACTGGGGCCTGACATCAAATCATCAAATATTATGACATGGACTGCGTACGCTCAGCCCGAAACCACAATCACTCGACTCTCAAGACATCACACAATCAAATCATCACCGCAATCTAACACACATCCCTATTCATACTCACAACACCGTGAACCGTTGTTCCCGCCGCACCATCATTCTCCGTCGGTTTCCATCTTTCTCCGCCGTTCTCCGTCCTCGACTTTCTGGGCTCTCATTCTCTGGGACCTTTGGGGCTCTACTACTAATTTTTCCTTACGTTCTAGATTATTCTCTCCCTCACTCCAATAGGAAACCATCCGATATTGCTACCAACTGATGGGGCTGAGGTTCCACCTATAAATTACTCTGGAACACTCTCTGGCGGATGGACCATTGGTTCCTGCTTGGCAGTGTAGAGGGAAGAGATACCTTATGACAATTGTTCACACAAATATCTACGGGCCCAATAACTCATGACTCCGACAAATCACAGACTCCGAATTCCAATTTAATCTATTTATTACAAAGCCAAAAATAGTTGGACATACAAGCACCTCAAAACGAGGTTGTAGAAATACATCAGAACTAATACAAATCCAAACTTACGAACAAAGTTGACTCGATGAAGCATAAACAGGATGACAATTTCCAGAAACAGAACGCAGGCAATAAGTGCTCCCACTTCTATGTCAGACTTCATCACAGGTTCGTAAGTGAAAAGCATTAATCTATCCCTGCACTATCACTATGGTGACTTCCCTACTTAGCATTTTCTCCCCATTCAAGTTAGGAAAAGGTAAAGGTGTCAGTGCGTCAAGACTTCCTAAGAAGTACATTCACGAAGTATGGGTCAAGTAGCATAAGCTACGGAGCTCGTTCTAAGATACTCCTCTTCTCCTAATGTCTCCCGATCTTCTCCTCTCGCCACCCTCGGGACACTGTCCCTAATTCAAACTTCGAGATCACAAAACACGCCCATGGGTCTCCTCATTGATCCGTCCCACTGGGCATCTTCTCATAGGTGAATTTCCACCCCACCTCTGCTCTCCCAGCTCCTGGCTCGATGACCTTGCTTCCCAGGACTGTTCCAACGAAAAAGAACACTGTCTCCCGATATCGACTTCTCATACTCTTATTGTATCCACTGCTTCTCCAAACCTAACTCCTAGAACAAAAGCGTTATTCTAACTAACAATGATGCATTCACCACCTGCAACGGAAAATTAGTGAGAAAGAACAACTCAGCATACACGTGAAATTCAAACCTACACGTTTAAATCCCGCTAGAGAGCTACTAGGGTAAAATACATTTTCAGGCCCACAGACTTCGGCCAACATAAGAAAATGGCATACAAGCCTCGTGAAACTACACATTAATAAATGCTTCCTGAGCATTGCTAAATCAATACTTTACACGACCACATCAAATACATGAGTAATTGTAAGTGGCATACACAATTCATTACGCGTTAGGCCTTTGGCTGAACATGAACTGTTTTTAAATGCAAAATCTTCACAGCTTATGTAAATGCAACTTTAATACGATACTTTCATGTTATTACAGAACACATTTCTAACACCATTATTTTAATACGACAAATGCAGGTGCAACCTACTCATGATTATAATGCACCCCTACAATTTAAAGAGCACGTCTGCTCTCTATCACTACCATGGCCACAGAGAGGGCACAAGAGTTTGGGACCTCCTATGAACATACCTAGAGAGCCTAAATGAAGACCTGGATACTAAATAAGCAATCAGTGGTAGATCTTAGGCGTCGTCCTGTGAAGTGAAGGAATACAGTCTAATTCAGCGTTTGCTTTAAGACGGCACTTCTTAACCTTTTGACCTCTGTGGACCCCCACTTAAGTACTACTGGAAGCTGGGGACCCTGGCTTAAGCAATTTCTATGAACTGAACCTCGAAACAATACACAAAAATACAGAAACAAGTATATATCAAGCAAAAGCTGAAATTATGAAATATTTATTTAATTCACAAACAAAACAAAATTGAAATTGAAATTTTAATTATAATAGGAAGGTTGGGGTTTTCTAAACTTTCGTTTTATTTCTAACAAACAAAGCAATATGCTAGAGTCTAGCATTTCACTTTCTCTTTTTTGCTGCAAATGCATCACCTTTTTCTGGTCCTTGCTAGATTCTGTACTGGTGCTGCTCTCATGAATCAACGCAAGGATACCAATTTCTTGCCTCCAATTTCAAATCCCTTCACATTTACAGATTTTTTTAAACATGTTTAATTTCACATTTTGCTTTATATGTGTATATGCATTATTATTCTGCAAGTATTATTTAATTTTCTTAACAGTTTCGGACCCCCAGAGCCGAAAAAAGAGCTGCCTTAAAGTGCTATAAAAACTTTAATAGTTAAAGATAGAATATACCTGTTAGAATCTCGGATCTCTAGTAATATGCTGACTGTGTACCACTTAGTCATTCACTCTCCTTCATGCAGGTATGCACACACCCAGTGTGCACAGTTGTACTCATCAACATAAATGGCTCTTTAACCGATACATCGGGAGTCAAAGCTCGGAGACAAATCATTCAATCACCTCTCTGCTGCACTCAAGCAGTGGTTTGTGTGAAGTTCTCAAGTGTTTGTGTGCCGCCTAGGACCCGGGAATGCTTATACAAATATATGTGAACTGCAAACTCAGATGTACTGGGAAAAGTCGCGGAGTGACCATGAGCGGTCGCTCCACCCTTTATTTATACCCTTGTGCAGCGCCCGGCCCATGGGGTGTGGAAAGCTTTACAATGTATACTAGAGGCTAGGTGGCACTCTACATCCCGTCCAACTTTTATTGCAACATAAAAATCTAGAACGTTCTTTCTGGAACACATTAAATATTGTCTCTCAGCCTATGGCTTGGTACAGGGTTGGGCCGGAGTCTATACTTCTGGCTTCGGCCACTCGACTCCTGGAGTGCCTGTGTCCACGTCTTCCATCATCATTCCTGGGCCTCATGGCACTTGGCCTGGCCTTGGCACATTCTTGCTTCTCTTGTAATGGGCCCTGCCGAGGACTGAATGCCACGGTGTCCACCGCGGTGATCCATCGGTCGCTTCTGGGCTGTCACCCCGGCCCCTTTCCTGGGATCTGATTCACTTGAACCAGAAAACATTCCTGGCTACGGTTGAGTGTCACCTTGGATGGTGAACATCGTTCCTTGGATGCTGACAATCTCCCACACTTCTTTCTTGAATGGAGTGCGGAATTTCCACCCTGGATGTTAGTCTTGCATGATCACCTTGTCTCACACCACCAGATCAGGGACCACTGCCTTGTGGGCTTGGCTTGCATGATCATTCGTGGCCTTTCTCTTCTCCTGAGGGGCCTGTATATCAATGGTGGGGGGGCTCAAGCCGGTCCTCACCGGAATGACATCCCAAGTGGGTCTTCGCATTAACAGATCACTCAGAGCATACCACATGGTACTGTGCGGCGTACGCCAGTAAGCTCTTATGAATCGGTGTAGGCTATTTCTCCTCGTTACTCCTCACCTGGGAAGGTGGAGCATCTTGGAGCATTCCCAGGTCTTTTGGTGATGGTTAATCTGGGAATGCACCACGTACTACCCATAGAATGCCTCCACTGGGGCAGAGTAACGCAACACAGCGCTTTGAAAATGCGTTGCGTTACTCCAGATTTATCAAGCAAGTCACAGCCTTGCAAGGTGGCCTTGCATGGCTTAATAAATCTCACTTAGGGGCCGATTCCGATCTCGCCCGGTAGGGCTCCTAGCGGCATCCGTCACTAGCGAGTCCGAATCGTACGCGTGATATCCGTGCGACTCGTACAGCTGTACGAGCGAGCAAGTACGATGCGCTTCAAGCCTCGCGCTATGACCGACTCGTACCCGTCAGCGATGCCTCCCGAGCGACTCAAATCTGTCCGACGCATACAGTGCAATGCGTACGGCTTCCGGCCGGCCAAGTACGATGTGCATTGCGAGCAGCCGGTGCGAATCGGAGCCTCTGGCTCGAAAAAGCGTTGGGAAACGTACTTCGGGGGTCCGTGCCGGTCTCCCCTTCACCCGTAACCTTACGGGTCGATCACAGGGGGGGACCCAACGGTCCCCCCTACATACATGCGTGTACGGTGCGGGTGGCACAGACCCGTCCCCACTACAGGGGGCGCCCTTGTGCGCAACGTACCTTTTTCGTCAATGGGAGCCAATGTACGCGTCGTACAACGGGCTCCCATTGACTTCAATGGGGCTCCGAGCGACCCATGTCCGTCACCGCTTGTTTGCATCGTACTCGGGCGCTCGGAGCCCCGGAGCAAGGGTTGGTCGGAAAGTCCTCCGGATCCGAGTCGGACGGAGCCTTCTCCCAGCGAGATCGGAATCGGCTCCTTAGTAGTTGCGATGCAACTACATGATAAATATGGCCCTCGACCTGACTGCACAATATGGTGCTAGTATTGCCAAATTAAAAACTGCCCCTCATTACTGCTGTCGCTCTGCATGAGTCCAGGATCCCAGATCAGTATGTAATTTGAAGGTGGTGCGTAAATTATAAATTTAAGTTATAACTGTGGGCGCAATGTTCGTGTAATTTTTCCCTCATCATCTATTGATATGTTCAAGTGTCATTCACATTTTGTTTCCACTCGCTATAGCATACAACATTGGGAAATAGGGCAGTTCCCATCATTCATTGGCTTTGTAGCATTGTGATCAACAGTATTGTACCTGTTCACATGTGCACAGCTGCCTGAAAAAAAGTACACTTCAGTACCAGGTCTGATGTGCTGGGGCTCCTATGCCACTTTTTATTTTTTTGCATATGTTTGTCAATGTCTTTTTTTTATTCCATATGTTTGAAAAAAAAAACAAAAAAACAATTACGCCCATGCCAAGGTCAGACCTATTGGCCTTTCCATTGTTTGCTCTACGTATATACTGGCTTACAATATTCAGTATACACTATCAATGTTCTTTGGTGCCAACCTCCAAGCAGGGTAGAGTGGATAAAACATCTGGGTTCTTGCTTATGCCCCTCAATCACGTGCCCTCTTATATTAATAAGACCAACCGTATTAATGCACCCAGATTTGCTTTAACAATTCTATCCACAGAAGACTTGATCCAAAACTTCTCAATTCGTCCCATCACTTTTTTTTATCTATCACAGACATTGATGAAATGATCCTGGAGCTTAACATAGTGGCTCTGACAGCCCGGCTGAACAAGCTCCACCTAGGGCAAAAATATGTAAACTATCAAATCTGAACCCTGGTTACAGTGTTAATAATTGAACTCCCTCAAACACCCAGTCATCGTATTGGAAGGGAGTAGCACATGCATCAGACCCCTGCTGGCCTTGCACTTCTTAGCTATCATAGAAAATTGTATGTGCACTTTGGACCCCTGGTTGTTTTTCCTACAATTGTCATGGCACCATTATATAAATCGACAACTGTTTGAATAACAACCTTCAATTGTACATGACTTACTGGCTTTCCAATCCGCAGATAAGAGCCTTGTAAGAACTCCCATGCCTCCAAAGACATTAAGGCAGTCAGGCCGCCTTCCATGTCCCCCATTCCACCAGGATTAACCTTCTAGTAATCGTCCGGTCCACCACTGATCACTTTAAGTTCCATAAAAGCCTGACAGCCCGGCCTTTTAAATCTGGTGTTAGCAATTACCTTTTGATTTTAATAATTTTTCTAATGAATAATATGTTTACTATCAGGGGCTCTCAGCCAGCCCTCTTCATCCATTAGTCTGTTATTGTGTCATTCACATTTTTATGTCACCCCCTACTGCATACAGCATGGGGCAGTGGGACAACCCACGTCAGCCATTGGCTAACTTCACTGTGAGTGATAAGCCTCTGCCCTTTTACAAGGAGCACAACCACACACAAAGTAGCTCCCTTCAGTACCAGGGAGTACAATGGCAGTTTGTGCTTTTTGAGACCAAAACATATTTTTGCTTTTAGCCAATGTATTTTTTAATTGGTGAGGCTTCACCAACAATAACGTTTTGCAAAAACATGACAGAACAAAACTGGCATTGATAAAGCCATATGTTAGCCAAAACCAGTCCTATCGACTTTGCCAGTACTTGTTTCTCAATGTCTTCCTTAGTTATCATACAATTTTTGAGTCCTGCGCTAAACTGGAGCCTGCATAAAGAGATTCCCATGGCTAAAAGAGTGCTTAACAAAGGGTAATTAACATAAAACTGCACTATACAAGGTGTCAGTAACGCAGTGCCTATTCAGAATACAGGATATTTCTCATTTTTGAAATGTAGATTTTGCCTCAGGTACTTGGCAGAATTGTAGGCCTGCAGTATGCAGTATTTTTTTTAAATGGTGTTCACCACCAGGGATGTTTCTGAAAAATACATTTAGATGTAAACTATCTTTTAAAAAAAAATCTTTTTCATATTGTCTTCTCTTTTGCAGACGTGCCAGCGGACGTAACAGGCACAAAGGATTCCAAATAGGTTTCGGGAACTCGGCGTTTCTCTCCTTCCCGCGTCCCCACCCCTTGAGTGAGAAGGCTGTTATGGCTTGAACGCTGCCAGCATTAAATAAATAGAGATAATATTAAGTTATCACAACAGAGGGAAATCCTGCCTGGAGGTGCTCTTACTCACATCTGAATCACTAGATGAGTCATTGGGGACGTGCAACATTTGCACGACATTTTTTCCACACAGCTGCCTGTATTTTGCAAAGTTCAGTGCACATGCCTATATAAATTCTTCATAGCAACAAGGAAAGTTGATGTGTTTGCTGCTTGCACAGAAATAATAAATTGCCCAAAATATGTATCTCATTGAATTTCCCCATGCTCATCCAATGAGGTGCATGGGGAATTGTAATTGGTATATAAACCATACTAAAGAGGGAGTGGAAACGCAAACAACAAGGGAGCGTCCCTGATTTACAAAGAGGCACAGTGTTATGTGGCATATCCTTAGATGCATATTGCACTTAGCATTTCACGAGAAATGCACACAATTGAATAGTCCATTTATATAGGACTCAACACATAGTGAACTGTCTCTTGGCACTGGAGAAGTGTAGTCCTGATCCCATCTGAGATATCGTAGGAGTGTATCATATTCTTTAGTTAGCACTCGAATATATTTTATGTGATTAGAGTTACTAAAGGGAGTGGAGATATTCCACATGAGCTATTTGCATATGGAATACAATTAATAAAGGTTATTGTGATATTTACTTATTAATGTGACAGTACAAATTAACATAATTGTGTCCCATTGTAGAGTTATTAAATTGAATGTACACTCATTAATGTTTAAAATTTTATACATGGAACCAGAATTAATCACAAGTGCAGACTAATTTGAAGTCGTAATTATTTACAATTTGTATGTGTATTAAAAGATGCATTTATTGTGTGTGTAGAAATGTGCACGCATTCTGTAACCCTGTGCACTGTTAACTTGTCCAAAGCGTAGGCCTTGAGAAAGAGTTCGATCTATGCTTATGTTTAAGAGACTTAACATGTAGATCTCATTTGACCTTCTTTGCAGATTGCATTTTTCCTTGTATTTTGTTTCCACTGCAGGTATGGAGAGAAAAGGCTTAATTTAATTGGAATAGGAGGGTTTTATTTTCACTAGATAGCAAGAGATGAATTTGGCACAGAGATGCTTGGTAACGAGCAAGAAGGCGAGTTCATATGGGAGAGGAAAGGAATGACCAAGGACAAGTGAATTTGCAACTTATCGATGTGGGAAAGGTGGTGAAAGTATAGAGTTGTGCCAGAGGAATATGCCCCCTTACCACACATGCTTTTTTCCCGCATGCAATTACAATGCGGTCGTTACAACGACCGTGTTGTAACAACACATGCCATTGCTCCGCAAGTCGGAACAACGACTTGCTCTAGGGGGGGCGCTGGATGTTGGAATATTCCAACTCCAGTCTTCGCAACAGTAGGGAAGGTGTTGGATTTTAAATCCAACACCTTCTGACCCCTCCACAAGTCGTTGTGGAGTGATGGCATGCGTTGTTACAACGCGGTTGTTGTAACGAACGCGTTGTAATTGCATGCGGTGTTCTTGATTCGGGGTAAACGATGTTTACCTCGTGCCAGAGCTGTCGAGATTCACTGACGAGGATCACCTGGGATAGTCTACACTGATTGCTATTGATATTTTATGCTGAATGAAGTAGAGAAAGGAATCACCTTAGTGATTTCACCAAGAGCAGATCTATGCTTCTGCTTGTGTGGCTTTATGCTACTTGACCCATGGCTATAGTGTTTCTACCGAAGGCTCCCACAGCTGACAACTTTCTGATTACACCATTACTAAATGCTTTATAGAAATAGGGTTACCTTTTGAGGTAGTGTAGGGAAAGATAGATGCTCATGCTTAGCAATGAGACTTATCTGATGCAATTTAACTTTAATTCTTTTTCCTGATCGTCTATATCATCGTCATAGAATTAGTCATCTGTTTTGTATTATATAGAGTAAATCTCTTCAGAAGATTTGGATTCATCTTGGTATTTCTGTATTTCTATATGATTATGTTGCGATTGGTCTATATTGACTTGGTTTTAAATTGATAATTAAACCCTACTAAACTCAGATTAAGTTGTCGGGTGGATTAATGTTTGGCCATACATTGGTTGCACTGTATTGAAATTTAACCCTGATGGTTCTCTTCCCCTACCCCTCATGACGCTATAAAGGTGGCCCTTCTGGAGATTACATTTTGTTGAATGGGCCTGTGGTCCCCCGACCCTCCAGGAAATGTAAGAGGCAATGCCTGTAGTTAGTGAAAACCAAAAGTGTTCCTTTATTTTTGGCATGCACAGTAGGGTTACAAAAGTAAAATAATAGCAACTGCCCCTCTCGAGCACTAGCTCTTCCTATGTGTCTCCTTTTGGCTACTGGTACTCTTCTTTCTTCGGGTGTCTCTTGTTTCTGCGTTCGAGTCCCAGGAAGGGAAGACTTGTTGCAGCACTCAGAAAGAACCAAGGAGGAAATATCATAAGTAGGCTATACATAGGCTAGGTCCTTTTCCCTCACCGTTTGTGACTCCACCACACCCATGGGTCTTATTCACCTCTTTGTGATTTCTCTTACATTAGTGGCAGTGTTGAGTGTCCCGCCCATCACCTCTTTAAAGAAAATAAATTTACGAAAGGCACTTGACTGCAGCCATGGCCCTCCCGAGTCGCGGCAGACAGGGCCCCGGTGTTCTCCTCTCCCTGGGAACCATAGGACTCAGGAAGGTTGTGGTCTTGCTTTTCTTCGGAATCCGTCCTCCTGCTGCCGTTCCCACTATCGACTGCTCTGATCCAGTCCTCGCTCGCTGCCGCTTCTCGGTTCCTTGCTTCCTCTTCGGTGTTTGTTTCTCTCTCTCCTTCACTCGGCTCGACTGCCTTTTCCCCCGAAGAGCGCGCTCGGCTGACAACTCCTGTCTCTTCTATGACGCGCGCCTAAAAGACTGGTGCGCTGACTTCTGTTCCGCTTTTACCGCTACTGGCAGCCATGTTGGAATTCTCGGGCACAGGTAGCGCGATATTACAGGGCCCAAACTCTAACACACTTAACTAATTAAGTGTTACAGCCTGCTGCTGAGGGCAATAATGTTTGTTAAAGACTGCAAATCTGAGTTCTAGAGCCAAGTCACAGGTGATGGACTATAACAAGAGTGTAGACCTTTAACAACCATTTTAAAGAGAGGCAGAATAGCTATAAGGTTGTCAGAATCTCACACCCACTACGGGTAGAATGGTATAATTTAAAAAACTGAGAAACAGAAAGACAAACATTGGAGAGTTGGAGCAGGAATTCTGCACCAGTCATTATTGGCCGAGGACCACTCCATTGTCTTCCATTGACGTCTCAACATTCCAGTGTTGTAATAGGTGTTATATAACCCAAGGCAAGACATGGACCTCTAATCGATGAAATGCTAGGTCGCGCAGATCAGGATGAAAATCTCCTACCCACCGGTTATGCAAAAATCCTTGCAGCAGGTACTTAAACATGTGAGCTGAACACTGCACTAAGGTGTAAACTGTGTTTGAAAATATTTTAGGATCTGAATTAATTAATCTGGAACTCAGCACAGTAGTTGTCATTCACATAAAGAGAATGCTAGAGCTGCAACCCTTCACTGTACTCTGAAAGTCATTTTTATGTAAGGCTCCCAGTTTTCTGTTTTTACAGATTTTTACAGATAAATATAGACAGAAAACAATATATATTCTATCTGTATTTATTTTTAAAACAGGAAAAATACAGAAAATTGTGCTCCTTGTGAGTGACTATCCATGCTGTCCATCATGAATTCCAGGCCAGCAGCTGAGCAGATAGAAAGCATGGGGAATTAAAAAAACAGGATGAGATTTCCCTAAATACAGCCATTGGTTAATGTATATTTGTATATAATTCTATATTTACATGTGGGTGTAGTGTTTTGTTATACTTGGCTGCTTAATTTGCTAAAACTCAACAGGCATCAAAGTACGAGTGCATGTTTATCAGTTAAATAAATGTGAATATATACCATTTTATGACTCTGTTTATTCTCAAAATTTTAAAATAAATATGGATAAACACCAATAAGATGGCAAAAACGAAATAACTATATGTACAGATGGAAATGTTAAAAAAATAAATACCGTAAAATTGGGAGCCCTATTTTTATGTTAGTGTCAGCGTAGCTGTCTGCTTGACCTATTTTTTAAATAAATTCTTTAAACATACATCAAATGATGGGCTTTTCCCCCACCCAGAGGTGTATTTCTCTCTCACCTCATGCCATTGGCTATTTGGTATATCATTCCACCTTTCATGAAGTGCTGCCACTGGAATTCTTAAGGAAGTAGTTTACATCTGAAAAGTACGCTCATTTATCTCACTGTTTGTCTTATTCATTTATTTACCTTCTGTATGAATTCTATACAGAAAGCAATCATTGTTGCTGCTTTTTCCCAGCGTTATGTATGCTAACAAAATATTTTTGCATGTAACATATGTAAACAGAATTTGTGAATGTCTCTGTTTTCCGGTGTTTGCACATTAAAGATCAAACTATTGGCTTTTCCAATGCTTGTTAGTTATGATGTTGATGTGACAACTAATCAGGTAAGATGGCAAATATATCAAATGTTTAAAAAATGTACCTGAACCCACACTGAATGAAGGAGAAGCAGGGGAAGTATATTCTGATGTATATCTAGTGACTTTTAAGAAAATTAAAGAAAATTTTGGAGAAAAACTTAATATGGTACTTTAAAAATACTGGTTCCTCAGCAGAACACAAAGTGAAGGCTGAAGGGGACTGAGCTACATTGCTGTTTCAGGAGGTTTATCAAGGACATGTGACTTTGGAACACTGTATGACTTGTTAATTAGAGACCAGTTGGTCAGATGTACTTACAACTAAAACTTTCAAGAAAATGTATTAGCAAGTAATTCAAATCTAATGCAGGCTCTCATTATTGCCAAAAGCATTGAACATACAGCAGTTTAAAAAGTTGCTTCGCTGTGTTGCATCAAAGGAAGACTGAAAAACATTGCTATATTTGCTAAGATATAGCGCTGTTTTTTTCTCCCCCAGCTCTGGTGCACTTTAGGCTGCTATGCACCAATGCACACACCCTTGCACCATAATGGGGAACCCTCAAATATGAAAACCATGCTTAAATATGTTTTTCACTTTCTATATGTGCTACCGAATGCCACACACAGACAAAGGTTAAACAAGCATTGGCATAGCCAATAGGTCTTGCTTTTGGGACCTTATAAGTATTTAGTTATGCAGCACAATATCCTTGGTGCAACACATCAACTGTTGCATGGCTAAACACTTATAAGGTCCCAAAGGCGAGACCTATTGGCTATGCCAATGCTTGTTTCTCAATATTGTCAATAAAGGACAGATTTGTACCCTAGATTTAAGTATATAGCATTCGAAGTGCGTGCGCCCCTTTTAACTTATAAATTACTTGGAGGTACAACAAGACACAGAACATGGCTAAAGGCCATCTGGTCCTTGAGATCTGAGGCAAAAAAACACACATGAGAGATGGATGCTGTCATGGAGACGGCTATCTGCCCATCCCAGGAGTCTGAGCCTTTATTTCAATATCCTAATTGATGGCTCTGTACACATCCTACAACCAGAGTTATTAAGGCTGGGAAAAGGCACTAAGATTGCCGCAACATGACAAGTGTTCGAAGGGAACTGATGGGCTCCAAAGTGGTATTGCACATCCCCCATTAGCTGGAATCCTAAAGTGAAATACTAAGAAAGGTTGGCGACTAATGGCAAAGAATGGGTTAGGCTGCGGATTATTAATGGATTTGTGCACAATTAGAGAAACAACATGCTGCAAAAGCCGAAATACTATACAGCGCAACAACAGGAAATGCAGATTCCTTATTGTTTTATTTGAATGCGAGAACTATGAGACATCGCAGATTCATTGGGTCGGGATCGGAGACGTTACAGAGAAAGACTCAATCTTAAAGGCATGGCTGATAATATAATGTTAGGGTATATGATTGCCTTCAGGTCAGGCTGATGTTTACCATTTGTACTGCCTCTTGGCGCTGAGGTTTGCTGATGTTATGCATTTCCGCACTAGTGGATGCTGAGGTACATTAAGGACGCCTTCCCTTATCAGTGCATTTTGGGATATGCTTGGGTGACGAATACCGTTTGGCTGTTGTGTTATCTAGCCCGCCCACCAGAGTATTGTGTCTTTATGTGGTGCACCTTGGTTCAGTTGCAATGGATTTGTAATTGGTGTGCATGTTCGATGAGCCATTAGGATTATGAAGTATCTTTCTGTCTGCTTAAATTGTGTGTTAAGGTGTCCGGTGTAAAGCGCTCTGACAGCCTAGGACTTCTATGCACTAAAGAAAACCTCAAACTAGTAAATGAACGCGGTTTCCACATTATTTTTGAAAGGGAAACACTATTCAAACAGCTGGAGAGCGGAGGGGTAGAGACGTGAAAAAAACTGCACATTACCAGCAAACGAAGAAAAGGGTAAGAGAAAAGAGACGGCGAGAGACGGACAGGCTTTGAACCGAAACATGATACGGAGGCTTTGTAGGAATAAGACAGTGACGGAAAAAGAAAATTAACAATCTGCAGCAAAATTATATTTGCAGAATTTAACTAACCTTTTGTGCCACCAACAATTAAAGACAAGTGAAGCGCTGGACAGCAGAGCAGAGACGACAGCGTCAGAGAGGAGCGGGGGCGAGCGAGCGCGGCAGCCTGCTGAGCTGACCAGACGCTCGTGCGTCATGGCCTTTTGCCTGCGATTACCTGCACGGCCGGCATGTGTTTCCAATTATCGCGCCCACGTCTGGGCACGATAATTGGAAACAGATGTCTGCCGTGCGGGTAACCGCAGGGAAAGGGCCATGACGCACGAGCGTCTGGTCAGCTTTCAAGAGCCCCTTACATAAAGTCTCGCAGAGCAGCGCTTGCGCGCTACTAGAGGCTCGACCTAAAAAGTATGGAGAAATGTGGCTTCTCCAAGTGTCTTGATGAGAGAATCTTGATTTCATCATAGACACTGAGGGGTCGATTCCGATCTCGGCCGGAAGCGCACCTAACACTATTCGTCCGGAAAAAAAACAAGCCGAACGCGTGTTTCCCGACCGATTCGAACATTCGTCCGAACGAGCAAGTACGATGCGCATAACTGCTCAGATTCCGACCCAGCCGTACGTACCCATTCCAGGTCCTGTTCCCCGCCCGAGCCGGATCCGTAAACGCTGAATCGAGTCGCACGGAAGCAAATATACAGCACCTTCCGGCCGGACTAGTACGATGCGCCTTCCGTATGCGCCAAACCCGTCGCTACGTCTGACACGTCAGAGCATCCGGGAGAGCTGCACATAAGCTCCGATTCGCGCCACAAGACGATCCACAGCTACGAGACGAACAAGCCAGCCACGAGTACGAGTCAAAGCCACGAGAAACACGAACGAGATGACCCAACTATGAATCCCATCGCGCAGGTCCTACCAATACTCTACATCTATTACCGGAACCGGTACGGACGCGTAGGGCGCAGACGGTAAGTCAAACACCCACAACAAAAACAAACGACACGTACCCGACATATGTCACACACACATAGGGATGCAGAAATGACGTACACTAGCAACAGCAGAACCATAGGGGCGGGATGGCTATCACCAATGCCATACACACCCATAGGGGCATGATGGCTACCACTACCACCACCCCTACTCATGGGGGGCTGGATGCCTCCCAATACCACCACCCTACTCATGGGGGCCTGGATGCCTACCACTACCACCACCCCTACTCATGTGGGCCTGGATGCCTGTCACTACTACCATCCCCACTCATAGGGGGATGGATGCCTACCACTACCACCACCCCTACTCATGTGGGCCTGGATGCCTACCAATACCACCACCCCTACTCATGTGGGCCTGGATGCCTGTCACTACTACCATCCCCACTCATAGGGGATGGATGCCTACCACTACCACCACCCCTACTCATGTGGGCCTGGATGCCTGTCACTACTACCATCCCCACTCATAGGGGGATGGATGCCTACCACTACCACCACCCCTACTCATGGGGGCCTGGATGCCTG